>CM056054.1:8355263-8702763 GCA_029574335.1 Rana kukunoris | reverse complement strand
GGTGAACTTTGATGGGGTCTCTGATATAAGGGGGCTGTGATGGGAACTCTGATGTAAGAGGAGACTCTAATGATGTCTCTGATAAAAGGGGGGGACTCTGATGTAAAGCAGGACTAATGGGGCTCTGATGGGAACTCTCATGTACAGGGGGACTCTTATGGGGACTATGATGTAAGGATGAATCTCAGACGTTAGGGTGAACTTTGATGGGGTCTCTGATATAAGGGGGCTGTGATGGGAACTCTGATGTAAGAGGAGACTCTAATGATGTCTCTGATAAAAGGGGGGGGGCTCTGATGTAAAGCAGGACTAATGGGGCTCTGATGGGAACTCTCATGTACAGGGGGACTCTTATGAGGACTATGATGTAAGGGGGAATCTCAATGTTCGGGTGAATGTTGATGGGGGTCTCTGGTGGGAAGTCTGATGTACAGGGGAACTCTGATATTATGCAGTACTTCACTGGGGACTCTGGTATATTGGAGCTCTGATAGAAACTCTGATGTATGGGGGGGACAAGGTGAACTTTGATGGTGTCTCTGATATAAGGGGGCTGTGATGGGAACTCTGATGTAAGGGGAGACGCTAATGGGGTCTCTGTTAAAAAGGGGGGCGGCTCTGATGTAATGCAGTACTAATGGGGCTCTGATGGGAACTCTTATGTACAGGGGGACTCTTATGGGGACTCTGATGTAAGGGAGAATCTCAGATGTTAGGGTGAACTTTGATGGTGTCTCTGATATAAGGGGGCTGTGATGGGAACTCTGATGTAAGGGGAGACGCTAATGGGGTCTCTGGTAAAAAGGGGGGGGGGGCTCTGATGTAACGCAGGGCTAATGGGGCTCTGATGGAAACTCTCATGTACAGGGGGACTCTTATGGGGACTATGATGTAAGGATGAATCTCAGATGTTAGGGTGAACTTTGATGGGGTCTGTGATATAAGGGGGCTGTGATGGGAAGTCTGATGTACAGGGGAGACTCTGATATTATGCCGGACTTCAATGGGGACTCTGGTGTATTAGAGCTCTGATGGAAACTCTCATGTATGGGGGGGACTCTGAGGTAAGGGGGATCTCCGATGTAAGGGTGAACTTTGATTGGTACTCTGATACAAGGGGGCTGTGAGGCCACTCGAAAAAAAAATGTATTTCCGATATTGGGCATATTCGAATTTCCGAATTCCAAATTTTCAAATTTTCCCGAAAAACAGCTAAAAAAACGAATGAAACGAAAACGAGAATGAAGGAATTTTTCGGCACTGCACATGTCTATTAGCAGATCACTTAGCTCAAGGTACTTCCAGCAACCTCTGGGGGAACCTTGGGGTTCTACAGAACCATGATTGACAATGGCTGACCTAAACCGACCGAGCCGCGTGTCCTATTTTATGATTAGATTGTGAGCTCCTTTAAGCACTACCTGTCAAATGCCCACCATGACTTTAGCCATAAATCCCCTCTTCTCCTGGATACAAGGTGGTTTTAAGCCGATTAATGATCATCTCTTCCATTTGTTGTAGCAATTGAGCAAAGCATTGAGCAGGAAGAGGGTATGAACCGCTCCTCAGCCGACCTGCGTATCCGGAAAACACAGGTAACCAATGGGAAGCCTTTAGCGCGTCGCCATGTTTTTAGTGTTGGTCTCCCTTTGCCTTTGATTCAGAACCACTTTTGTTTTCTTTTTCATTATGTTTTTATCAGCACTCTACTCTGTCCCGCAAATTTGTGGAGGTGATGACAGAGTACAATGCAACGCAGTCAAAATACAGAGACCGCTGCAAGGACCGCATCCAGAGACAGCTGGAAATCAGTATGTATGATGATGATGGGTGATGGGATTCAAGGGATTTATTATTATTATTAATATTATTATTATACAGGATTTATAGAGCGCCAACAGTTTGCGCAACGCTTAACAACATCAGGGAAGACAGAACAGTCACAATACAATTCAATACAGGAGGGATCAGAGCTAATTAGAGCTTACAATCTAGAAGGGAAGGTCAAGTGGAACAAAGGGTAGTAGCTGATCAGATGAACAAAATCAAAATAACTGTGTTAGGTGTGGGTAGAATAGGCTTCTCCAGCATTGGACTGGCCATTGGGACTACAGGGAGTTTCCCGGTGGGCCGATGGCTCAGTGGGACGGCTTCAGTGACAGTGGACCGCCGCCCCCTCTGCTCCTCTGTCTCTCCCTCCCCGCAGCGCTCACCTGGGGGGAACAAAGAAGCAGGGGGAGGACCAGAGGATCAGGGGGGACGACAGAGGAGCACGGGGGGGGGGAGGGGACAGACAGCTGACTCAACAGCTATGGCCTGGGAGTTTCTCACTTCTGCCTTATCTTGTCCCATAAGGGGGGGGCACCGAACTGATTCTTTGCCCCGGGTGAAATAATGTCTAGCTTCCCCACTGGTACTGCCTATAAGAGTACTAGTACGAGCCGTTTTACTCTAATAAAGTAGAACAGCTAGTGGCTAGTGAAGGGGGAGAGGGGGCTTGGGTGGCCGGGGGGGTGGTGCGGGAGTTGTCTGGCTGCCATGGGAGAGACCTGTCAAAGTGGGCCAGTCTGGATGAAGTCCAGGACCAAATTTCTGTCCCAGTCCAGCCCTGGGCTTCTCTGAAGCTAATAGAGAATGAGATAGATGGACAGATTGGGGTAAGGAGTTCCATAGGCTTGGAGAGGCTCTGGAAAAGTCCTGGAGACGAGCGTGGGAGGAGGTGATGAGAGAGCTAGAGAGCAGGAGGTCTTGAGAAGAACGAAGAGAACGATTAGGTTGGTATTTAGAGACTAGGTCAGTGATGTAGCTGGGGGCAGAGTTGTGGATGGCTTTCTAGGTAGTTGTTAGTACAGTGGAACCTCGGATTGCGAGTAATGCGGTTAACGAGCGTTTTGCCAAACGAGCACTGTATTTTTAAAAATCATAAGTCGGTTTGCGAGTGTTGTCTCGCAAAATGAGTACCACGTTTGGCCTGAGGTGGGGGGGGGGGGGTAGAGCCAAAAGGTGCCGTTTGGAAATGCACGGAAAAGCCCAGGGACAGCTCGGCTGACCTCACCAACCTTCGAGAACGGAGTCTTTCCGAGGTTCGCCGAGGTGTCCTCTGGACTTTCCAGCCGTTTCCAAGGCTCTCTGGTGCCCCTCACCTCTGGCCACATTCGATATTGCATGCCATTGAGGTTAATGCGGAACAAATTATTTTAGTTTCAATTGACTTCAATGGGCAAATTCGCTTTGAGATGCGAGTGCTTTGGATTACGAGCATTCTCCTGGAACGGATTATGCTCGTAATCCGAGGTTCCACTGTATTTTGCATTAAATTCGTTGGGTGAGCGGAATCCAGTGGAGGGATTGACAGAGAGGAGTAGCAGAGACGGAGCGGTTGGTGAGGTGGATGAGTCTGGCAGGCCCTGGTTATAGCCTAGGAGTCAAAGGACATCGATACCCATGCTAGGGCTATGCTCTTTGGGCAGGCATGAGCATTTTTTTTTACATATTCCTTCTAAAAGGACGCTCTCCACAAAACATCCTTCCATTTCTGAATGAATTACAATGGTTTGACCATCCTTGGCTTGCTAAAGGCCTCTGGGACCCTGGTGGGGGCACCTGCTGAGACACACTTTGCTTCTTTAACATTGCTGTGTTGTCACCAGCTGCATGATTAGTACATCATAGGACAGTGCAGATAAACCAGCTTAGACTTTACTGATTGGTAGATCCAGGGGCGGACTGACAACTCATGGGGCCCCCGGGCAATAGATTATGGGGCCCTCAGGCTTACAGATGGCCACCAAGCCAGGTGGCAGTACAGAGGCAGGGCAGCTAAAATCTCGCCCGAGTTCCTCAGTGGTCAGTCCGCCCCTGGGTAGATCCCTACTACAGCAATAAATGTATGGGAACAAGAGGTTTGGACTTTTCCTTGTGAAGTCCCAAGGACATTTAAGAAGTGGTGGTCATATTTAGATGGTGGGAAATCAGACGTTTGCCTGCTGCTGTTTGGAATCCTTATAACACCTATTTCTCTTGACAGCTGGTAGAACTACGACCAATGAAGAGCTGGAAGACATGCTGGAGAGCGGGAAGCTGGCCATATTCACAGATGATGTATGTAATGGGGCTCGGCGAGGGGAATGTGGGGAGGGTTGTGAACTATCCATGATCAGTTGTTCAATAAAGTGGAGGTCCATCCAAAAATACTGCAGCTGCTGACTTTTAAAATATGGACACCTACCTGTCCAGCGTGCCCGCAATGTCGGCAGCCGTGGCCGAGCATTCGGGACCAGTATGCTTTTCCGAGGGGAAAAAAAACACGCATGCTCAGAATCAAGTATGAGACCGGAGCACTCTTCCGGGTAAAACTAGCGTTCGTAATGGAGATAGCACATTCGTCACGCTGTAACCCGTGTTTACACTGAAGAGACTGGATCGGAGCCATTCACGGCTTTGTTTCAGTCTTATGCTAGGCACTGGAGGTGGCGCATCATGGATCGGGTCTCCTGGTGGGACGGAGGCCCGGTAAGAGCGGCGGAGGTCAGTGGGAGGGGATGTCCCCTCCAGCTCCTCTGGGATAACAACCGAGCAGCTTTTAGCCGCATCAGTTGTTATCCCTGGAAAGCCAATCGCCTGCAGCTGCGGGCATCATCCCGGTATAACCCCCGAAAGCCGAGGACGCATATGTGCGTACGCTTGGCTGCAAATGGTTAAAGGAGAATTATAGAAACAAATAATTATTAGTTAAACCTACAAGTACTTTTTTTTTTTTTACCACTACCACACAGTGATCGGCGCCGATTGGAAATGCACGGAAAGGCCCGAGGACAGCATGGCTGACCTCTGCAAATCTCGGGGGAACAAAGTCTTTCCGAGTTTTGCCAAGGTGTCCTCGGGCCTTTTCGTCCTTTTCCAAGGCTCTCCTGTGCCTCCCCTGCCTCTGGCCGCATGCGGTATTGCATGCCATTGAAGTCAGTGTGGAACGAATTCTGTTCGTTTCCATTGACTTCTATGGGCAAACTCGCTTTGATATGCCAGTGCTTTGGATTACCAGCATTCTCCTAGAACGGATTAAGCTCTTAATCCGAGGTTCCACTGTATTACATTTCTGGTTTCGGGATTTTGATACACTTTGTGTACAACATTTTTATTGGTTTTAGTGTTGTGGTATTCATTAGCAGGGGTAGATCTTTCAATTAAATCTCTCAATGCTGGATCTAATAATATGTAGCCACCCTAATCGTATTCAGTAATTGAAACAAATAAGTGACAATAGACAGCACATGAGTATCTGCTCGAAATCTAACAACTGACCGATCTTCTCTCCACCAACTGTAGATCAAGATGGACTCCCAGATGACCAAACAAGCTCTTAACGAGATTGAGACCCGACACAATGAGATCATAAAGCTGGAAAACAGCATCCGAGAGCTGCATGACATGTTTGTAGACATGGCTATGCTCGTGGAGAGTCAGGTGAGGGGACAAGGATGGGACATTGGTGACCTGACTAAGTCAAGGCGGTGGGCCCTATCTAATCTCTTTCCATTCCTATGTTCTAGGGGGAGATGATAGACCGCATTGAGTATAATGTGGAGCACTCCGTGGACTATGTGGAACGAGCGGTGTCTGATACCAAGAAAGCTGTGAAATATCAGAGCAAAGCACGAAGGGTGAGTGATTTCATGATGGACACAAGATACTTCTACCAGAAATAATGGCAGATATGGAGAAGGAAAAATTAATTGCATATGCAGTAGACAGATGGGCACACATTTGGTTACTTGGGGGGAACTGGTGGGTCACAAGACATGTAGATCCTAGAGATTAGGGAGCTTCTAAAATGTAATCTCAGTTGCAGTTTGGCCAATGATTTTAGAAAAAATTTGAAATTCAATATTTTCAAATCAGGTGTTGGGAATCAGTCAATAGGAATCCAAACCGGGTTCCAAAAAAAATGACAAAAATATATTATAGAACATCAAACAATGTATAATTGTGCAGAATGGTTGAGGAAGCTCCCGGCAGCCTTGGCTGATAGGTGGATGGGGCCAAAACACCTGCAAGAAAATTCTTTAGAAATTCTAACCGAGATAGAAGGGTGGAACCTGGTGGCCCTGGCAGTCCAGCTAAGGATGCCCCGTCAACAGCAGAAACAGATATAAGGCAGAAACCACCTTAAAAGAAGTCTTCAGTCCCTCTTGGAGCCATTTGGAAATGCAAACCACCAAAAATAAACACTGAAATTCAGATTCTGATTTGGCCATCCAAATCTGTGAAATTCGCTCTGACTTTTATGCTGTGCAGAAGCAAGCCTAGGGGATCCACACATGAAAAACCAAAGCTTAAATTGATGGACAGATGAGAACAGGTGATGGCACAGTAAAATAATCCACCAGTCTGGGTAAATTTGTCAGGTTGGGTTCTGTTAGATGTTAGAAAGTTGGGCTCCTCCAGATTTCCAACATATCTGCTCTTGAGTTTTCGGGGTCTGAACACTTGACATGGCTTCCACAAAGAGGTTCCACTCTTCACGTTGGACTTTTGATATTTTATACATGATGAAAAATCTACCAGAAGTAGTGGGAGTGGTCCAAATTGGGGCAGGAACATTTAGATGGACAATGTGATCCCACTGCAGGAAGCCCACCAAGATATAAGAGATTAGGAGGAAGTTGTGATGTAACTCAGCAGTAAAGATGAAATATCATGTTCATGAAGGCCACCTTTTGTGGACATGCCCGGTAGATAGGAGCAGTCACTGATATTGGTATCGAAGTTTGTAAATATATGCCTATCTCTATCCACGTAATACTTCTGACGATTTCTTATTTTTTCTCTCTTCTATTTTCTTTTATTTCATATTCCAACACCTTTTATTCCACCTACATTATTCCTCCATATCCTTCTTCCTCTGCCTCTCTTTTCCTCTTCCTTTGTGTCCCTTCTTCCTTACTTGTTGTTTCTTGTCTCTCTATTTCTCCTCTGCAATTTTCTTACCTTTTCTGTGTTGACCTAATGTTTTATCCTTCTTATGATTCACTTTTCCTTGATGACTACATTCCTTCTTCCACCACTCCTCTTCTGTTTTAAATTCCCCCATTGCCTTTGTCTCCCTTGTCCTGTCTCACCCTTCTTCTTCTACTTCTTCTTCTGCCACTCTCTCTCTCTCTCTCTGGCCTACCTATCTCAAACGTCTACCACTTCCTTTTACTTCCTCTTCCTGTCCTATCCTTTTTCTTCTGCCTCTGTCTCTGGCCAATTCTATCTTATTCTTCTATTACTTTCTCTTTTATTTTCTCTTCTTGCCTCGTCTTTCCTATTCTGCCTCTTTAACTGACCCTTTCTACCTTATTCTTCCTTCACTTCCTCTCTCTCCCTGCCTCACAATTTTATCATCTGATTTTTTCCCTGGCTCTTCTTGTCTTATCTTTCCTCCACCTCCTTTTGCTATTCTTGTCCCTGTCTTATCCTTTCTCTTCTGGCTCTTCATATCTCATTCTACCTCTCTCTCTTTCTGTCTTATCTCACCCTTCCCTTTCTGCCTACCTCCCTGACCCTTTCTTCATCCACATCCTCTCTTCTCCTCTTCCTATCTTACCCATGCTCTTCTGCCTCTTTTCCGGGCCCCTCCTATCTTATCTTTCCTCCACTTCCTGTCTGTTCTTGTTCCTATCTCATTCCTCCTTGTTTGCCCCTCTCTCTGGCCCTTCATATCGTATACTTTCTTCACTTACTCTTTTTCCGTTTTCACCATTTCTCTTCTGCCTCTCTCCCCTGCCTTTCCTATCTCATTCTTCTTCCACTATCTCTCTCTTCCTGTCTCATCCTTCCTCTTCTGACTCTCTCTACGGCCCTTCCTATTTCATCTTTCCAACACTTCCTCACTTTTTCTCTTCCTATCAAACCCATCTTTTTCTGCCTCCCACTTTGGCCCTTCCTATCCTCCACTACCTCATTCTTTTTCTCTCTATCTCACTCTTCCTTTTCTGCCTACCTTTTTTCCTCTTCCTGTTTTTCCCCTCTCGTTCTTTTCCTTTTTTCCTCATCTCCTGTCTTTGCCCTCAATCAAATCTTACTTTTCCTCTCCTTCTCGTCTCCTGTCTTTGCCCTCAATCATATCTTACTTTTCCTCTCCTTCTTGTCTCCTGTCTTTGCCCTCAATCTTATCTTACTTTTCCTTCTCTTCTTATCTTATGTCTTTGCCCTCAATCTCATCTTACTTTTCATCTCCTTCTTGTCTCCTGTCTTTGCCCTCAATCATATCTTACTTTTCCTCTCCTTGTCTCCTGTCTTTGCTTTCGATCATATCTTACTTTTCATCTCCTTCTTGCCTCCTGTCTTTGCCCTCAATCATATCTTACTTTTCATCTCCTTCTTGTCTCCTGTCTTTGCCCTCAATCATATCTTACTTTTCCTCTCCTTCTTGTCTCCTGTCTTTGCCCTCAATCTTATCTTACTTGTCATCTCCTTCTTGTCTCCTGTCTTTGCCCCTCAATCATATCTTACTTTTCCTCTCCTTCTTGTCTCCTGTCTTTGCCCTCAATCATATCTTACTTTTCCTCTCCTTGTCTCCTGTCTTTGCTTTCAATCATATCTTACTTTTCATCTCCTTCTCATCTCCTGTCTTTGCCCTCAATCGTATCTTACTTTCCCTCTCCTTCTTGTCTCCTGTCTTTGCCCTCAATCATATCTTACTTTTCCTCCCATTCTTGTCTCCTGTCTTTGCCCTCAAACATATTTTACTTTCCTTCCTATGTTTTCATCTTCCTGTGTTTCCCATCCTCCACTCTTCCTTGTTTTCCTTCCCTTCCTATGTCACCCTTACCTCATTCCCACCCGGTTTCTCTCTGCCCCTTCCTTCCCACTTGTTGTTTTTGCCTCCCCCCTCATGCTTCCGATGGCGGTTGGGTATGTAGAAGAAAATTATGATCATCATCTGTTGTGTTGTGTTGGGTGTTGTCTTGGCCTCCTCTATCGGAGGGACGCTGGGATTCTGAAAATAAAACAAAATGCACAATGCAGATTAAAAGGAGAGATAAAGAAGATAGTGAATTATAAAAAAAAAGATTTAAAAAAGAGATACAATATTATGTACATGACAAGTATTGGAATTAACGCACAGATCAGGAAGCTGTGAGTGCGTCAGCCCTTTTTTTTTGCCTCTGTGGGTTTCGCTCAGGAGTTAGGTTACCATCAGCTAATCCAAGCTGGCCGGGCGCATATTAAGAAGTCAATCTGTCCCTGTCAATGGTGTTAACTGACGTCAACCTAAAGCCAAATCCTCAACTGTCACCTACAGTTGCTGGGGAGCAAAAAGGGCACCCCCTCCCCCAAAAAAAAATCCCAAATATTTTTTTCTTCTTAAGTGTCTGTTACCTGTATGGTTTTTTAATTTTCAATTTTATTTATTTTTTTGTTACCCGTCTGTCAAGGTTTAAAAAACAAAACAAACCAACTGTATTTGTCGTTACTGGACGTGTTCCACAGGGACCCCCGGACATGTTGCGTTGGCAGTGGGTCCGACCTGGCGCTTTCTTTAGTCTTTTTTCTTGACTGGTGGCTGAGTGTGTTTTCTGTTACTTGCCAAAGTCTTGTGTGTGTGTACGCGTCCGCCCCGAATTTCTTCCGTTTTTGTTGGTGGTGATGTGAGCGTGCTGGGGTGGGGAAAGGGGGAGGGAGAGTGCATGTACGTCGGCTGTGTGTCCGTCTTGGGGGGAAACTGGCGGTCTGTAAGATCACCGGTGACCGCTAGCCAAAAGAGACCAGATGCTGACCATGGTGTGTTGGCGTCTTAAACGTGCGTTTTTTTTTTTTTTGTTTTCTGCAGTAATTAGCAATAGGTAGGGAAAAACATTGTGTTATCATATTCCTCATTTCGAGGAGAAGAACCTGCTGCTCGATCTTCCACCCATTTTTGGTATTTTTTGGACTTTTTTTTTTTCTTTGCCAAAGTTTTTTGTTACCAGTGTGTCACGTCATCCGACAACTCATGAAATGTCTCGTACAGTCTGTTTATTGTTACTTGATATTATTGGCTCTCCCGTCGGTTTGTGTACCTCCTTACTGTGCAGTGTTATATTCAGTACTAATCTACCCACTGACAAGATCTTACGCCCAATCACATACGCTCTTATCTTAGAATAATATCCATCTGTACAATCCTTAGACCCCCCCCCCCTCGGCTTATCCCACCCATTGTGTCTACATAATCCACTTGTCTTATATACAGTTGGTTTCAGAAATCTGAAACTCCGCCTACATAATCATGCAAAAAAATATATATAATGACGTTTTAAGACGCAGGAAATTTTTTGAAATTTCCTTTTAATGAAAGCTATTTTTTTTTTCAGTGCACTTAAACATACAAGGCAACAATTTGCAGGGCATATGGATCAATAAATAGCACCGATGATGTGTAAAAAAAAATAGATTTACTTCTGTGAATACAAAGAAGGTGCATCTTTAAAAAAAAAAAAAAATACAAAAAGTTTACACATGTGAGAACATTTGCCTGGGGGGGAAAGTTCCCCTTAAAGTGAAAAGCTTGAATGAAAGGGCATATGGATCAATAAATAACACAGATGATGTAAAAAAAAAAAAAAAAAAATAGATTTACTTCTGTGAATTACCTGGGGGGAAGACCCTCTTAAAGTGCAAAGCTTGATGGGGAATTTTAGGTTTACCCAATTGTATGTCAGCATATCATTGGTGTGTCTGTTTTCACACTCGTTGCCACTTTTGGTAAGTCAATCAATTTTTTTTTTTTTTTTTATGTTTTTCCTTTTTTTTATTATAATTTTATCATTATAATTATTATTTTAATTTCATTTTAATGAAAGCTATTTTTTTTCAGTGCACTATGGAGACAAAGGGCCAGATTCACATACACTTAATATTCCGCTGCGTAATCGAAATACTCTACGCTGCCGTATTTTACCAGGCTCTACACCGAATCCTGGTAGATTTTTGCCCGTACGCTACGGCGGCGTAGTCTATTTCTCGCCGCGTAATCGAAATACGCGATTGGGGGGCGTGAAGCATTTAAATTAAGCGCGTCCCCGCGGCGATCGAACTGCGCATGCTCCGTTCAGAAATTTCCCGCCGTGCATTGCGCGAAATCACGTCGTTACGTCATTCGTTGTTTGAGTAGCGGCGTTTACGAACATTCCTATTCCCGGACGACTTGCGTAAAAAAATAATAAAAGACGTCGGAAAACGTAGAAATTCGACGCGGGAACGACGGCCATACTTAACATGGGCTGTCTAATATTAGAGCAGCAAAAAGCTGGTATAGTGTTACGCAAATAAAAAATGACTAAAGGTGCCGTAAGAGATTGCGATTGAAGATCGTAATTTCGGGGATCGCCGGCAAAAGCTCATTTGCATACCCCGACGCGGAAAACGACGGGAAGTCCACCCAGTGGCCGCAAATTTTATTGCAGCGTAGATCCGAAGGCGTACGAACACGTAATCCAGTCGAATTGAAGCCCGCAGCCGTCTATTCATGGTTTGAGGTTTTCGACTAGCTAAAAAACGCGCGTAATTTGAAATTACTCCAGTCTAACACCAGTTACACAGGAGTAATGGCTCTCTGAATCTGGCCCACAATATCCAAGGCACAATTTGAAGGGCACATAGATCAAGACATAGCACAGATGACGTTAAAAAAAATATTTACTTCTGTGAATATAAAGAAGGTGCAAAAAAAAAAAAAAAAAATACAAAAAGTTTACTCATGTGAGAACTTTTACCTGGGGGTTGGAAAAGGGCCCCCTAAAGTGCAAAGCTTCATGGGGAATTTTAGGTTTACCCGTCTATATTTCGGCATATCGTTGGTGTGTCTTTTCCACACTCTCCATCACTGTTAGTAAAGTGGATGTAAACTTTTTTTTTTTTTTTTGCTGTCACAATGTACAGTATACGATTTCCTATCATCTGCGCCCCAGTCTTGTCACACAGAGTTAATCCAGCGCTGAGCAATCCTCTTTTATTGTTCAGTGAAATAAAACGGACTTACAGAGAAAAACCTTAGTCCGTTCCGCCCCCTTGCTGTGAGTTACAGGTTATTTACACATCTCATGCACTAGCCTGGAGACAGGCATTATTTTTTAATTCCCACCCCCACTCCTTTTCTCAAGTCATGTGGTTACTTTTCTGGATTTTGATTGGATGTTAGTGATCATAGCAGAATTCAAGTAAGGAATACACAGGAAAAAATGCCGACAAGGGGAGTGTAGAGAAGGGCGGGGAGTCTACTGACATCACAACTCCACCCACCGAGCTCCAGACAACAGACCCACCCACAGAATCTGCAGTTTTTCAGTTCTTATAACAGACAGAGGGGGAGACATTTGACAGGTGAGGATACAACATGCAGGAGGCATCTATATCCTTATAGATAGTTTAAAAAGGATGAGAGGGGGGTTTACATCCACTTTAAGTCAATTTATTTATGTTATTATTATTATTATCATTATTATTTTATTTATTCATTTCTTTTTCATTTCCTTGTAATGAAAGCTATTTTTTTTTCAGTGCACTTAAACGTCCAAGGCACAATTCGAAGGGCATATGGATCAGTAAATAGCACAGAAGATGTAAAAATAGAATAACTTCTGTGAATATATATAAAAAATAAATACAAAAAGTTTACACATGTGAGAACTTTTAGCTGGGGCGAAAAAAACGGTCAACCAAAGTGTCATGGGCAATTTTAGGTTTACCCATCTGTATTTCGGCATATCGTTGGTGTGTCTTTTCCACACTCTCCACCACTGTTATTAAGTCGATAATTTTTTTTTTACAATTTTTTTTTTTTTGCCAAAATAAAAATATACTGTAAGTAGACCAAAGCCTGCCCCCATTGCCAATTTTTTCTTTTTTTTGCCAGTGTAGGGGGAGGTCTCACAGCAGCTGACCCATGCGCTAACGGCGAAGGGCCGCTCCGGATGATAACTAGTTAGCTCCTTCGTAAGAGATTCATCTTGTCATATAGCAATAAAGTATTCTGACCTCATAGCTGTTCCACTTGTGACATCAGAAGGATGCCGCAAAGGATGGCGGGCTAATTTTCTGAGGTTTAGGAGTGTTGTTGAGAACTTTTTTTTTTTTTTTATACATTATCACGTGAATAATTTTATTTGTGTTGTAGGATTATGTTCTGTGTGCACAGGTATTGCATGAGTGCGTGGGAAGGGCCTCTGGAGTCTACCAAAGTGAATCTGAGACCAGAGAGTCTTCTAGTGATACTTCAGTATTCTGTATGCGAAAAAAAAAAAGTGCGATAATTTAAGTTACATGGCCTACCTGTCATGTGTCATTGCCATTCCCTGCCAAAAAAATAAAAATAAAAAAAATAAGTGGAGAGGTGGTATGAAATTTTATGCAGAAAAAATAACAAAAAACAAAAGAACAAACTGTCAGCAGGACATAGCAGCCCCCTGGAAGCTCTTCCTCCGTTCTGTCTGTTCGTCTCTCTGTTGCCTTTTTTGCATGAATATGAGCTGTCTCTGTGGATATTTCAAGTCTCTTTTGTCTGGAAAATAAAATGGAAAAAATAAATAAAATGAAAAAATAAATATAAAAAAAATAAACACTTTTTCACTTCGGGGGAGAGGAGAAAGGGACAGGCAGTTTCTCGCGTGCATGCAAGAATTAAGAACTGAAACCGTGGGGCGGCCATTTTGAACCGATTTTTATTTTATTTTATTATTTTATTTATTTTTTGTCGACATGCAATCGGCGTGACAGGTAGAATCGGATCAAGTCTATATATATTTATATATCTTTTTTTTTTTTTATACTCGCCAGGAGGTAGCCATTTGGGGGGATGTTAGTGTCGGCCTTCTCAGTTGGCATATGCCGTGCGACGAAAAAAAAATAAATAAATGGCTTCCTCGACAGAGAGAAGGGTTATTTCTCCGTATCTATGCAGCTTTTCATTCTTATCACACCACGGTGAAAAGTGGTCTAACCTGCCTTCAGCTTTAATATTTAATAATTTAATATAAATAAATATATATATAGTGAAATAAAAAATAGATATTAATTCTAATGTCAGAATAAAAAAATAAAAAAATATTATTAATTCAGTAAAATAGGGAAAAAAAAAAAACTTTACAGAGTAGGGAAGATGTCTGTTAATTTGTCTAAATCTGATGTCTTCTGTGTAAACTGAATTTGCGTTTTTGAGTGTCTAAAGGGGGATATCTAGAAAAGTAAATAGCTAACATCCCCTTCTTGTATCATACATGTATTTCATTTTATTGCTTTATTTTCAGTTTATTTATTTTATTAAAAAAAAAGAAGCCTAACTTGCTATTTTAACGGGCCTTAATCATAATAATTTAATTTTTTTTTATTTTTTTATATCTATTTTTTTTTTTTTTTAAACAACTGTAAAGTGTAATTTATAGCTGCTTGGCACTAGACGATGTTCATTCCTGATTTTAGATGTAGTAGCACACAGTGATAAATAATATATTGTTTTTATTACAAGAGAGATATGGCAAAATGGAAGCATGTTAAAAAAAAAAAAAAAAGGAGAGTGTCTATTAGCAAGTTTTCAAAATGGCCGCCCTCAGCAGCCATATTGTACGAGCGTCTCTGGTCCCGTTGTGTGTGTTGTGCCCTTGGACTTCCGGGTGTCTAATTGGCTTCTGTCGTCTTTTGGATTTTGCTGTAAATGTTTTTTCTCCGTTAGCGGCCTTGAAATTTGCATGTTTGTTTAATTTTTTAATGAGCGTCTCCGGTCGTGAGAAAAATATTAAAGTGGTCAACGAGTCCTACGGAGGGTTCATGCAGAGAAAGGGGGTGGCGGGGCTGGGGGGCGGGCGGGGAGGGTTAGCAAGCCACCAATAAGAGCCAAAGGTGAAGTCAACGGCCTGAGGAGGGGAGGGGTCTTGTGATGTCACACAGATGTGACCGTTGCGGAGGAAAAAAACGGTTCAGCTGGTCATCCCGAGGATTAAAAAAAAAAATGGACTTGCTAATTTTTGTCTGATGTCACAGAGACGTTGTCCTTTAAAGAATTACCTTCTTTGTCTTAAAAATGGGAAATGATAAAAAAAAAAAAAAAAATGGTTAATCAGAAAAAAAATTAAAAATAAAAGGACATGCTAAAAGTTTTTTTGAAAATGGGTTTGCAAAATTTGTCAAATGTAAGGCTAAGAAGATCTGCAAAAAATGTGGCAAAAATTGGTTGACTTTTTCAAAGAGTGACATCATCGGTGGAGCCCCTCCCAGCCTCGGCACGAAACCGGTCAACCGCTCCCTGCAGAAGATGGCCTGTGACATGTGACATCCTCCTGGTTCTCTCCTCCTCCTCCATTCACCCTTCTCCACCCAGAGAGGGGTCTGTGACATCTCCCTGCTAAGCAGAGAAAGAATTAACTTATTCTGCTCCCCCCTCCTTCCCTTACTCCCTCCCTCCTGTCTGATAATCTTTTCGATGTTTAAAAAAAAAAAAAAACGTCTCAGTTGAAAAAACAAAAATGTGAATTGCAAAAAAAAAAAAAAAGTTGTTTTAAGGTTGAAAAAAATATCAAAAAATGAAAAAATATGAAAAACTGATTGCATGTTACAAAATGTGAAAAAAAAAAAAAAATATTACAGCAGAAACCGTGAAAAAAAAGAGAAGAGCAAAAAAAAAATTATCTGAATTCTCGGTTTAAAAAAAAAAAGTTTGTTGTCTTTATTTGTTTTTGTTTGTTGTTTTTGTGGGTTTTTTATTGTGCTGCTGAAAAAAAAAAAATTAACAAAAAAGCATAATGTTAAAAAAAAAAAACAAGCAAAAAAAAAAACGACCCTCATCCTAATGTGTTTATGTCTCCTTGTGTCTGTATTTGACCTGATGTCTCTTGTCCAGGAGGGAAAACTTTGACTCACAAATGGGTAATCCATCCATATATATATATATATATATAAAGAAAATTTATATCAAATACTTACCGTAATTTTCCTTTCCTGATGGACTCCATGGCAGCCTACTTGTATATTAATCCCATTTCTCATACCTCATAGGACCCTACTCCCATAATGCTTTGCGTTCTTCCCCATAGACTGTGTTCCGTAATTTAGCCTACTCCAGCAATGGGAGGGAAACTCCGGCTGCCATGGAGTCCATCAGGAAAGGAAAATTACGGAAGTATTTGATATAAAATTTCCCTTTTCCTGACAGACTCCATGGCAGCCTACTTGTGGGAAATAAAATAGCCGACACACCCGGGTGGGAATTGCTGATTAAAGAAAAAAAAAGGTTTAATTGACATTGTCAACAGATAAAACATGTAAACCAAAATCAACCGACGACAACAGCCGGGTCCTACGCAGTAATGCGTCATGAATTGTTTAATGACGACCAGGAGGCCGCCCTATCAGATTACTTCTGGGAAACATGCGGGCGGGGCTGCCCATGATGTGGATGCTACGAGTCGAATGCGCTGTCACCCCACCGCTTCAGGAGGAGCCAACCCTTTTGCTTGTATGCCCCTTGGAATACTTGAACTATCCATGCAGCGATGGTTCTGGGAGAAACGCATTCCCCTGCTTTTTCCATGGAAGGAAACGAACAGATGGTCAGATTGACGGAAGGCTGCTGTGGCTTCCAGATATTGTCTTAATACATGTCCGACGTCTAGAGGATGGACATTAGAGTTCTCAGGAGATCGAAAAGTGGGGAGAACAATTTCTAATTTTCATGAAAGACCGATGTTACCTTGGGATTGGATCCCAACATGGGAAATAGTACGACCCGATCAGGGCAAAAAGTAAGAAACGGTTCTTTGGATCCTAGAGAACCTATTTCTGAGACCCTTCTGGCTGATGTTTAGGCCACAAAGGAAGACAGCTTTTGAGGATAGATCTTTGATTGACAATTATCCGAGTGCGTATTTCTGAAAGGAAGTCCAAAACAAAGGGAAGGTTCCATTTTGAGACCTTGGTTTTCTCTGTGGCCTAAGCCTCATGGCACCTTTGAAAAATTGTTTGACAAGGGTGTGTTTTGGCCCATGAAAACCCAGTGAAGGCCGAAATGGCCGAAATTTGAACTCTCAAGGGAGCTGACTGATAAAGACAGATCCAGGTACCTGTCTGAAGGAAGCCAAGAACATCCTGAATCTAGGATTACTAGGGGATCCATCCATGGAAGAGACGAAATCTGCAAATTTTTTGACCATATTCTCTGGTAGACCTTGTTGGTGCTTGATCTCCTCGCACTTTAACCAGAGTGGAGATGGCTTGATTTGGGCAGCCTAACGCAATAAGCCTTTCCTTTCAAAAACCAGACCATCAGATGAAGACGGGATGGACATGGATGGGGGGTTCCCCTTGTAACAGGAGATCTGCCCTGTTCGGGAAGCGGGACTGGAGCCGGAAGCTCAGATGAAGCAGCAACGGGAACCATGGTCTGTTGGGCCAATAAGGGACTATCGCCATCACCTCGACCGCTTCCCCACCTGAGTCTTGCCAGGAACCGGAGGATGACCGGACTGGAGGAAAAGCATAGGCACTGTGAAAGTTCCACTGGTCTGTTAAGCATCCACTCCGAACGCTTGGGACAGCGACCCCTCGTATAGAATTTTATCTAGTTTGTAATTGCATGGAGATGCAAATAGGTCCACTTCCGGCACAACTCCCAGGGATAGGACCCAGCTGAAGACTTCGCTGTGGAGAGACCATTCGTTGTGGTCGAGTGTTGTCCTCGAAAGGAAGTCTGCTTGGAGATTTTGAGATCCGGGGAGATACACAGGCTGTTAAATCTGAGAGATGTACTTGTGCCCACGACATGATCGGATCCACTTCCTTCAGCAGGGATAGACTGCGAGTGCCTCCCTGTCCTCTTTATGTTATGACACAGCTGTCGGTTGTCTATTCTCCAACAGGACTGACGATCCCTTTACTATGTGAAGAAAGGATTGAAGGGGCACGATAGGCCGCACGGAGTTCCAGGGCATTGAACTCACACTCCGGGATGGTAACGTCCATTTCCCTTAGCAAACTCCTTCAAGCACAGAGCCCCCCAGCCGCTGTTGCTGGCATCTGATGTAATTGTGATCCAGGAGATCGGGCTAACGAATGTAGTTGAGGAGATTTTTCCTTAGTAGCCACCAAAGAAGGACTCTCTCGCATCGACGAAGTTATTCGAATGCGTTGATCCGAGACTTCGGATCCCACTGTTGGAGAAACCCCTTCTGAAAGGGCCGCATCCTCCATTGTGCCCATCTCACCATGGGGACTGTGGAAACCATGGTGCCCACTATCTTGAGGCATTGCGAGGCTTTTAGAAAGGAGAATCCAATGCAAGCCGGACTCTGTCCCGACTACCGGGATCTTGTCAGGGGCAAGGAGATGGAACATTGAACTGTGTTGAATTGGAGCTCCCAGAAAAATCAGAGATTGTGTGGGTTGCAGATGACCTTTTCCCTGTTTATCAGCAACCGAACTCGGTCATGTGGAAATGACCTGGATCTGGTGTGTCAACAGCTGTTCCTTGTCTTGCGAAAGTAACAGTAAGTCGTCGAGGTAGTGATAAGTCGAATGCCCTTGGTTCTGATCAGGCACGACAGCCAATAGAAGTTTTGAGAACACCCGGGGCGATGTTGTGAGCCGAACGGGAGACACGTAAATTGGAGGTGGACATTGTCTACTGAGAATCGAAGATATTTTTGAGAGTCCGCTGCGACTGGGACATGGAAGTAGGCATCTTTTAGGTCTATGGACATCACCAATCGCCCTGGCTGAACCGTCTGACGAATAGTAAGCAAGGACTCCATCTTGAATTTTTCCTTTTTGATAAAAGGTGTTTAGATGTGTCAGATCTATACCGGTCTCCAAGAACCTGTCTTCTTTAGAACATAAACAGGGGCGAGTACATCCCTTGACCTCTTTCGGAAGATGGAACATGAATAGCGGCACCCAGAGCTAGGAGAGAGCTTGTGTATAACAGAAGAATTTTCCTTTTTTCTTCTGAGCCGGGTATTGTTGTGGTACAAACTGTAGCACGGGTGGACTGATAAAGGTCCAGGTATGGCCTGTAGACACTGTTTGACAGTCCAAAAATCTCTTATTGAGGCTGCCCAGATATGTCGGAACTGTAGTAGCCGAGCGCCTACTCTTTCCCGTCTGGGCTGGCTTCGCATCAAAAGGACTTAGGGGCATCACGTCCGGCAGACGAGGGTCCCCTAGGGGGCTTCTGTCCAAGGGCTGGACTCTCCTCCAGTTTTTCCCGAACTCGCGACCAGGTCTATACCGGCGCGCATCTCTTGAACGGTCTTGATCTTGCCTAGGGAAGGATCTTCTCTGACCGAACGGACGGCGATCCTGAGGAAGGAACCCAGACTTACCCCCAGTGGCACGGGTGATAGCGCTGTCCAGCTTGTTCCCAAACAGGGAAGACCCCTGAAAGGGGATTCTGCACCACCCTTGTTTTGAAGCGGGATCAGCCGCCCAAGGGCGCAACCACAGAGCACGTTTAGCTGTGACAGAGGAGAGCATGATCCGCGCCACCAACCGGATAATGTCAAGGGAGCCTCCCCCAGGAAGACGGACGCCATTCTCAGCTCATGAACCGGTGTGCTGCTGAGCACATCTTCGGAGACGTTCGCTAAGGTAGAATCCACTTCATCCGTCCAGGATTCCATTGCCTTAGACAAGGCAGCTAGGGCTAGAGCCGGTTTACAAGCCATGCCTGCTGTAATATATATACGTTTCAGATCTGTGTCTATCTTTCTATCTAGACCGTCCTTAAAGGAGACGGTATCTTCCAGAGGGAGTGTGACATGTTTCACCAACCTCATCACGGCGGCATCAACCAAGGGAGCTGATTCCAAGTGTTTAACATGTTCACTTTTGAACGGGTACATCTTTGCTACTTTTGAAAGCAAAGAATTCTTTCTGTCCGTGCTGGCCCATTCGTCAGAAATGATATCTCCCAGTTCACCCAAGAAAGGAAAACTAGGGCGCTCCTTTTTAAGTTGTTTGAAATATTTTCTCTGTTTGGAAGGAGATTCCACCGGATCTTCCCACCTCAAGGCGATCTTTACCGCTTTCACTAAACTTGGTACTAGGGAAAAATCAAATCCTGCAGGATTGACAACACTCTCTGCCTCACTGACGGAAGACGCACTTGGACTGCGTACACGTTGAGAGGGACCAGGCGTTTCAGGATTATCCTGTGTAAGCGCTGGAACTGGGTCATCAGGAACAGTAACATCACATCTGGAACCAGATTTGTTCAGGGATTCCTGGACTACTCTCCTGACCAGAGCCTCCACCTGATGACCATCATTTCCTCTCTCCCTCACCGCCTTGGAATAACATAGTTCACAAAGGGATCTTCCTTCCGAGACCCGAGCTCTACATCCCCAGCAGACTCTCTTACTGGAGTGGCTGGAATGGCGGTGGGAATGGCGGCCAGATGAAGATCTGGAGCCTTCTTTGCGGTGTCTAGAAGATGACCTGGGGCGTCTGGAACTTGATCTGGAGTGACGATGCTGTAACCTGGATTCGTCAACAACTTTCGCGTGCTGAAGATTGATGTTCAGACCTAGAGGGCTGATGAGGAGGAAAGAGTTAACCTCTGATTACACAGAAACCCAAACAGCCAGGTAGGGAAAAAAAAATAATTTTTTCCATCCTACCTGCAGCGCAAGGGTTGGCCACTGGGGGGCGGTGAGACATCCATAGTGGAAAGGAGTCACAAGAACTGCTAAGACAAACATATCAATGTAAGATGCAGCATGGATGAATCAAGCAAACAGGGCTTTAAAAAGGGCAGAAGGCAAGAAACATACCTTGAAGAGGGAAGACTATCAATTTGGGGCAACGAAAACAGCAACAGCACAGCCTGCGTGTGTCCCAAAGATAGCTGTTTTGACAGCTATTTAAACCTGCCGCCCTGATGATGACGTCACCCGCGCACCGCCACACGCTCACGCCGCAATTGCGACGTGACAGGCGCACCTCCCCACACAGACCTCGCGCGCAATGCGCGATCGCGACAATCCGATCGTACTGCGCATGCGCATCCAAGCCTCAATCTCGGCTGGAACCAGCGCAGGCGCAGAGACCAGAAAACAACGAACTGGAACGCAGATGCGTTCCAGCGGCCATGGCCACGGCGGAGACAAAACAATCAACAAAACAACATAGAGTACGGCTGCCATGTACAAGGTAAGAGAGGATAATACGTTACCAAGGATACCATTGCCGACCTGTCCTGGAACTGAGAGCTATGAAGCTCACTCCGCACTATTCGGGCATTCTTAAAGGAATAGAGGCCTCCAGCTAATAGCTAGGACGTTTGGCCTTGTTGCTGCTTGCCTGCCAATGGCTGGTTAGTAAGCACCTGTTGATATTGCAACCCGACGCCCATGTCTACCCTGCTAATAGCTGGGACTTGTTGGACACCAGAAGGTGAGCTCTATGTGCAGGATCATCAGGACTGAGGAAAAAAATAAAAGGTATTTCTTCTTTTTTCTGCTTTAACAGCATAGGTCCTAGGAGGAGGACAAAAAAGGAACACAGTCTATGGGGAGACGCAAAGCTTTATGGGAGTAGGGTCCTATGAGGTATGAGAGGCGGGATTAACCCACAAGTAGGCTGCCATGGAGTCTGTCAGGAAATATATATATAAAGCCAAGAACAAGATACATTTTGCGTTTATCATATTTTTCTTCAGTAAAAGTTATCATGAATGGCAAAAACAAAAAAATTATATATTTTTCACATTTATCATTATTTTTTTTGATTTGGTCACTGAGAAAAAAAATCAAAATGATGCAAGTTTGCTTTAATCTCTCTAAAACTTGATTCCTCATTTTAGATTTCTGACTATGCAGTTGGTGCTGATTTATAATAATAATAAAAAAAAAATATTCTGTTAATTATTTAGGACAATGCTCAATATTGACCTTGTAATTATAAATAAGGATTTTTAAAAACAAATTTGCTTTTTTTTTTTTTTTTCTGTTATTTTATTAGACAGTGACCAAACTGAAAAAAAAAAAAAATATTATGCAGCATTAAATTTGTTTGATTTTATCGTTCACTTTTGTCGATTTGTGTCCTTTGAAGTTGCAGCATATCATATATCATTCATCCGAAACAAAGGACAGTTTATAAAAAAATAAAAATGGAAAGGATCATCTTTGGCTTTAAACCTTTTGCACCTCAACTTTAATGTTAAAAGTTTATTGGAAAGTTTATATTTTATTTATTTATTATTTTTATTGCTTACTTTACTAGCATACGAATTAACAGCTCGTTTGGAACAAAAGAAAAAATAATTGACAGCTTCAAAATGGACATAAATGAGTATTTGTTATTCATTTAATTACTAAAGTGTATATCCACTTAAGTTAACAAAAAAAAAAAAAAAACGTTTCTCAATATCAGCTAATATCAGTGAAAATTTGTATAAAATTACAAATTTTACGTTCTTACCTCCTTCCATTCAGTGAAACTTCATAAAAGGATTTCCCTTTCTTCCTATTTCTTAAGTGATGACTAGGAGGGTCTGACTACTACAGTCACACGGTCAATGATAATATAACGTAGAGACAAAAAAAAGTTGAAAATTCAATTTTTAGGGGCATTCTGGAAAACATACAAAATTTCCCCCAATTGCCATGGTTACAAGGACCTAACAAATGAATTTTTGGCAGGTTTTATCATAGCGGTCTTTAGACTTTCAAAGGTCATTATTAATGATCTATTGCAAAAATTGTATGGTAGATATACAAATTATATGTGTTTCATTCATTTTAATTTATTTTTTATTATTTTTATTTTTATTTTTAAACAAAAGTGGTTAACATATCTTTTGTTTTGTTGGAATTTTTGAATACCAGAATATATGCAGCATTTTTTTCAAAATTAAAAAATGCATTGATTTTATTTGGCATTTTAAAAAACATATATATTTTCGTCTGTTTTCTAGTCACATATTCTGTTTGTTTTCTTCAGTTAAAGTCATCAAGAATGTAAAAAAAAAAAATATTTTTCACATAGAAAAATTATCATTTTTTTTTTTTTTTTATTCGGTAACTGAGAATTTTTTTTTATCAAAATGATGCAAGTTTGCTTTACTCTCTAAAACTTGATTCCTCTTTTTAGATTCCTGACTATGCGGTTGGTGCTGATTTATAATGAAAAAAAAAAACATATTCTGTTAATTATTTAGGACAATAGTGAATAGGTCCATCCCATGGAACAAGACAGATGGTATAATTGTTTCCCACGGCTGCGAAGCAAATCAAAGCATTGTGGCCATGGCGTCTATGTGTTGCCTTTGTAATGGTTACCTTAGCCGTAGAGGGGATTTCTCCACACTTTGGGAGAAATATCGCTCACCACTAGTGATGACCTTGGGTTCAGTCCATACCCAAGTTCTGTTGAACCCAGAAGTAAGCTGGCATTGCCGGGGCAATTATTTGTGGCCAGGAACTTGCCTGGCCTGCAACCACACTTACACAAAATACATTATTGACCTACTATGACCCTATGCTCATGACATCATTGACCTAATATGGCCACAAGGACACGACATCATTGACCTAATATGGCCACAAGGCCATCACATTACTGGCCTAATATAGGCAAATGAGCATCACACAATTGGCCTAATATGGCCACATGACCACAACATTATTGACCTAATATGGCAACAAGTTTATGACATTATTGACCTAATACCATACGACAATATCATTATTGACCTAATATGACCAAGTGGCCATGACATTATTGCCCTAATATGGCCACATGACTACGATATTATTGACCTAATATGGCCACAACGCCATGACATCATTAACCTAAAATGGCCATGTGCCCATGATATAATTGGCCTAATTTGGCCACAAGGCCATCACATTACTGGCCTAATATAGACAAATGAGCATCACACAATTGGCCTAATATGGCCACATGACCACAACATTATTGACCTAATATGGCAACAAGTTTATGACATTATTGACCTAATACCATACGACAATATCATTATTGACCTAATATGACCATGTGGCCATGACATTATTGACCAAGTGGTCATGACATTATTGACCTAATATGGCCACATGACCACGACCTTATTGACCTAAAATGACCACGTGGCCACGATACAATTGGACTAATATGGCCACATGACCATGACTATTGACCTAATATGGCCACAAGGCCACGACATTATTGATCTAATATGGCCACAAGGCCATCACATTACTGGCCTAATATGGCCAAATGGGCATCACACAATTGACTAAATATGGCCACTTGACCATGACATTATTGAGCTAACATGACCATGTCGCCATGACATCATTGACCTAAAATGGCCACAAGGCCTCAACATTGTTGACCTAATATGGCCACAAGGCCATGACATTATTGATCTAATATGGCCACAAGGCCATCACATTACTGGCCTAATATGGCCAAATGGGCATCACACAATTGACTAAATATGGCCACATGACCACGACATTATTGACCTAATATGACCATGTCGCCATGACATCATTGACCTAAAATGGCCACAAGGCCTCAACATTGTTGACCTAATATGGCCACAAGGCCATGACATTATTGGCCTATTATGACCACAACCTTATTGCTCTAATATGACCAAGTGGCCATGACATTATTGACCTAATAAGGTCACATGGCCATGATACAATTTACCTAATAAGGGCACAAGTCCATGACATTATTGACCTAATATGGCCACATGACCACAAACATTATTGGCCTAAAATAACCACGTGGCCATGACATTATTGACTTAATAAGGCTACAAGGCCATGACATTATTGACCATAATGGTCATGAGCATCCCTATTCCTTTGTATACATGTGGGCACTATGGGGAATGTCTGCTTGGCCAATGACAGCCTACTTCTGTGGTTTGGACCAAACTAGAGCACTTCTCTACTGAACAGGAGTTCTCCCCAGGGGGACAACAGGCAACAAAAGTAAAAACCTGACATGGGTTTAATTTCCCTATTCCATCCCAAAAAATAGATTTTCGGTATTCTTGAAGTGTATCTGCAGGTGGAAACCCCTTTTATTCAGAGGATAACCCTACCTACTCCAGTGGTGGTCAATCCCCTTGTTATAAGGGGCCGCAACTTGAGATCACCAAAGGGCCACACATTATATATATATATATTTTTTTTGTATTCGGATTTTATTTATCATTTTATAAATTGACATATACATAAAAAAAAATGAAAACAAAAATCACAAATTAATTCATAACAAAGCAAAACTGAAACTCTATCATCCATCAAGGTCATAGACGTGATAGGAGAACAGTAGAGTCATGGATCTCTCTATCCACCTATTATATATTATCTTCAGGAATGTCACGTTATAGAAAGTTCTCAGATTGCACACGTACAACATAATCAGAGAACCCCCTCATCCATTCACAGAATGCATTGTACAAGGTGTTCTGTGATTGGACGAGAGGAGAGGAGGAGGGGCAGCTAAACAACACTAACAGGAGCCATGAGCGATCTACCAAAAACCGCAACTGCATTGTAACTCAGCCTGTGGGATCACCAGGACAAAGCAAAGCACGAGAGGCACAATGACACATATTCCCGGCAAAGAGAAACATTATAAAGGTAAGCAGAGATTCTGGCATAGGACCAGAGGCGGCTCCTTAATTAGGCAAATTAGGCAATCGCCTAAGGCCTCACACTCACAGGGGTCTCACGGCCGCCTAACTTACCCAATGCATTACCCCAGTTTTGAGGCACAGGGGACCTGAACGTTGCTGTGCTCAGGCAGCATTAAGAGCCCTGACTCAGGAGCGGGGGCCGCCAGCGTCCCTAACAACCACTGAATATCGGTGACACCGCCCCTTGTGACGTCAATGACCCAGCATGCCCTCAGTCAACGACGTCACAGGGGGGCGGGTTCAGCAGGTGACATTGCCCCCTTAGTTATAAAAGAGCAAGATCTGGGGGCCACCTTGTTAAGGGGGCTTCCAGATTCCAATAAGTCCCCTGCCCGCAGACCCCCACAACCATCGGCCAGGGTTGTGGAGAAGAGGCTCTTGTACTTGAATTATTTTTCCCATCATGAGTGTGAGTCGGGGGCCCCATGTCAAGTTTTGCCAAAGGCCTCACAAAGCCTAGAGCCGCCTCTGCATAGGACACACACGGGTGGCATTGTGAGCTCAAAACATTTGTGACACCTGAATTTGGAAGGAGTGCAGATCTGTTGTGGCATATGTGGGAGGGGGTTGGGACTGGCTGCTTCTCACTTCCTTTAGCACGTCACTCAAACATAAACCTGCAAGGAAGAAAGTGATAGGGTCAGCCCACCCCAACCTGACATTTCAGTGCTTGGTAGATCTCGGAGAGCTAAATCACCAGGTGAGACACCTGCACTGAGTTCCCAGGTCTGTACATCTGCATAGCTCCCAACCGTCCCGGATTTTGAGGGACTGTCCCGCTGTCCCTCATTCCTCCTCAATTGTCCCTCATTTTGGTCCGATCTCTATATTTGTACATAAAATGCACTTCTTATCTTTCAAAAAGTATTTTCCAGTGCTAAACATTTCATCTGATCTTTAAATTGCTGCATTTGTAAATTTCCAAAAGCCAATATAAAGGAAAAGTAGTGGTAAAAAAAAGCCCTTGTGGGTTTAACCAATCTTGTACAATTCTGCTTTAAGGGGGCGTGACAAGGGGTGTGTCCTATGCCTGCATACTTTTGCTGATAGGTGTCCATCATTCCCATCTCAAAAAGTTGGGAGGTATGCATCCGCTGTGCCCATTATGAGGGGTTCCCACCATGCCTGTGCTGAGTTCCCGGGTCTGTACACCTGCTGTGCCCATTATGAGGGGTTCCCACCATTGCTGTGCTGAGTTTCCGGCTCTGTACACCCGCTGTGACCATTATGAGGGGTTCCCACCAATCCTGTGCTAAGTTCCCGGGTCTGTACACCTGCTGTGCCCATTATGAGGGGGTTCCCACCACCCCTGTGCTGAGTTCCCAGGCCTGTACACCTGCTGTGCCCATTATGAGGGGTTCCCACCATCCCTGTGCTGCGTTCCTGGGTCTGTACACCTGCTGTGCCATTATGAGGGGTTCCCACCATCCCTGTGCTGAGTTCCCGGGTCTGTACACCTGCTGTGCCATTATGAGGGGTTCCCACCATCCCTGTGCTGAGTTCCAGAGTCTGTACACCTGCTGTGCCCATTATGAGGGGTTCCCACCATCCCTGTGCTGAGTTCCCGGGTCTGTACACCTGATGTGCCCATTATGAGGGGTTCCCACCATCCCTGTGATGAGTTCCCAGGTCTGTACACCTGATGTGCCCATTATGAGGGGTTCCCACCATCCCTGTGCTGAGTTCCTGTGTCTGTACACCTGCTGTGCCCATTATGAGGGGTTCCCACCATCCCTGTGCTGAGTTCCCGGGTCTGTACACCCGCTGTGCCCATTATGAGGGGTTCACACCATCCCTGTGCTGAGTTCCCGGGTCTGTACACCTGATGTGCCCATTATGAGGGGTTCCCACCATCCCTGTGCCAAGTTTCTGGGTCTGTACACCTGCTGTGCCCATTATGAGGGGTTCCCACCATACCTGTGCTGAGTTCCAGGACTGTACACCTGCTGTGCCTATTATGAGGGGTTCCCACCATCCCTGTGCTGAGTTCCCGGGTCATAAACACCCACTGTGCCATCATGAATGGTCTCACCATCCCTCCAGTGAGTTCCTAGATCTGCACACGTGTTATGCCCACTATGAGGTGTTCCCACCATCCCTGCAGTGAGTTTCTGGGTGTGCATACATGTTGCGGCCATTATGAGGGGCTCCCACCATCCCTGCCATGGGTTTATGGAGCAGGTTGTGTAACACATAGTCCTCATTCCTTGCCATAGGTCTAAACCGTTATGGCAGGGGTCTCAAACTGGCGGCCCTCCAAACTACAAGTCCCATCATGCCTCTGCCTGTGGGAGTCATGCTTGTAACGGTCAGCATTGCAATGCCTCATGGGACTTGTAGTTCTGCAACAGCTGGAGGGCCACCAGTTTGAGACCCCTGGGTTTTGGCAATGTCCTTTTCTTCAAACTTCATTAAAAAAATAAGTCAGAACACCCAGATAAATAACGATCTACCTTATGTATATAACATGTAAGGAGTGTGCTTCCCCTTCCGGCATGAGATGACCTGGGAGCACCGACATCGGAAGATACAGAGCTGTGCCCCCCCAGTGTGCTCCTCAACCCACCATCACGCCATGTTCTTTATTGGTGGCCAGCAGTGGTGTCCACTCTCGTGGAAATGCAATATACACAACATTTTTATGAGTAGAAGCCATAAGTAGTGGTGATACTAGATGATTATTAACAGCTGGGAAGTCAAGGTCCGGTGGGGTCACCAGCCATGGTGCACAGGCCCAACCACAGAAGATGCAGAGCTTCGTACCCCCAACGTGCTCCTCAACCCACCATCAGGCCATGTTGTTTTTTTGGTGTCTACTCTCATGGAAATGCAATATACACAACATTTTTATGAGTAGTAGCCATAAGTAGTGGTGATACTAGATCAGGGGTCTCCATACTTTTAAATCAAAGGGCCAGTTTACGGTCTTTCAAACTTCAGGGGGGGCAGATTCTGACTAGTTGGGGTAGAAAATGCCCCACGGCCAAGCATCAGTGAGAATAAACATGGCCCCAGTGTTGGTGGGCAGTAGGAGGAGTTATAGTACTCCATCATTGCTATTAGTCTAAGAAATAGTGCCCCATTTTTGGTGCCATTGGGAAGAATACTGCCCCAAGGGCTGGATAAAGGCTAGCAAAGGGCCACATCCGGCCCTCGGGCCGCAGTTTGGCGTCTGCGGTACTAGATGATTATTAACAGCTGGGAAGTTAAGATCCAGTGAGGTCACCAGCCATGGTTCACAGGCCCAACCACAGAAGATGCAGAGCTTCGTACCCCCAACGTGCTCCTCAACCCACCATCACACCATGTTCTTTATTCATGGCCGGCTGTCATGGAAACGCTATATATACATCATTTTTATGAGTTGTAGCCATGAGCAGGGGTGATACTAGATGACTATTAACAGCTGGGAATACAAGACCGGCAATAAGGTCCCCAGCCACAGAGAATGCAGAGTTGTGTACCCCCAATGTGCTCCTCATCCCACCATCATGTCATGTTCTCCATTAGTGGCCAGTGGCAGGGCTGTCTTAATGAGAGGGCACACCAGGGCACTGCCCAGGGGCCCCAGCTGCTTGGGGGGCCCCTGCCCTTTACCAAAAGCAGCTGGTCCTTGAGCCCGGGCTGCCCCTTTACATCCCAGATATCTCCCCAGCACTCTGACCCCTCTACACCCCAGATATCCGCTACCTACTTGATTTCTGTTTACCTGCACTGTCTCCATTGTAGGGGCCCCAGAGCATTACTTAGCCCAGGGGCCCATGATGCCATTAAGACGGCCCTGGCCAGTGGTGTCCGGTCTCATGGTAATATTGTAGCTACAAAATTCTTACGTGTCAGAGCCATGATCAGTGGTGGTACTTCAAGGTCTCCAGTCAGGTCCCAAGTCTTGGTGCACATGCCCAGACACAGAAGGTGCAGAGTTGTGTGGCCCCAGGATACCTTTCTTCCACATTTACCAGCACGCTCCTCATCCCACCATCATGTCATGTTCTCCATTAGTGGCCAGTGGTGTCCGTCTCATGGTAATATTGTAGCTACAAAATTCTTATGTGTCAGAGCCATGATCAGTGGTGGTACTTCAAGATCTCCAGTCAGGTCCCAAGTCTTGGTGCACATGCCCAGACACAGAAGGTGCAGAGTTGTGTGGCCCCAGGATACCTTTCTTCCACATTTACCAGCCCACTCCTCATCCCACCATCATGTCATGTTCTCCATTAGTGGCCAGTGGTGTCCGGTCTCATGGTAATATTGTAGCTACAAAATTCTTATGTGTCAGAGCCATGATCAGTGGTGGTACTTCAAGGTCTCCAGTCAGGTCCCAAGTCTTGGTGCACATGCCCAGACACAGAAGGTGCAGAGTTGTGTGGCCCCAGCGTGCCCCTCTTCCACATTTACCAGCACGCTCCTCATCCCACCATCATGCCAGGTATCTAATGGCATCCATTGGTGGTGTCCAGTCTTGTGGTGATGTCATACGTATATACGGCCTCTACAGAGGAGCAGAAGTCAGATCTTGTCCACCCAAAACCACCCTGGATGGGATGAGACTTTGGAGGTGGATGGCCAAGTCCAGCAGCTGTTCCTGAACCAATAAGCCTATTACAAGGTTACCCTGACTTTGGTCTTTCATTGAAGCAGTCCATCCCTCTTCTATTCAACCTGACAGGAAGTTTTACAGAAAAAGGAGTTTGTGCTTTAAAGGAACTTCTTCCGGGAACTTGGATCTTGGCGCTGTGCGACTTTGGTGCACAACCTGCATGCTATCAGCACAGAGGCTCCTGGAACAGGACAAGACAGGTGTGTAGAAGGATTGGGGGAAGTTTGAATCCAAAAGGCTATTTCTAGGGGGTGAAGTTAAATGTTATTAAGGTTGTACTGCACCTGTGTAGACACAAGATGGCGCTGTTGATATAAAAGTGAAAGATTGCAGTGCTCTCAGTGACCACGTGATGCCACTATTACATACAGTGTGAAATCACCATAAGAAATACTCCAGTGTGTAACAATGGGAAATAAATTGTATTTTCTTAGAAAAAGGGCTGCATACACACCGGAGTTCAAGGAGAAGGGAAACAAAAGGGAAGGAGGAGGGGAGAGGTGAGGAGAAAGGGAAGGAGGGAAGAAGAGAAAAAGGAAGGAGGGAAGAAAGGTGAGGAGGCAAGAAGGCAGAGGAGAGGAGAAAAGGAAGGAGGCAAGAAGGTAGGGGAGATGAGAAAAAAAAAAGAAAAGGGTGAGATGAGAAGAAAAAGGAAGGAAGCTAGAAGGGAGGGAAGAGGAGAAAAAAAAGGAATGAGGGAAGAAGAGAAAAAAAAAGGAAGGAGGGAATAAGGGAGGTGAGGAGAAGAAAAAAAAGGGAGGGAGGGAAGAGGAGAAAAAAAAAGGAAGGAGTGAAGAAGGGAGGGAAGAAGTGAAAAAAGGAAGGAGGAAAGAAGGGAAGGAAGAAGAGAAAAAAGGAAGGAGGAAAGAAGGGAGGGAAGAAGAGAAAAAGGAAGGAAGGAAGAAAGGTGAGGAGGCAAGAAGGTAGGGGAGATGAGAACAAAAAAAAGAAAGGGGGGAGATGAGAAGAAAAAGAAAAGGAAGGAAGCTAGAAGGGAGGAAAGAGGAGAAAAAAAAAAGGAGTGAAGAAGGGAAGGAAAAAGAGAAAAAACAAGGGGGGAAGAAGAGAAAAAAAGGGAGGAGGGAAGAAGGGAGTTGAGGAGAAGAAAAAAAGGGAGGGAGGGAAGAGGAGAAAAAAGGAAGGAGTGAAGAAGTGAAGGAAGAAGAGAAAAAAGGAAGGAGGGAAGAAGAGAAAAAAGGAAGGAGGGAAGAAGAGAAAAAAGGAAGGAGGGAAGAAGGGAGGGGCGAGGAAAATTGGGAGGAGGGAACGAGGGAGGGGAGAGGAGAAAAAAAAGGAGACAAGAAGGGAGGCGATAAAAGGAAGGAGGGAACAAAGGAGAGAAGAAAAGAGGGAAGAGGAGAAAAGCAAGAGGGAAGAAGGGAGAGAAGGGGAAAAAAGAAAGGAGGAAAGAAGAGAGGGGAAAAGGAAAGAGGGAAGAAGAGAGGGGAGAGGAGTAAGGGAAGGAGGGAGGGGAAAGGAGAAAAGAAGGATGGAAATAGGGAGGAAAGAGGAGAAAAGGGACAAGAGAAGAATGAAGGGGAGATAAGAAGAGGAAAGAAGGTAGGAGTGGAGAAAAGATAGTAGGGAAAAGGGGAGAGAAGAGGAGAAAACGAAGGAGGGATGAAGGGAGATGAGAAAGAGTAAGGATGGAAGAAGGGAGAGGAAGGTTAAAAGGATTGATGGAAGAGGGAAGTGGGAGGAGAAAAGGGAAGAAGGAAGGGAAGAGGAAAAAAAGAAGGAGGGGAAAAAGGGAGAGAAGAGGAGAAAAGGAAGGAGGGAAGGAAAGTGGAGAGGATTGGAGATAAAAATGGAGAAGAAGAGGAGGAAGGAAAAAAGAGGAAGCAAGAGGACAGGGGAAAAGATAAGGAGAAGATAGAATAGGACAACAAGGGATAGAATAGGATAGGGGATAGGAAAAAGAGGAAGATAGGGGTGGAGGAAGGGAAAAAACAGGAGAGGAAAGGGGGAGTTGAAAGCAGAGTAGGGGTCAGGAGAGAAAAGGGAGAGGAGAATAGAGAACATGGGGAATGAGAAGGGGGTGTGAGGGGAAGTAGAAGTTTAAGGAGAGAAAGTGGAGGAAACAGAGATTCAAACTCAATGCCAATTGTAATATTAAACCAATAAAAGAGACATTTGCGCCTCTTCCCTTGCGCCCCCCCCCCCCCCCCCCCCAGTCACAGACACCGGACACAGCTACCATAATCATATCATTTATTTATAGAGCTCATTTATAATTACAAAATAAATTACTGCAGGTCCTGCACATCTTCTGGACATTTACTGTAAACAAACAAATAATATTCTCAGGTGAAGCTGTGCTCAGCCCCGACCTGGCTGTCCTCCTGCTGCATCAGATGGGCATCGCTGGGAACTCAGCATACAGAGATCTGGCCCATTCAGAGATACAAGACCTGGTAGGTGCTCCAGCCTGCTTGTAGCTACAAATAAGTGGAATCTGCATAGTAAGTAGACTCGCCCTTCCCCCTTCCAGAACCCACAATTACACCTTCTTATTTCCATGACCCCCCCCCTCCCCCATACCTGCACCTTCTATCCCTTTAAGTTCCATAATGAAGGACCTCAGCCAATAATATAGAAAGCTTTGAGTCTTTATATAATCATGAGAATTTGATTAACTTATTTTTATACTGTTTAGTATCTATAATGCCTTTCAATACTGAATTCCCACCAACCCCCCCCCCCCCCCCCCCCATGCACACTAGCTGAAATGTTTAATCTGGAGGACAGTGGGAGGTGCTTAAAGGGCATGTCCAGTCCAAAATTTAAAAAAAAAAATTGGGGGGGGGGGTTTGTATGTGTCCGGGGGTGTGGCCTGACTGGGTATTTAATAAGGAAAAGAGGTAATAAACCCTGCAGAACAACCATGAATGCTGCACCGCCTGTTATTCAGCGCCCCCTGCTGTCCCTTTAAATATTGCACATGGTAAGAGTTAATTAAATAAATCACAATAAATACTCAGTAATATATAGATAAAAAATAAAAAACAGATGAAATATTTCTGCGTGAGGATTCTATAAAGGAGGTAAAATGGATACAATGTATTTAGTCATTTCCCTTTTATCCTCTCTTTTTCTAGGCCCAATACACTAAAGGCCAGTGGCGTTCCGCCATCATGTTGGTGTTCCATAGAGAATAAATAAAATGCTTTATTTTATTACCTCTATCATAGTCTTCCATATCCTCCATATAAACCGATATACCCAGTGGAACCTCGGATTGCGAGGAACGTGGTGAACGAGCATTTTGCAATGTATTTTTAAAAATCCTGCAGGATTCAAGCCACAGCGGGGTGTAGTACCACGTTTGGCCTGAGGTGGGGGGCACTGGAGCCGATCGGAACTGCTCAGAAAACCTCAGAAATACTCTGTTTCCGAGCCTTTCCAAGGTGTTGCCAAACCTTTTCGAGTCTCTCCGGCACCCCCCTGTCTCTGGCCACATGCGGTATTGCATGCCATTGAAGTCAATGCGGAACAAATTATTTTTAGTTTCCATTGACTTCTATGGGGAAACTCGCTTTGATATGCGAGAGCTTTGGATTACGAGCTTACTCCTGGAACCGATTATGCTCCTAATCCGAGGTTCCACTGTAACTAAAAGGGGTTGTAAAGGTAAAAAAAATTCCCCTGAATATCTTCATTTCCCTTAGTGCCGTCCTCCTTCACTTACCTCATCCTTCCATTTTGCTTTTAAATGTCCTTATTTCTTCTGAGAAATCCTCACTTCCTGTTCTTCTGTCTGTAACTCCACACAGTAATGCGAGGCTTTCTCCCTGGTGTGGAGTGTCATGCTCGCCCCCTCCCTTGGACTACAGGAGAGTCAGGATTCCCACTAACACACAGCTCCTTTCTTCATCTGCAACATAGAGAGCGTCCTGACTCTCCTGTAGGTGTGAAGTGTCGTGCTCGTCCCCTCCGTTGGACTACAGGAGAGTCAGGACGCCCACTAACACACAGCTCCTTTCGTTATCTGCAATGTAGAGAGCATCCTGACTCTCCGGTAGTCCAAAGGAGGGGGCGAGCGCGACACTTCACACCTACAGGAGAGTCAGGACACTCTCTACGTTGCAGATAGAGAAAGGAGCTGTGTGTTAGTGGGCGACATGACTCTACCGTAGTCCAAGGGAGGGGACGAGCACAACACTCCACACCTACAGGAGAGCCAGGACGCTCTCTACGTTGCAGATAGAGAAAGGAGCTGTGTGTTAGTGGGCGTCATGACTCTCCTGTAGTCCAAGGGAGGGGACGAGCACGACACTTCACACCTACAGGAGAGTCAGGACGCTCTCTACGTTGCAGATAGAGAAAGGAGTTGTGTGTTAGTGGGCGTCCTGACTCTCCCGTAGTCCAAGGGAGGGGGCGAGCACGACACTCCACACCAGGGAGAAAGCCTTCGCATTACTGTGTGGAGTTACAGACAGAAGAACAGGAAGTGAGGATTTCTCAGAAGAAATAAGGACATTTAAAAGCAAAATGGAAGGATGAGGTAAGTGAAGGAGGACTGCACTAAGGGAAAGGAAGATATTTAAGGGTATTTTTTTTTTTACCTTTACAACCCCCTTTAATATGTAATAATAATAGATGCAGCATATTGATGTGTCATTGGTGTAGACCAACTTGCTGTGTTTGGCCTTGGCCTCTAGGTGGCACTGTGTGTGTGTAACACATGGACGCTCCACCTAGAGGCCAAAAGACGGAACTACATGGCAACATTGTTTTTTTTCGGAATTATTTATGTGGCAGAATACGAAAAAACGGATTCATACAATGGAAAAATAAAAGCACATTAATACTAAAATGCTGAATATTTCTCAGGAGAGACCATAGCAGCAGCAGCAGCATGAAAAGAGCAACGTGAAAAGATTCAACCACGGAGACTTCATTGAATGACCTATCCTTAAAGTAATCCCGTAAAGCAGAGATATGCAATTAGCGGACCTCCAGCTGTTGCAAAACTACAATTCCCATGAGGCATAGCAAGACTGACAGCCACAAGCATGACACCCAAAGGCATGATGGGACTTGTAGTTTTGCAACATCTGGAGGTCCACTATCTGATTATCCCTGCCGTAAAGAGTAAAATGTGGGAGGCGGCCATGAAGAAGACCAGCTGCCCGGCGGTCATACTACGGATCCCCTTGCGTCAAAAAGTCACTGACCCGGAAGAAGTTGACCGATAATGACCCCTGACCTTTTTTTTTCTTACCCCTTTGATCTGTAGATTTGTTTGGTTTAACATTGAAGATAGTGGATTACCAGGACAGCCGGGCAACTAAATATTACTTATTAAAGTAGAACTGAAGAAAAAAAAAAGTTTGTCTTCTGTTATACAGTGGAACCTCGGATTGCGAGAAACGCGGTTAACGAGCGTTTCGCAATACAAGCGCTGTATTTTGAAAAATCCTAAAATCGGTTTGCAAAACGAGCAAGACTCAGGCCAAAGCGGTGTGCAGTAATGCGTTTGGCCTGAGGTGGGGGGGGGCGCTGGAGCCAAACTGCGTCGATCGTGGCCGAACCGCGCCATTTGGAAATGCTCGGGAAGACTCAGAAATACTACGTTCCCGGGCCTGTCCTCGGGCCTTTCCGGCTGTTTCCAACACTCTCCGGCGCCCCCTCACCTCTGGCCACATTCGGTATTGCATGCCATTGAAGTCAATGCGAAACAAACTATTTTCGTTTTCCGTTGACTTCAATGGGGAAACTCGCTTCGATATGCGAGTGCTTTGGATTACGAGCATTCTCCTGGAACCGATTATGCTCGGAATCCGAGGTTCCACTGTATTTTGGTTTTGTGCTGCCTAGGCACGTCCAAAAAAAACAGATTATAGAACTTGGCTGGGGCCCTGGGGGACACAAGGTGGATCGGAGCTGGACTCAGTTCTGGGATTTTGTGGAGGAAATCAAATATAATATGACAGCAGTGAGAAGAGCTGTGGGCCCCCTGGAGCTAGGGGTGGGATTGCAATTGAGACCCCTGCGACCCCTGATGCTACACCCATGCATTTTCATTGACTTCTATGGGGAAACCCGCCTTGATATGCGAGTGCTTTGGATTACGAGCATTCTCCTGGAACGGATTATGCTCGGAATCCGAGGTTCCACTGTACTTTAATAAGTAATATTTAGTTGCCCTGCTGTCCTGGTAATCCATGATCTTCAATGCTAACCCAAACAAATATAGAGATCAAAGGGGTTTTAAAAAAAAAAGTTTACGTTTTGGACACACTTACCTGTCCTGTAGTGTTCCTAGCGTGAAGCCGAAAAGCTACACCAGGGGCGGACTGACCATTGAGTCACTCGGGCACTCCCCGAGGGCCCCATGACACTAGGGGGCCCCATCAGGGTTGCCAGGCTCAGTAAAACCAGGGACAGTATGTAAAAATCTGTGTTTTTTTTACATCTGTCCCTAATATGTTCAAAACTGACATGCTTTTGATGTGAAAATCCTGAGATTTTAGCTGCACTGCCTCTTGGCGTGGTGGCCATCTATAAGCCTGGGGGGCCCCATAATCTTCTATTGTCCTGGGGGCCCCATGAGTTGTCAGTCCGCCCCTGGGCTACACTGCCTCTTGGCGTGGTGGCCATCTGTAAGCCTGGGGGGCCCCATAATCTTCTATTGTCCTGGGGGCCCCATGAGTTGTCAGTCCTCCCCTGGGCTACACTGCCGCCGCCATTGCGGGTAAGGGAACCCAGCAGTGTAGCCTTCCGGCTTCACGCTGGTTCCCTACTGCGCATGGCGCCGCTCCTCTCTCCCATTAGCCCGGCGGCCGGGGGGGAGGAGGAGGAGGGAGCCCCGGGGGGGAAGTCACGGCCAGACTCCCGGAAGTGGGAAAGGATATCTGTCAAAGACAGGTATCCTGCCCCCCTCCCCCCGAAAGATGCCAATTGTGGCACCGGAGGGGGGGGGGAAATCCGATGAGTGGAAGTTCTACTTTAGGGTGGAGCTCCGCTTTAACTCTAGTTTCTCTACTAGAATAAATTCCTATGATCATCAGCTCCATCTAGTGGCAAAAATGCAGTATATGTTCTCATTCATTCATTCATTCATTGGGGTATTTTAGAAAACAATGTTGCACTTTGGCCACTAGGTGGCGGTGACGATAAGGGAATTAATCTATTACAGAGATTACAGCCAAACTTCGTTGAATGTGACATTCGTCCGACAAATACTTTATAAATAGACCCCCTAAGTATCTGGAAAACTTAAAAAAAAAGAAAAAAGAAAAAGAAAAATGATAGAAGGCAGTTTCCAGATCTGCCGATTGGCTAGACGTCCGCTGCTTATTTGCTCAACATTCGCCGCAGGTCTGCCTACCCGTCCCTCTCCAAAACACCCACCTTCCAAAATCTGCCCAGTACATTCATTGGCCTCACTTTATAAATGGCAGAAATGTTGGGGGATGGGTGCGATACGGGTTTGGGCCCTGATTGAAAGGTATTGATTATTGATTAACTGCCAATAGCAGCGTCAATTGAAATGCTGCGTACTCGCGGTTTGAAATTCCGCCAGCAAAAGTCCAATGTGAGCTTTTATGTGTCGGAAATTCTCGACCGCTTGTAGGCTCCATCGGACTTTTGCCGTCGGAAATTTCCACCAACAAAAGATCGGGAGCAGGTTCTCAATGTTTCCAATTCCGATCAGAAACTCCAAAAGTCTGTAGCAATTTCCGACGCGCAAAATTCCGACAATTCGACGCATGCTCGGAAGCATTGCACTTAATTTTCTCGGCCCGTCGCCGCGTTTCTTGGCGGTCGAAAGTTCCGAGAACTTTTGTGTGACTTGTGTGTAGGCAAACCAAGCTTGAGCGGAATTCCGACTGAAAAACCATGCAAGGTTTTTCCGATGGAAAATCCGATCGTGTGTTACGCGGCATGGCAACGAAAATACGATTTCCACCTCGTTTCACTCGGGACTATAACACTTGACATATTAGATATCCTTGACCTTAAAAAAAGAAATACAATCTGTAGACTTGATAGCGAGGAAGTTGGAAGTGGAGGGCGTGGCGGGCGTGACGGACTGGGCGGACTGGGCGATCTGCTCATGTGATAGTGTTTTGCGATGTAACGGAATGAATTTTCGGGATGATTACGTGAATTTGGAAAGTCTTGCATTGTTCTCCCTCCACAACCATCTTAACGCTTCCTTCTCCTTCCCACGTTGGAAGGAACGTCTATATTCCGAGATTCCACCTCACCGATCTTTGCCGTTCTGCTCGAAGCCCTTCACCCAGTCTATGGTGTGCTGCTTGCTCTCCTCCCAACTGAAGAGCGGCCGGTAGCCGAAGTGGCGCTCGGCCTTGTCGGTCTGCACGGTGAAGGTGGTGCTCGCCACGGACAGGGTGTACGGGTTGAGGATGGGGGCGTAGACGCAGAACGGGTGAAGGAGCCATTGCAAGGCGACGTTGAGAAGGGCGATCGCGTAGAGCAGGAAGTAAGGGATCAGCGGGCGGCTGCCGATCATGCGAAAGCTGCAGGAGGTCAGGAACTCCATGTTGAAGTCCATGTAGCTCTTGTAAGGCGAGTCGTCGTAGCAGAAGTAGACTTGGCCGCCCAAGGCGGACGGCCGTTCCTGCAGCTGGCGGGCGGCGAGGAGATGCATCCAGGCCACGTTACCTGGAGGAGAGAAGCGGGCAACATTAGACATTTATAAAACGATCTCTCATCTAATTCCGAAGAAGCAACATGGTTTTAAAATAAGGAGTTCCACAAAAACTGGTGGCCAATGGACGACATAAACCAGCCATTCTCAACTAGGGTTTCATGGAACCCTAAGGTTCCTTCAGAGGTTGCTAGAGGTTCCGGAGATGTGGTAGATGGAGCTCCATCTCATGGTGCCGGAAGGGCTGGGAAGAGGGGCAGCTTCTCTGGGCACTGTGGTACCATGCAGGGCCGTCTTTAATGTTGATTGGACCCTGGGCAAAACATTTCTTGCCCCCCCCCCCCCCCATGCAATTTCATTCTCCACCCACTCTGAGACGTACAATAAATATCAGCTAGACTTAAAGTCAGTTAACTTCATCAGATCAGGCAGTGATTGTGATTGGTTGCCAGAGGTTACAGCATATCATTACCACTTACTGACTGGTTGCTAGAGGTTACAGCACACATTACGGCTCACTGATTAGTTGCTAAAGGTTACAGCACACATTACAGCTCACTGATTAGTTGCTAAAGGTTACAGCACACATTACAGCTCACTGATTAGTTGCTAAAGGTTACAGCACACATTACAGCTCACTGATTAGTTGCTAAAGGTTGCAGCACACATTACGGCTCACTGATTAGTTGCTAAAGGTTACAGCACACATTATGGCTCACTGATTAGTTGCTAGAGGTTACAGCACACATTACAGCTCACTGATTAGTTGCTAAAGGTTACAGCACACATTATGGCTCACTGATTAGTTGCTAGAGGTTACAGCACATGATTTCTTCTTGTTGTATGGTTGCTAGAGTTTACTGTACAATAATACTGCTCACTGATTGGTTGCTAGAGGTTACAGCACATCATCTCTTCACTGCATGATATACATATGAATGCCGCCTTTATTTACATACGAATGCCATCCGCCTCAGCTATTTACATATGAATGATCCCATTATTTACATGTAAACACAGGGTCTGCAGGTGAGTCATCTGTACACAATAATAGGGCAGAGCTGGGCAGCATTAGTAGCAGCACTGAGATATCAGGACACAGCACGGGACTAAAACTTCAAGGGACAAGGGAATTTAAACTGGGATAGTTGGCAAGTATGAGGCAGCTGCTTTGGGCCCCACAACAACACTGACAGGGCCCAGGGCAGCTTCCCCTTTTGCCCTGCCTTAAAGACGGCCCTGGTACTATGTGAGGTTTAGGGGCACCACAAGGAGATTTGGGGGAGGGTATTTGGGTTGGGAGGAGGATTTTTTTTTGGGGGGGGGGTAAGAATTATTCTAGAAGGTGAAATTTGGGGAGAGTGGTGATTTTATGTTGGGAAGGGGAGATAGAGGGAAGAGGATTTGTGCTATAAAAGGCAATATTGGCACTGCGATATTACGTGAGGTTTGGGGACACCACAAGGAGATTGGGGGGGGGGGTAGGGGACTTGTGTTGACACTTGTGATTTTTAATAAAGTCCTTCTCTATATACTGCACTTCGTTGGCGCCCTCTGCAGTCTCCTTTACTAATACGATGGGCATTCTTCCTTTTGCCGATCACATAGAACTTCTCGATCTCACTATTTTACCATGAGCTGTAGATATCATTTGTATGAGGGTTCCTCAGTGCTAACAGGGCTGAGAAAGGCTCCCATAAACCACCGATTTCCTAGAAGAGGCTGCAACGTGGTAAACTGCCATTTAAGATGACTGAAGAAACTTGTGACTCCCCAGATCCCCCGGGGCTACAGTTGCCGGATCTCCGGCCCTTCTAGGCACGCCATCGTCTCTCACCTACGTAAACTCTGCCGTGTTCTGTGGCGGTGGGGATGACTCTGAAGACGCGGCGTCCCGTCCGCAGCCCCTGCTCATAGAACTCCTTCATTAGGGCGTGGCCCTCGCCGTAGATTCCTGTGGGCCTCAGGGAACAGGTGTGAAGCGTTTTCCCGTCCTTCATCTGTAGGAATGATACAAATGGAAATCAAATGGAATAAAAACATGTGGTAGACCTTCCTATAAGGTAAAATTGCCACCAAACACAGAACCCTTCTATCCTTCTCACCTTCAGGACTTCTCACTCTCCCATCTACTTTGAGATTTACATTCCATCATCTAATCCCCAAACTAGAGGTTTCCACAATTTATCATTATTACGGGGATGATGGCAATTACTGTGCATTCCTGGCCCCGCGAGTCCCTATATATTTTACATACATGCCACCATGTAAGCCAGGCATGTCCAAAGCCAATTGCGCCCCGCGTTCGGGTTTCGAACGGCCCGCCTGGTAATTTGGACATGTAGGTATATCTTTTGTGGCCCCCAAAGAATCCCAGAGAGCCGGGGGCAACAGAAGATATGTATGCTGGCTGCCTTGGAGGGGGCGGGATGAGTGCCGTACATACAGGAGAATTTCCTGTTTACACGGCGGCCTCTGTAAAAGGACTTTGTATTAAAGAGGCCGCAGAGTAAACCGGAGTTTCTCCTGTATGTAATCTGTTGGCACTGGTCCTTCCCCCCCTCCCCTCCCTTTCCCTTCCGAGGGTGCAGATGGGCATGAATCAGGATGTACTGATGGCAATAGGGGTGCTGCATTCATGTCAATGGGGGTGCTGCATTCATGGCAAAGGTGGGGCTACATTCATGGCAATAGGGGAGCTGCATTCATGTCAAGGAAGGTGCTGCATTCATGGCAGTGGTGAGGCTGCATTCATGGCAATGGGGGTGCTGCATTCATGTCAAGGAAGGTGCTGCATTCATGTCAAGGAAGGTGCTACAGTCATGGCAATGGTGAGGCGGCTGCATTCATGGCAATGGTGAGGCTGCATTCATGGCAATGGTGAGGCTGCATTCATGGCAATGGTGAGGCTGCATTCATGGCAATGGTGAGGCTGCATTCATGGCAATGGTGAGGCTGCATTCATGGCAATGGTGGGGCTGCATTCATGGCAATGGTGGGGCTGCATTCATGGCAATGGTGGGGCTGCATTCATGGCAATGGTGGGGCTGCATTCATGGCAATGGTGGGGCTGCATTCATGGCAATGGTGGGGCTGCATTCATGGCAATGGTGGGGCTGCATTCATGGCAGTGGTGAGGGTGCATTCATGGCAATGGTGAGGGTGCATTCATGGCAATGGTGAGGGTGCATTCATGGCAATGGTGAGGGTGCATTCATGGCAATGGTGAGGGTGCATTCATGGCAATGGTGAGGGTGCATTCATGGCAATGGTGAGGGTGCATTCATGGCAATGGTGAGGGTGCATTCATGGCAGTGGTGGGGCTGCATTCAGGGCAGTGGTGGGGCTGCATTCAGGGCAGTGGTGGGGCTGCATTCAGGGCAGTGGGGAGGCTGCATTCAGGGCAGTGGTGGGGCTGCTTTCAGGGCAGTGGTGGGGCTGCTTTCAGGGCAGTGGTGGGGCTGCTTTCAGGGAAGTGGTGGGGCTGCTTTCAGGGCAGTGGTGAGGCTGCAGATGGGCACCGGTTAGGTTGCATTGATGGGCACTGACCCTTATTTTGCTTCACAGTTCTTTATTTAAAATAAGAGTTCTTGTTGGGCCGTGTATTAGTTGCTCAGACAAACACACTTTTCCCAATCCCAACTTTTATGCCCCCCCCCCCCAACCCTCAATGTGTGTGTTATAATCAAAAGTTCATCATCTCCTGATCAAGGCGGGGATTTGTGCTAAGATGGGGTATTTTGGGTGATTTGTACTAGAAGGGGGAATATGGGGGGGATTTGTACTAGAAGAGGGAGTTGGGAGCGATTTGTACTAGAAGGGGGAATTGGGGGGGATTTGTACTAGAAGAGGGAGTTGGGAGCGATTTGTACTAGAAGGGGGAATTGGGGGGGATTTGTACTAGAAGAGGGAGTTGGGAGCGATTTGTACTAGAAGGGGGAATTGGAAGGGAGGATTTGTGCTACTTTAATGCCCATTGCTCGGACTTCCTAAGCCCGGTAGTAACAGACATTGTAGGGTTACGCACCTTCCTTCCATTGGCCTCCAGTACGATCTTCTCAGCTTTGGATTTGCTCAGTGGATAAGCCTGGTTGTGATACACGGTGTATTCCGTCTCCTCGTTACCCCTGGAAAAAAAAGAAACACAAGAAAAATGAATTTGACTCCTAGATGGAGAATGGTTCACATCCGATTCGCCCTGCAGGCCCAGGGAGATCGGTGCAGCGGAAGAGGCAATTACTGGAACTGATCCCATCCATCGCTCTCTTGGGAAGGAGGGGAGAAGAAGCCGGATTTCAGCCGCTGCAGCCAGAGCCCTACAGGGGTTCGGTTCCAGTAATTGGTCCCTTGGCTGCATCGATCACTCTCTCCCTGCTCACATCCGATTCACCCTCCTGGCCCAGGGAGAACGGTGCAGCGGAAAAGGCAATTACTGGAACTGATCCCATCCATCGCTCTCTCGGGTGAAAGCTGGCGGGAAGGAGAGGAGAAGAAGCCGGCTTTCAGCTGCTGCAGCCAGAGCCCTACGAGGGTTCAGTTCCAGTAGTTGGTCCCTCCGCTGCATCGATCGCTCTTCCCGTGCTCACATCTGATTCACCCTGCTGTCTCCCGGCCCCGTACAGGAGGATACGTCTCACCCCCTTATCCACGGCCCTGCACATAGTCATCCATGGCCGAGGTTTCTGTGCCGACAGCACCGGGACAGCTCTCAGGTTCTAGTTCATGATCGGGAGCCAGAGAGCTTTTCCGATCATGTGACCACTGCAACAGCCAATCTTTGGTCTGGCTTTCTCATTGGACAATTCACGCATAGAAACCTGCGGAGTCCATTACTAGAAAAAAAACAAAAAACGCACCCAGAAAAAAATGTTAGCCGAGTTTTTCAGCACATTTTTTGTGCTGAAAATGCCCCCCTCTGGTTATACTCGATTCACCCCAGACTTTGGGGACCCGGAACCGGCCGGCCGTAGGTCCCCTGGACCCCAATCTTGGCACACGTGTAGCCCCACTCTTCCTCTACAAGTGTGCAAAGCCGGGGAGCACCGATTTTTCAAACCTGGACACCCCTTCTATAGACTCCCATGTTAAACGGTCATTTCTCTGGTGAGTTTGGGGACCCGGTACAGGCCGGTCGTAGGTCCCTTAGACCCGAGACTTGGCACACATGTAGCCCCATTTTTTCTCGACAAGTGTGCAAAGTTTGTTGTCTGGGAGACCTACAGCCGGGGAGCACTGATTTTTCAAACCCGGGCACCCCTTCCTAAGACTCCCATGTTAAAGGGTAATTTCTCCGGTAAGTTTGGGGACCCGGTACCAGCTGGTCGTAGGTCCCTTAGGCCCAGAACCATTTTTCCTCTACATGTGTGCAAAGTTTGTTGTCTGGGGGACCTACAGCCGGGGGGCACGGATTTCTCAAAGCCGGGCACCCCTTTTCAGGGCCGCCATCAGAGGGGTACAGGCATTACACCTGTAAGGGGCCCGGGAGTCCCCAGGGGCCCGGATGGGAACCCCCTCTTTTTTTTATTTATTTTTAATAAAAATATATATATTTTTAATATATTTTTCTTTTATTTTTTATTAAAGGGCCAATTTTTTTTCTTTTAATATTTTTTAGGGGTCCGGAGGGCCCCAGGGCCCCAGATGGCAACCCCCTCTTTTTTTATTTATTTTTAATAAAAATATATATATTTTTAATATATTTTTCATTTATTAAAGGGCCAATTTTTTTTCTTTTAATATTTTTTAGAGGTCCAGAGGTCCCCAAGGGCCCGGAGGCCCCCAGGGCCCCAGATGGCAACCCCCTCTTTTTTAAATTTATTTTTGATTAAAAAAAAATATTTTTTAATATATTTTTATTTTATTTTTTAAAGGGCCAGAGGTCCTTTTTTTCTCTCTTTTTTTCTTTTTATTAAAGGGCCCCCCCGCTTCTTAATTCGCAGCAGCCCCCCCGCTTCTCAATTTCAGACGGCAGCACCCCCCCCCCCGGTTCTTCAGGGGGCCCATGCCTGAAGCTGTGTAAGGGGCCCCATAATTCCTGATGGCGGCCCTGCCCCTTTTATAGACTCTCATGTTAAACGTCAGTCTAGTCATGGGCACAGTGAAGCATGGGCACAGTGAGGCATGGGCACAGTGAGGCATGCAGATGGACACCCTAGGCTTATACCCGAGACAATATTTTTTCCCAGTTTTTTGTTGGCAAAATTAGGTGCCTCGGCTTATACTCGAGTATATACGGTACATTGTAAAAATATACAGTACGTATCCAGCCTATCAAAACCCCATCATTATTCTTGGGCCGTTGGTTACCTGAAGAACGGATCTCCATGGATATTTGGACCCACAACCTCCATACTGCTGGTGTAGACCAGGTATCGGATGCCTTCCTCCTCACACGCTCTCAGGACATTCTCCGTTCCTGCAAAACCCAAAAGGATCGACAGTCAGGTGACAGCGAGGAGAATGCTATAGTAGGGGGTGGATGGAGTCGTATGGGTGACATGGAATGCAGACAAGGTCACCTAGTTTGACAAATATCTCTAAATTACCACATTAGAAGGATTTTCCTGTAAAACTGGTCAAGCTGACCTCGGCCCCTGTGAACTAGATCATCATTTTGTACAGCCGCCACCAGGGCCGATCCTAGGGTCACAGACGCCTGGGTGCAGAATTATTTCTGGCGGCCCTACATGGTCAAAGACTGCAGACATAGTACAGGAGATGGTCAGAGACTGCAGACATAATTCAGGAGATGGTCAGAGACTGCAGACATAGTACAGGAGATGGTCAGAGACTGCAGACATGCTACAGGAGATGGTCAGACTGCAGACACAGTACAGGAGATGGTTAGAGACTGCAGGCATATTACAGGAGATGGTCAGAGACTGCAGACATGCTACAGGAGATGGCCAGAGACTGCAGACATGCTACAGGAGATGGTCAGAGACTGCAGACACAGTACAGGAGATGGTCAGAGACTGCAGACACAGTACAGGAGATGGTCAGAGACTGCAGACACAGTACAGGAGATGGTCAGAGACTGCAGACACAGTACAGGAGATGGTCAGAGACTGCAGACACAGTACAGGAGATGGTCAGAGACTGCAGACACAGTACAGGAGATGGTCAGAGACTGCAGACACAGTACAGGAGATGGTCAGAGACTGCAGACACAGTACAGGAGATGGTCAGAGACTGCAGACACAGTACAGGAGATGGTCAGAGACTGCAGACACAGTACAGGAGATGGTCAGAGACTGCAGACACAGTACAGGAGATGGTCAGAGACTGCAGACACAGTACAGGAGATGGTCAGAGACTGCAGACACAGTACAGGAGATGGTCAGAGACTGCAGGCATATTACAGGAGATGTTCAGAGACGCAGACACAGTACAGGAGATGGTCAGAGACTGCAGACATGCTACAGGAGATGGTCAGAGACTGCAGACATGCTACAGGAGATGGTCAGAGACTGCAGACACAGTACAGGAGATGGTCAGAGACTGCAGGCATATTACAGGAGATGTTCAGAGACGCAGACACAGTACAGGAGATAGTCAGAGACTGCAGACATAGTACAGGAGATGGTCAGAGACTGCAGACATAGTACAGGAGATGGTCAGAGACTGCAGACACCGTACAGGAGATGGTCAGAGACTGCAGACACAGTACAGGAGATGGTCAGAGACTGCAGACACAGTACAGGAGATGGTCAGAGACTGCAGGCATATTACAGGAGATGGTCAGAGACTGCAGACACAGTACAGGAGATGGTCAGAGACTGCAGGCATATTACAGGAGATGTTCAGAGACGCAGACACAGTACAGGAGATAGTCAGAGACTGCAGACATAGTACAGGAGATGGTCAGAGACGCAGACACAGTACAGGAGATGGTCAGAGACTGCAGACATAGTACAGGAGATGGTCAGAGACTGCAGACACAGTACAGGAGATGGTCAGAGACTGCAGACATAGTATGGGAGATGGACAAAGACTGCATATATAAAATACAGGAGATGGTCAGAGACTGCTGCTATGGTCTCCGTTTGCTTCGCTCTCCTCCTCTGACAGGAGGGAGGGAGGGAGGATGGACTTTGGCAGGAAACACAGCGGTGGCGGAGCCACAGTCTCTTCTCCTCTAATCCGCTCCTGTCAGTTTCTGGCAGAGAGAGCTGCCTCTGGACACAGACAAGAAGAGGAGGAGGAGGCGGCGGAAGGGGAGCACTCTGGCGCTTCAGAGCCCCCACCTCTGTGGCGCCTGGGTGTGCTGCACCCCATGTACCTGCCCAGGATCGTCCCTGGCCGCCACCATCAGCCCAATCAATCATATATGCAATACATGTTCACGGCCAACTCCCTTCGGACCAAAGTCCTACGCTTGTCCGATGAAAATTTGATTGTGTGTACGGGGGCTTAAATCTGCCTCCTGCAGACATGCACGCTCTGGCTGCCCCCCATGCAGCCTCTCAGGCTCCTGGAGTGGTGTGGAGTCCTCCTGACTCCCATGCACAGTCCTCCTGTCTGTTGGGTGGAGCCCTAAGCAAAGCTCTAGCTCTGGGCCATTTATGAGGTCAGCCGACATCTGGATAAACAACGTGCCCGTTTTTTTGTCCAAGAATGGGGCGTAATCCACCGTAAACTCCTGTCCCGCCACTACAACAGCCCTATATTTATTATACACATGTGAGAAGCAGAAAGGTAAGAGTTACATAGACCGTGATCTCCGTCTCCAAGGCTCCGCCCTACATGTGGGCAGAATTAATTAGCTGACAATTATACCAAAACTCAAAACAGGAAAACGCCCTCTGACTATATAATATCCACAAGTATGGAACATACCATAGATTATCTCCTTGCAATGGCATAGGAAGGTCAGTGGGATAAATTAGGCAGCAAGTAAACATGTTGTCCTTGAAGTTGATGTGTTGAAAACAGAAAAAATGGGCTTTGCATTATGTTGCGTATGGGGCTGTGTAGCTACAGACTGGTCAGGGTCAGTGGGAGGAATAGTGTCCCATCATTGGTGTCAGTGGGAGAAATAGTGTCCCATCATTGGTGTCAGTGGGAGAAATAGTGTCCCATCATTGGTATCAGTGGGAGGAATAGTGTCCTATAATTGGTAACAGTGGGAGGAATAGTGTCCCATCATTGGTATCAGTGGGAGGAATAGTGTCCTATCATTGGTGTCAGTGGGAGGAATAGTGTCCCATCATTGGTGTCAGTGGGAGGAATAGTGTCCCATCATTGGTGTCAGTGGGAGGAATAGTGTCCCATCATTGGTATCAGTGGGAGGAATAGTGTCCTATCATTGGTGTCAGTGGGAGGAATAGTGTCCCATCATTGGTGTCAGTGGGAGGAATAGTGTCCCATCATTGGTGTCAGTGGGAGGAATAGTGTCCCATCATTGGTATCAGTGGGAGGAATAGTGTCCCATCATTGGTATCAGTGGGAGGAATAGTGTCCTATCATTGGTGTCAGTGGGAGGAATAGTGTCCCATCATTGGTGTCAGTGGGAGGAATAGTGTCCCATCATTGGTGTCAGTGGGAGGAATAGTGTCCCATCATTGGTATCAGTGGGAGGAATAGTGTCCCATCATTGGTATCAGTGGGAGGAATAGTGTCCCATCATTGGTGTCAGTGGGAGGAATAGTGCCCCATCATTGGTATCAGTGGGAGGAATAGTGTCCTATAATTGGTGTCAGTGGGAGGAATAGTGTCCCATCATTGGTATCAGTGGGAGGAATAGTGTCCCATCATTGGTATCAGTGGGAGGAATAGTGTCATATCATTGGTGTCAGTGGGAGGAATAGTGTCCCATCATTGGTATCAGTGGAAGGAATAGTGTCCCATCATTGGTATCAGTGGGAGGAATAGTGTCCCATCATTGGTATCAGTGGGAGGAATAGTGTCCCATCATTGGTGTCGGTGGAAGGAATAGTGCCCCACCCACCATTGGAGCACAGGTGTGTGAGGAGGAGGGTGTGTCTGATCTGCTCCTGGAGATCCGTGTGAGAAGGGAGTCGCCTGAAAAACTATCCCAGCTCTCCTGGCCCCTTTCTGGGGAAGCCATGGAGGGCGGCGGGGCCTCCCCTGCTGGAGGTTCTCAGCCACCTCCTGGTTCATCTGCTGGCATGCCTGCCTCTCTACAAGCCTCAGCTGGTGATCTCTCTGCCCCTGGTGAGGATGAAGGATCGGCGGCCATTCGGGAGCGAGTGGTGGCCGGGATAAAAGTCCTGAACAGGGAGAGGGATAAGCTTTACAAGCTGCGTGCGGAGCTGAAGCGCCTGAGGAAGCATCGTGAAGGCTTGCATAGCCTGAAACGCGGATCCATGGATCCAGAGATCCAACTGGCCAAGGTCCGTGTGGACCATCAGGAGACCATCGTGGCCATTATGGAAGGAAGGGATGGTCCTTTCAAGGAGAAGTTCTCAAACGAAAGGAGGTTTGCGAAGGTGACCAAGATGGAGGTGGAGGAGGAGGAGGAGACCCCCAGTTCTGATCCCCTGACCCCCCAAGGAGAGGTAAGCACCCCCATGCCTTCACAGGACTCAGGAGGCATGCTGAGGGTGATCCAGGGAATGGAGTCTCCTGTGCGGGGGGATCAGATGGTGTTTAATGATGACAATATTTCAGATGATGTTCCTGATAGAGTGAAGCCAGTGAAGCCCCATGTTGTGGATAAGACTGTGTTTGTACCATCTAGCACCATGAATGTGAATGTGAACAATAATAAGACTGCCAGTTCTGTGTGCAGCAATGATGTGACTGCTGAGGCTGCAATGCAGCAAGAGAAGCATTTAAAAAATGACATTCCTGCAAAGGAACTGCAAGTCCCAGCAGAGCCCATTAACCCCACTGCTGCTGAGACCAGAGCTGATTGCCCCACTGCTGCTCAGGACTCTACAGTGCAGCATCAGGCGACGGCCGGTACTGCAACGGAAACTATCATTATACCAGATGACAATGTGTGTGTGGCTGATAAAAGTCACCCCAGTTCAGATATGATGGACAATACTACCTCTGTTCATACAGATAATGTGACTTCAGTGTGGGGCATTGGCCCGGACAAACCCTCTTTTGCTCAGGTGGTGCGCTCTGCCCCTGGTAGCTCCGCCCCCAAGCAGGGTTTTCCCCTGCGAGCTACCACCTTGAGCACCCCGGGATCTGGACTCGGGTCTCTGGCTTCTGCTGGGGGTCCCAGACGCAATGTCGTTATCCTGAAATGGGAAGGTGGTGCAGTCCCCCCTGCAAGGCGTGCAGTGGTGGATTTAATCCTAGAGATGGGTTTTGGGGTCAATGATCTCTATGCTTTTATACATGTGTCAGGGACGCGGGATTATACAGTCAGTTTCACCAAGCCAGAGGGTCTTGACCTGTTCTGGGAGAGATATGAGGCCCGGTGCAGGTCAAGACCCGAATGGGAAAGTCTGGCCCCAGTTGCGATTTCGCAGCGGTCAACCGTAAAAAAGATTACTATCATCCTCACCAATGAGAGCGTCCCTGCCCGGGATCTGGAGGTTTGGTTGAGGAACTATGGGGAGGTTTTGACCAAACCTAATAAAATCCTTGATGAGCGTAACATCTGGACTGGGGGATGGTCGGTAACAGTCAGGTTGGCCAGGGATGGGAATGTTGTCCGTCACCTGCCCTCCTCGGCTTTCATAGGGAGGGATAGGATGACCGTGTTCTACCCTGGTCAGCCGAAGCTGTGCCACCGCTGTGGAGAGAAGGGGCACCTTAGCTCCTCCTGTTCGGCCTTGATATGCTCAGTGTGTCGGGGTCAGGGTCATGTGGCCAAGGACTGCGACCAGAAGATCAGGTGCAACCTGTGTCTGCGACTTGGCCACCCCTACAGCAGATGCCCTGAGGCCTGGCACAATATGGAGAAGGAGGTAGTGGATGAGATGTCAAGGCTGGACAGGATGGAGGGTGAGGCCCCTAGTGTACCATCCTCCACTGCGGTGACCGACCCCCCTGGTCCTGCTCAGGATCCCTCCCTAGTTCCTGTGGCCACCCCCCCTGTGTCTGTAAGTTCTCCTTCTGTATCTGTCTCTGTGTCCCCCCAGCCTACTGTACCCGTTCCTCTTGTGTCAGAACCCTCTAAGTCTGTGCCCCCCGTGTCAGTTACCCCCCAGGAGTCTACCCCTCCTAAGTCTGATTTACCCCCCCCCCCCATCAGGAGTGGTAGCGGGTACTGAGAAGGTCGCTTCCTCTTCTGTGACAAAGTCTTCTGGGAAGACTTTAAAAGGAAAAAACAGAGATGAAGGCATCTTTGAGGCTGACCTTAAGTATCTGGAAGAGAGAAGGAAGGTTGGAAAACGGAAGAAGCAGGTGGTGAGGACGGAACGGGAACAGGAAGCTCCGGTGCCTGTCTCCCACCGTCATAGGTCCACTAAGTGGGACATTTCCTCATCTGAAGCTTCTTCAGAGCTGAGTTCTGATTCAGATATGGATTTTGAGGCGGCCTCAAGGAAGAGAGAGGCTTCTGGTGATGAGCAGCAGAGGGGAGCTAAGAAGCAATCCACCCAATAACCCAAATGGCGGTTCCCCCTCCGTTAAAAGTGGCGACAATTAATGTCGCCAGCATTAAGTCAGTGAGAGCTCGTTCTATGGCCTTATTTTTGTTCAGCCAATTAGATGCTGAAATTTTATTTTTGCAAGAGACTAGGCTCACCTCCTTGGCAGATATTCATATGGCCAAGAGAGAGTGGAGGTATGGTCCATCTTACTGGTCTCTTGCGGCCGAGCCTTACGGCGGTGTGGCGGTGTTGTTTAAAACCGGCATGGTAACTGTCCGGCGGGTCATTGAGGTGGAGATTGGGAGATGTATGGTCTTAGACGTCCTTGTGGGAGGGCAGGACCTGCGCCTAATTAATATTTATGGACCGCACACAAAGTGGGACAGGAAATGCCTTTTTACAAGGATCAAGCCATTTCTTTTTACATCCCGGCAAATGGTCTTTGGAGGTGACTTTAATACAGTAACTAGGCCCAAGGACAGGAAGGACTTCAAGGACCGGCTGGGATATGATAGCGTTTTTCTAAATAGTATGGTTAGGGATGCTGGTCTTGTGGATGTGCACATTAAGCACCTCCCGGACGACACCGGGTTCACCTTTCATCGTGGTAATAGTCAGAGTAGGATAGACAGGTGGCCTCTGCTTTCTCACCCCCAGTGGTGCAGGCAGTAGAGTTCTCTGATCACTGTATGCTATCTGTGGCCCTGAATGCTTCAGACGCCCCTCAGAGGGGAAAGGGCATCTGGAGATTGAATTCGACTCTACTCAAGGAAGAACATGTTAGACAATCCTTTGAGGAATTCTTTCAGGCACAGGTGACCATCCTGGACTTTTGTAGCAGCAAGGCTGAGTGGTGGGAGCTGACCAAAAAGAGGACCGCTGGATTCTTCAGGGGCCTAGCCAATAGAAAACAGTTTAATAGATACATGACCTACCAACGTTTGCGGAGGAAGCTGGATATTCTTGTCTCGAGAGGAGGAGATCCTGGGGCAATCTCCGAAGTGAAACTCCTCCTCAGGAAGTGTCAATATGACCGGCATGCCTCTTTGGTTCTGGAGAGGGACTATGGGAAGTACCACTCGCCTGACCCTTACCAGAACTGCAAACAAGGTGTAGCTGTTAAAGCGGTCGTTGGCCTTAAGGACAGTACAGGTTCCGTGACAAAGTCCAGGTCAGGGATTCTGGAGGTCGTGAGGTCCTTTTATGCCGACCTTCTTGGGAGGAAAGAGCTTGACCGTGACAAGATGGAAAGCTTTTTGGACTCTACTCCAGGTCTAAATGGTGGAGATGTTCCATTGATGAATTTGACAGAGGAGATCACAGTTGAAGAGGTGATGAGGGCAATTGAACAGCTTGCCATCAAAAAGTCACCCGGACCGGATGGCTTGACGGCTGAGTTTTACAAAGCCTTTAAGTCTATTCTGGCCCCACATTTGGTAGAGGTTTTTAACAGTTGTCTCGTTGAGGGGGTGCTTCCCCCTTCCATGAGGCACTCGGCTGTGATTCTTCTGTCAAAGGGTAAAGATCCTTCGATGATTGAGAATTGGCGCCCCATCAGCCTTCTTAATGTCGATAGAAAGATACTGGCGAAGATATTTTTCTGGCGCCTGTCGTCAGTAGCAGAGTCTTTGCTTTCTCGCCATCAGCACTGTTCGGTCCAGGGTAGGAGCACCTTCACAGCGGTGTTAGCTGTCCGGGAGGCCTTGGAGCGGTGCAGGGCTGCAGGCTGGGGAAAGTATTTGCTGACTTTGGATCAGGCAAAGGCTTTTGATCGTGTTAACCATGAGTACCTGTGGTTGCTCCTTAGTAAGTACGGTCTGCCGGGTGGTTTTGTTGATTGGCTGAAAGTCTTGTATAAGGGGGCAGAAAGCTTCCCTCTTGTTAATGGTTGGGTTGGGCAGTCCTTTGAGGTTGGCTCCGGGGTGCGCCAGGGTTGTCCCCTGAGTCCCCTGCTCTATGTGTTTGCAATCGACCCCTTCATCAGGAGGCTAGAGAGCGGCATGTTGTGTGGGGTACCAGTGGGGCTCCCGGGTGAGCCGCCTTTGAGGGTTGTTGCTTATGCGGACGATGTATCAGTGATTGTCACTGGGACGGATGAGGCGGAGGAGGTGGTCTCTCTGACATCACGGTATTCTGAAGCATCAGGCTCCAAGATCAATCAGGAAAGGAGCGAAGTTTTCTGGATGGGAAAGGAAGGTGAGGGGTTTGATCTCCCGGACGCCTTTCCAGTGCCCCAGGAAAAAATTAAGATACTAGGCATTGAATTTGGACCCGGCGATTATGGCCTCAAAAACTGGGAAGGCAGACTGGAAATTGCCAATGCTAAGGTGGTCAGCTGGAAGAGATGGAAGTTATCTATGAGGGAAAGGGTTGATCTGATTAAGACCTACCTGATTCCGATCTTGTATGTCAGCTTTGTCTGCATCTTGCCAGTGTCTCTCTATGCTAGGGTCAGTAGTGTGTTCTTCCAGATGCTGTGGGGGAACAGACTGAACCCCATCAAGAGGAATGTCACCTACCTATCCAGGAGGGAGGGTGGCTTAGGTATGGTCAACCCAGTTCTTTTCTTTTCACTGTTATTTCTCAAGTTTAATATTGGTAGTATGCTTGCAGTGGAACCTCCTGGATGGGCAGGCATATTTAGATCTTGGTTTAGGCCTTTTCTACGACTTTGGGAAGAAGGTGGCCAAGTGAAGAATCGCAGGGGTCATCGTGGTCAGCTACCAGCCTATGTAGCTCCGTGCCTGAAGTTACTGCGGCAGTGGCGATTGTCGGCTGAAGATCTCAGATCGGTTCCGAGAAAAGACCTTATGAGTCGAGTCTTGAGCGAAGTCTTTCATGACCCACTGGCCTTAAGGGATTGCCCAGGCCCAGTTTTGAGGGCGGGGTTGAGGCTGATTAATTTGGATAGAATACCTCCTAAATTTCGGGATCTGGCCTGGTTGTGCTTCCATGGGAAGCTCTATGTTAGGGGCAATTTGAAATTTCGCAGTTCGATGGATCGTAGCTGTCCTCGGGAGGAGTGTGCAGATGAGGAGGAGACTATGGACCATTTTCTGCTTCGTTGCCCCTTTAACATAGAAGTGTACAGACAGGTGGGGCGGGCGCTCGGTGTTCCTTTCCTCTCCAGGCTGGGTTATGCTGAGTGGGTGTACGGAGCATTCAGTACCGGTGGAGGTTTTTGTTTGGATACACTTTTTTTAGTTAGCCTAGTGGTCCGTTATTTCACCTGGAACGCACGGTGTCAGGTCAGCATTCGGCAAAAAATCCTTCCTGTTGAGGTGGTGGTGTATGACATTGTGCATGAGGTGGGGAAGATTCGGGGGCTTGAGAGAGACAAGTGGGGTCAGGGGGCGTGGCTGAAGGCGTGGAGGGGTTTCAGGCCTCCCTGACTGCCAGGAGTCTCTTTCCCGGGTGTGGCTGTCTGTCTCTTATCACCCTAGATTATTATTATTTTTGATACATTTTTGATAAATGGCTGCGTACATAGGTGACGGGTTGTGCCTCTTAGGCCCTCTCTGCTGCTTTGTGTAAATAGTTTTGTAGTAATGTTTTGGTGGTGGTGTATAGTGTATATATTGTGTATAGTGTATATATTCTGACCCTAGATGTGTATTCCTTGGATTTATGTTTAAGTTTTGTACTATAGTTATGTTTTTTTACTTTTGTATAAAATTGGTTGCTTGATTCTTTTTAATAAAAGATCAATAGTGTCTCATCATTGGTATCAGTGGGAGGAATAGTGTCCCATCATTGTTATCAGTGGGAGGAATAGTGTCCCATCATTGGTATCAGTGGGAGGAATAGTGTCCCATCATTGGTGTCGGTGGGAGGAATAGTGTCTCATCATTGGTATCAGTGGGAGGAATAGTGTCCCATCATTGGTGTCGGTGGGAGGAATAGTGTCTCATCATTGGTATCAGTGGGAGGAATAGTGTCCCATCATTGGTATCAGTGGGAGGAATAGTGTCCCATCATTGGTATCAGTGGGAGGAATAGTGTCCCATCATTGGTATCAGTGGGAGGAATAGTGTCCCATCATTGGTATCAGTGGGAGGAATAGTGTCCCATCATTGGTGTCAGTGTGAGGAATAGTGTCCCATCATTGGTATCAGTGGGAGGAATAGTGTCCTAACATTGGTGTCAGTGTGAGGAATAGTGTCCCATCATTGGTGTCAGTGGGAGGAATAGTGTCCCATCATTGGTGTCAGTGGAAGGAATAATGCCCCATTATTGATGTCAATGAGAGAAATAGTGCCCTTTTGTTGTAGTAGTGTAGTTGTTATTGCAGATAATCATTATAACCAAACTATTTATATAACAAGTATTTAAATGTAGGCTCCTCCTTAGATGTGGGAAGAGTTTATTAGCTGACAATTCTATCAAATCAAAGTAGAAAACGCCCTCTAAACAGCCGGTGTGCGTAGCCTATGGCTTTTAGGGTATGCTCCCCAAAGTTCAAACACACATGCGCGGTAGAGCAGTGGATTGGGTCATTAGGGATGAGATTGGTTGTAGTAGTTTTTTGTTTTTATCATTTTATTTTGTTATTTTTAACAATTTGTTTAAAATGTTTTTTTCATAAAAAAAATAAAAATGTATGTAAAAAAAAAATGTATATATTTGTTGTTATTTTATTTTGTTATTTTTTTTTTTTTACATTTTAATAATTTTTTCATAATTGTTTTTTATGAAAAATAACAAAATAAAATAATAAAAACAAATAAATAATATTTTTTGTTTTTATCATTTTATTTTGTTATTTTTCATTAAAAAATGATTATGAAAAAAAATATTAAAAAAAAATTGTAAAAAAACATAATAAAAACAAAAAATATTTTTTTTTTTACAACAATGCGTCAGAAGCCCCATTGAGGGACATTGGTGAAATAGCAGAAAAAGGGACTGAGGACAGAGATTTCACAGTCCCTTTTCTCTGTAGCCTCAGCTGGCATTGGGGTTGAGCAGGGGGAATCTGCATTGCACAGAGTGATTAGGGTGTGCCCAGGCACACCTGGCACACCCTGCGCGCACTCCTATGCCTCTGACTCTATATTATGTCCATGAATAGTGTAAAATTCCTATTTCCCCACATAGAAGTATATTGAGCTGTATGTAGGAACTTCACTGTACATAGAATACTATGGGCTGACCAACCCCAAACACTCCATACACTGTGCTGTACACGGCATGCTATGGACCCCCACACTCTACACCAGCCATTCTCAGCCAGGGGTCCTTCACAGCTTCCATGGGGCCGTTTCCACTTCTCCCCCTGAATTATATTTATATGAAGTGAATTGATATGACTGTATATACAGAGGTGTAGCGTGGGGGGTGCGAGGGGGACCACCACCCGGGTGCAAAATTTAGAGGGGCGCTTTTTTTTTTTAGGGGTCCGGAGGTCCCCAGGGGCCCGGAGGCCACCAGGGCCCCAGATGGCAAGCCCTTTTTTTTTTTATATAAAAAAATATATTTTTTTAATATATTTTTCTTTTATTTTTTATTAAAGGGCCAATTTTTTTCTTTTATTTTTTTAGAGGTCCGGAGGTCCACAGGCGCCCGGAGGCCCCCAGGGCCCCGGATGGTAACCCCCCTTTTTTTATTTATTTTGTATAAAAAAATATATATTTTTTTTAAATATTTTTTTTTTTTATTATTATTAAAGGGCCAATTTTTTTTCTTTTATTTTTTTTAGAGGTCCGGAGGTCCACAGGGGCCCAGAGGTCCCCAGGGCCCTGGAAGGCAACCCCCTTGTTTTTTTTTTATAAATGTTTATTTCTTTTTTATATATATATTTTTTTTATTTCTTTTTTTTTTTTTTTTAAAGGGCCCAGAGGTTTCTTTTTATTAAAGGGCCCAGAGGTCCCGAATGGAAAGCCCCCTTTTTTTGTAATTTCCTTTTATAAAAAAAAAAAAGAGGTCCCAGGGCCCCAGTTGGCAACCACCCTTTGTAAAGGGCCCCCCGCTTCTCAATTCGTGGCAGCAGCCCCCCCCTGCTTCTCAATTTCACATGCAGCAGCACCCCCCCCCCCCCCCCCGTTTCTCTGCTCCTGGCGGCCCATGCCTAAAGTTGTGTAATTCCCTGCTTGCCTCGCCCCAGGCGCTGACAACCCATGCTACGCCACTGATGTAGACATAGAGAGTCCCCTCCATCTGGGAGGCTCATTAGAACTTATCATACAAGAATATTCCTAGAACCAGTATTTCTGTGTAGTTCCCTCCCGGGATGTGGGACGGGGTCATCAGGTGACAGATATGTAAACCAGAAACCTCCCCGTTCCTATTTCCAGCCATCTGGTTTGTGTGGATAGAGGAATCGGTTATGAAGACTAAAAAGATAAGGCCAGCCAGACTCCGAATCACGATATTCCATATCCATGTGTTATGCCAGACTGTAGAACTCCGCACTATTGGCCTGTACACGCGATCTGAAAATCAGACGGCAGAACGTACGACTTTTTTCACCGAATAGTCGCAAGTAGAAATTGAATAAGGTAATAAAGTCACAAAAATTCTCGCACAACAAAAAAAAAAAAATCGGAAGTGACGTCGCGTGTTGTAATGTATTTGTATTGTATTTTCGGACGAAAACCGTACGATCTGGTATCGAACGAGGAACATTTTTGTGCTTGTCCGATCGAATAATAAATCGTATGAACTGTCGCGATCGGCTCTCGAAAGTAGTGTATACACGATCCGAAAATCATACGATCCTTCCTCCAAACGTTTCAACCAAAGGGCCACTTTATTGTCATTCAGACTTTAGGAGGGCCGGATTGTGGCCAGCAGGGGCAGAAAGTGTAACGGGGCCCGGCATCAGTGAGAATAAATATGGCCTCAGGGTTGATGGTCAATAGGAGGAGTATTCGCCCTATTAGTAGGATGAATAGTATGCCATCATTGGTATCAGTGGGGGGAATAGTGTCCCATCATTGGTATCAGTGGGGGGAATAGTGCCCCATCATTGGTATCAGTGGGGGGAATAGTGCCCCATCATTGGTATCAGAGGGGGGAATAGTGTCCCATCATTGGTATCAGTGGGGGGAATAGTGCCCCATCATTGGTATCAGTGGGGGGGAATAGTGCCCCATCATTGGTATCAGTGGGGGGGAATAGTGCCCCATCATTGGTATCAGTGGGGGGAATAGTGCCCCATCATTGGTATCAGTGGGGGGGAATAGTGCCCCCTCATTGGTTTCAGTGGGGGGGAATAGTGCCCCATCATTGGTGTCAGTGAGAGGAATAGTGCCCCATCATTGGTGTCAGTGAGAGGAATAGTGTCCTATCATTGGTGTCAGTGGGAGGAATAGTGTCCCATCATTGGTATCAGTGGGGGGAATAGTATCCCATCATTGGTATCAGTGGGAGGAATAGTATCCCGATGTAACGGAATGGCCCGTGGGACCCAGAGGCAATTGAAGGGTGTGGGGTACTCCTGTGTCAGCTTCACCAATGACTCTTGTGTCTAGGGTCATCCTATGTCCACTAGGGGCATAGGATGACTGAGAAATTTCATCTTGAATTACATGAGATGGGACAGTAATGATAATTCACAATGTATTGCAGGATATCTTGAAATTTTACAAGTTGTTAATTCTGAACCCAACAGGTCAATAGGAGAGTGGCTCATTCAATGTGGGAACATAGACTGTTAAGGGCATGGGTCCTCAAACTACGGCCCTCCAGTTGTTCATGAACTACAATTCCCATCATGCCTAGTCATGTCTGTGAATGTCAGAGTCTTGCAATGCCTCATGGGATGTGTAGTTCCGCAACAGCTGGAGAGCCGTAGTTTGAAGACCCCTGGTTAAGGGGGTAATTAAGTCTGCTACTGTCATGTAAACTAGCCTTGGTCTGGCTTCTAAAGACCTTTTCATTGTGTGATGCTAATTAACACTGTTTTGTGTGAAAGTTCTATTGACGATAAATGTGTATTGTGTAGCAGGTGAAAAGAGTTTATCTCAGACTCACCTTGTCTGGGTAAAAGGATTAGTAATTAACTCATGTAGATTATCTTGGTGCCAGAAAGTCTGACTACAAATGTGTATTGAGTTCCTTGTGTCATGTTGTGGGTGGGCTCCTAGATTCCAAGCAGATTTGTCAAGCCCTGCAGTAGGGGAGATTCCCGTGTCATGTGGATGTGGGGGGGGGGGATCTGTCTGTTTTCTTCCTCCAGCCTTCTGGTTGAAGGAAAACATTGCGTGTTTATTCAGCCTTAGATCTCCGATTCTCCGTCCCACTCCGAGGCCGACACATGTTTTCCTTTTATTTCTATTCCAGCCGCAGAGGACGGGGGAGAAGGTTTATTTTTTCCTGCTCACGTGGCGATGTGGAAATCCCCTCCTTATAAAAAGATGAACTTCAAATGTTTTGTGTTTTATGTGCCTGGAGGGGAAGAGATTCTGGAAAACATTGTGAGCTCCTATTATGTCCAACACAATGAGATGGAAGGAATGTGTAATATACGGAGCCCGGCAACCAGAGGATCCATCAGACAAGAAAATCACCTTTTATATAAACCCCATTGGCGTTCACATAGACACGACCAAATAAAGTTATAGATTTCATTCAAAAAAATACCTCTTACTTGACGTGAATGGAAAACTGCAGAGTCAACTAACCCATCCCCCCATCTATGAGGCCTGGATCACACGGTGTCTTGGGTGACCACATGTCCCACATAGCCCCTGGATTGTCCCTTCATTCATATTTGTGTCCCATGTCCCGGGCACCTTCATTCTGGGACAATACAGTGTCCCGGAATGAAATAAGGACACACAGCCACACAAATAAACGGCGGTCGGCTCGGACGGGGGGCGGTCGGCTCGGCTAGGCCCACTCTGCTACGGTGGGGAGCATGTCCGCTCCACTCAGACAAGCTACACAAGCCGCCTCCCCCAGTCATCTCTATGGAGGGCTCTGTGAGCCGCGCTGCAAGCTGGGAAGTGTAGTTTCCTGCGCAGCCCCACGGATTCTCCTCTCACTGACTTGGCAGACATGAGGCGCGGAGGGGACGCTCGTCCAAGGACAGCGAGGAGGAAGAAGAGTCCGGCAGGGAGAGCGCAGGCTTCAGGGAACAGCCTACTAGGAAGAAGTGAGAACCGAGAGGTCGGGGAGACAGAGACAAGTCCAGATGTGCAAGTGTGCAGTCCCCCCATCCGTCCCACTGTCCCCCCGTCCGCCACACTGTCCCCCCCTGTCCGCCACACTGTTCCCCCCTGTCCGCCACACTGTCCCCCCCCTGTCCGCCACACTGTCCCCCCCCCCCTGTCCATCCCACTGTCCCCCCGTCCGCCACACTGTCCCCCCCTGTCCGCCACACTGTCCCCCCCCTGTCCACCACACTGTCCCCCCCCCGTCCGCCACACTGTCCCCCCCCCGTCCGCCACACTGTCCCCCCCCCGTCCGCCACACTGTCCCCCCCCCGTCCGCCACACTGTCCCCCCCCCGTCCGCCACACTGTCCCCCCCCGTCCGCCACACTGTCCCCCCCCCCGTCCGCCACACTGTCCCCCCCCCCCGTCCGCCACACTGTCCCCCCCCGTCCGCCACACTGTCCCCCCCCCCGTCCGCCACACTGTCCCCCCCCCTGTCCGCCACACTGTCCCCCCCCCGTCCGCCACACTGTCCCCCCCCCCCCCCGTCCGCCACACTGTCCCCCCCCCCCCCCCCCCGTCCGCCACACTGTCCCCCCCCCCCCCGTCCGCCACACTGTCGTCCCCCCGTCCGCCACACTGTCCCCCCCCCCCGTCCGCCACACTGTCCCCCCCCCGTCCGCCACACTGTGCCCCCCGCCCGCCACACTGTCCCCCCCGCCCGCCACACTGTCCCCCTGTCCATCCTCTTCCTCCTCTCTCAACCAACTACCCCCGGCCATACACTCTGCACTCCTCTCCTGTACACAAGCCCGTCGCTACAGGACAAGCAAAACAAACAATTGCTTGGGGCCCCCGGGCTGGCCTGGGCCCCCCCCCCCCAACTTCCCCTTTCCAGGCTGTAGCGTGGCCAAGCTCCTCTTCCTTCCACCTGGAGTCCTGTCAGTCCGGCCAGGTACCGCGCGTGGTACAGGAGATTTAGTTTCCTGTTTCCGGCCGGACTGACAGGAAGTGCACACTTCCTTTACGTCCGGCCGGGAAGACAGGAAACACTTGACAGCCTTTTCTACACAAGTGGTCATCAACCCCGTCCTCAGGGCCCACTAACAGGCCACGTTTGCAAGATAACTGAAATACATGACAGGTGATATCATTTGGTGCTCAGTGATTGCCGTATTCTAGTCCGCATCTCCCCCAAGGTAATACATAAAACCTGGCCTGTTAGTGGCCCCCGAGGACAGAGTTGATGACCTCTGTTCTACACAGTGGCAAACATTTATAAGATGGGGCAACCAGGATGGAAAGTAGAGTCATATATCAATCATGGTGTGCTCTGCTAATTTCAGTTGCATTCCTCTGTACCGGGGTCCCCAGACCTAAACAAAGGGCCAGTTTACTGTCCAACAGACTTTAGGCAGAGCTGGATTGTGGCAAGTGGGGTGGAAAAGGGGCCCACTCTCAGTAGAAGCAAACAATGCCCCATCATTGGTTTTGTGTAAGAAATAATGCCTTATTGTTGGTATTAGTGGGAGGAATAGTGCCCCACAATTGGTATCAGTGGGAAGAAGCATGGGCTATTGTTGATATCGGTGGGAGGAATAGCACCCCATCATTGGTATCAGTGGGGGGGAATAGCACCCCATCATTGGTATCAGTGGGAGGAATAGCACCCCATCATTGGTATCAGTGGGGGGGAATAGCACCCCATCATTGGTGTCAGTGGGAGGAATAGCACCCCATCATTGGTATCAGTGGGAGGAAAAGTGCCCTACCATTAGTATCAGTGGGAAGAAGCACAGGCTATTGTTGATATCAATGGGAGGAATAGCATCCCATCATTGGTATCAGTGGGGGGAAAAGCACCCCATCATTGGTATCAGTGGGAGTAATAGTACCCCATCATTGGTATCTGTGGGGGGGAATAGTGCCCCACCATTGGTATCAGTGGGAGGAAAAGCACCCCATCATTGGTATCAGTGGGAGTAATAGTACCCCATCATTGGTATCAGTGGGGGGGGGAATAGTGCCCCACCATTGGTATCAGTGGGAGGAATAGCACCCCATCATTGGTATCAGTGGAAGGAATAGCGCCCCATCATTGTATCAGTGGGAATAATAGTGTCCTATTGTTGATATCAGTGGGAGGACTAGTGCCCCGTCATTGGTATCAGTGGGAAGAATAGTGTCCCATTGTTGATATCAGTGGGAGGACTAGTGCCCCATCATTGGTATCAGTGGGAATTATAGTGTCCTATTGTTGATATCGGTGGGAGGAATAGTGCCCAACCACTGGTGTTAATGGGAGGAATGGTGCCCAAGCAATGGTGTTAATGGGAGGAATAGTGCCCCATTATTTGTGTCAGTTGTTGATATAAAAGTGCCACAAGGGTTGGAAAGAAACAAGTAAAGGGCCACATCCGGCACCAGGGCCACAGTTTGGAGGTCACCGCTTTGTACCATTAAATATTGGGTCCTCTTACCTGTGACGTTGACTTCAGTGATTTTACTTGGGGGTACCCGTCCCCAGACATCCACCAGGCTAGCTGTATGTATGACCAGATGGCTTCCACTCAGGACCCCTCGGACGTCATCGTATGAAGAGATATCGCCACGGACGAGCTTGACCTTTACCCTGTCTAAGAAAGGAGTAAAAAACAGAGACCAGTCAGGACAAACGAAAAGGACTTCACCAAAAACTTGACTAATCACTACTGACCATACCGGTCCAGGACCTTGTGAGGTTTAACTGGACTTGTTCTGTATTGTTGTTTTCCACCTCCTCCAAGTCACGTCTTCAATCCCACTGAGTGTCAGGAAAACACTCCACCAATCACAGCCACACAGGGGCCACCAACACCTTACATGAGAATATTTGCAGCTGGTTCTACTTGCAGGTGCCCCCCATTAGAGCCCCCCCCCACATCAGGTGTCCCCCATCAGAGCCCCCCCACATCAGGTGTCCCCCATCAGAGCCCCCCACATCAGGTGTCCCCCATTAGAGCCCCCTCCACAGCAGGTGCCCCCCATTAGAGCCCCCCCCCCCACATCAGGTGTCCCCCATCAGAGCCCCCCCACATCAGGTGTCCCCCATCAGAGCCCCCCCACATCAGGTGTCCCCCATCAGAGCCCCCCCCACATCAGGTGTCCCCCATTAGAGCCCCCTCCACAGCAGGTGCCCCCCATTAGAGCCCCCCCCCCCACAGCAGGTGCCCCCCATTAGAGCCCCCCCCCACATCAGGTGTCCCCCATCAGAGCCCCCCCACATCAGGTGTCCCCCATCAGAGCCCCCCCACAGCAGGTGTCCCCCATCAGAGCCCCCTCCACAGCAGGTGTCCCCCATTAGAGCCCCCTCCACAGCAGGTGTCCCCCATTAGAGCCCCCCCTCCACAGCAGGTGTCCCCCATCAGAGCCCCCCCACAGCAGGTGTCCCCCATCAGAGCCCACAACATCAGGTGTCCCCCATCAGAGCCCCCCCACATCAGGTGTCCCCCATCAGAGCCCCCTCCACAGCAGGTGTCCCCCATTAGAGCCCCCTCCACAGCAGGTGTCCCCCATTAGAGCCCCCCCTCCACAGCAGGTGTCCCCCATTAGAGCCCCCCCTCCACAGCAGGTGTTCCCCATTAGATCCCCCCATATCAGGTGTCCCCATAGATCAGTACTTGTCCATTAGATCCCTGTAGCTCAGGTGCGCTGGGGGCAGAAGCACATTACAGGGGGGCGGGGCACACGTGGCATCGTCGGTTACTTGGAGGGTGGCACTCGGAGAGCATTTCTGGGAGTGCACGGGATGATTGGCAGCAGCTCCGGCCAACCCAGAAGCCTCTTATAACGCCGCCTATGGGAGAAGAGCCGACACATGCAGAGGGGGCGGGGCAGACAGGAGACTGCTCCATGCGCAATGTATTGTACAGAGTGCAAGGGTCAGGAGAATGTAATGTACAGAGTGCAAGGGTCAGGAGAATGTAATGTACAGAGTGCAGGGGTCAGGAGAATGTATAGCAGGAGCCATACATTTATAATGAACACAGGGCTGGGGTCAGGAGGAATATGTAACATACAGAGTGCAGGGGGTCAGTAATGTGAAATGTGTAGAGTGAAGGTGTCAGGAGTATGTAATGTCCACAGTGCAGGGGTCAGGGGTATCACCAACCAGAAATAGCATGCAAGAAGAATATAATGGTAATACTCATAAGCAGCATGGTGGATATATCCACTTGATTATATAGGAAGCTCTGCATTGTGCTGGAGAACTTTGTGATTTGATTTTGTTTCCCTGAAACAAGCCCCTCCCACCTTGTTAGCAGAGGTGTATTTAGGTTTTGTGCTGCCCTAGGCCTTGACTAAACTTGTGCACCCCCCTAATTTAAATATGACCCACCTCTTCCTGTCAAGGCCACACCCCTTGCCCTGAAATGTTTAAGTGGGGACACTAGTTCTGATGGCCTGGGGGGGCAATGGATTCCCTTAATTTGCATAGATTTTCTCTCACTTCCTGTTTGGCTATGGGACAGGAAGTGAAGGGAAATATCTCTGCAATGGGATAGGGATGGTAAAAAATAGAAGCTCCCCCCCCCAACAGTTGTAGAATGCCAACCGCCCACATACTGGAAGAAGTGCGGCCGATTTATGGGGGGCGCTAAACTAACTTGCCTAACAGTGTAGCGCAAGCCAGCGGGACACTGTCCATGCTGCCCCCCTGCAAAGTGCTGCCCTAGGCCTGGGCCTTGTTGGCCTAGACCAGGATACTGAATCGCTTGTTAGCGCCCCTGGACTCCCATGTCATTTCAATGCGTTTTCCTCAAACTTGTCTGACTTCTTCTCAGCCATCAATGGAATGTATGGAAGAGCCGAAACCTTCAGAGCAAAGAGCAGAATGAAGCCATTCAGTGACGTTGAAGAGTTGTGTAATTCAGCCCAGATGTATTGGGAGGGGAGTCTAAGCGCTGGGTGTGGGTCCGGGAGGTCCGGGAGGTCACAAATGTTTCCTTTCTTCATTTGCAAAGGGAAAGCCAAAATCTGTCAGAGGAAAACTCCTCCACACTCAGTAAGAGAACCCAACAAGAAGCAAGGGAGTGAAGTGAGATGACAGCCCACTGTGATCCTTCATAATTGAGATGTCCGTACATTTCCTTTTTTTTATTAGTTTTGGACGGAGTGTGGATGAGATAAAGCTGAACTCCGGGCAAATAGCCAAATACTCAATTGGAATGCATAGAAGCAAGTTATCTTACCGGATTAAGGATTTGCACAACCACGGCACACGGCACAGCCGGGAAGATGACACCACATACACAATTAAGGAATATTGTGGCCCCATCTCTATCCTTCTGACCGGACAGTGGAAGAGCAGCAGCAGATTGATAGGGTCAGCTCTCTGTTCACTTTGCTTTCTCTTCCTATTAGCATGTTCCTAGTCAGCACATTTGCTAGGCGCACACCTGATTGGCTCCCAGTGATGCCCCTCCCTCCCTTGAAATAAACAATTCCTTATTTTTGGTATCAGTGGGACGAATGGCACCCCATCGTTGGTGACATTGGGAGGAATTGTGCCCCATCATAATTGTCATTGGGGCTCCATTGTTGGCGTCATCAAGAGGAATTGTGCCCCATTGTTGGTATCATCAAGAGGAATTGTGCCCATTCATTGGAGTCAGTGGGGGGAATTATGTCCCATTATTGGGATCAGTGGAGGAATATAGTGCCCCCCAAGGGCCAGATAAAAAGGCCCCCAGGTCAAAGTTTGGAGACCCCTGATATACGGTATGCACAGAGTTCAGCTTTTTAGATTTACATTGCGGTCTGCATCCTTCCTTGAGACCGGGACCCCAAGAGAGACACAAACTGCAATTATACCCGACTAGGAGGTGTTATGAAGAGTGATCTGTGATCCTACCCACATACAGTATGTAGGGAGATGTAGTTCTGGGGGTGTGCCTACATCATTAGGAACGGACCTTCCAGCAGCAGCCCCATCATGATATTTCAAGCCAAGGTAAAGGGAAGAAAGAATGTTGGGGCATGATAAAGAGCAGGGGGGTAGGCAACCTCAGCCCCCCAGCTGTTTTAAAACTACAAGTCCCATGAGACATTGGAAGACCCTGACAATCACAGGCGTGACTAATAGATGCAGAGGCATGATGGCATTTGTAGTTTCACCACAGCTGGTGAGCGGAGGTTGCCTACCCCTGGTATAGAGGGTGGGTTGGGGGTTGGTATGTCTGTATGAACTCTAAAGCTGAACTCTAGATTGGATCTTTATTGCATACTTACATTAGGTCCAACTTTGCACAAAGTTAACATTTATCCTTCCTAAGGGATCATTGGGAAGGCTGGAAGTCACTGTGGCCGTCAGCGCTACTACAGTGATCGCTGCCCAGGGCTGTATTAATGAGAGGGCACTGTCCAGCTGCATGGGTGGCTCCTGAACTTTCCCCAAAGCAACTGGTTCTTGAGCCCACACTGCCCTGAAATTAGGGACCCCATGAGAGCACTGAGAGTGATGGATACACAGGGGAGGCAGTCTGCTTCCTACCTACTTGATTTCTGTTTACCTGCACTGTCATCATTGGAGGGGCCCCAGAGCATTACTTTGCCCAGGGGCCCATGATGCTATTAAGACAGCTCTGCCTTGGCCTGCTGGGATAGCCTATATATTCAGGTGGAGTCAGGTGTTAGGGGTTCTGTGCCACCTGGACGGCTGTCTGAGTGGACGTGTGTTGTATTGCCCAGGCTTCTAGGCCGGAGTTTGGGCCCATCCCGGGCACATCTGGCAGCCAGGCTGTCCGAGGGCCAAGAGAACAGCGCAGGGTTGGGAATGCGGCTTGCAGTCCAACCAGAAGTGACGGTTTTGCCGGCCGGAGAACCTGTCGTGGTCAGAGATAGAAGGGAAGCTGTTCCCACTCAGGGAGCATCCACCTTATTACCAGGGACCACAGTGAGTAGCTGAAGCAAGTACCGGAGCGGTATTCTCACGAATCGGGGACAGTGAAGAATCAGGAAACTTCAGTGGGTATCAAGCCAGGGACCCAACCAGAGGAGGAGACACTTGCAGAGCAACCTTGTGAGTCAAGCCAGGGACCCAACCAGAGGAGGCGAGTCAGAGCAGCCTTGTGAGTCAAGCCAGAGACTCAACCAGAGGAGGCGAGTCAGAGCAGCCTTGTGAGTCAAGCCAGGGACCCAACCAGAGGAGGCGAGTCAGAGCAGCCTTGTGAGTCAAGCCAGAGACTCAACCAGAGGAGGCGAGTCAGAGCAGCCTTGTGAGTCAAGCCAGGGACCCAACCAGAGGAGGCGAGTCAGAGCAGCCTTGTGAGTCAAGCCAGGGACTCAACCAGAGGAGGCGAGTCAGAGCAGCCTTGTGAGTCAAGCCAGGGACTCAATCAGAGGAGGCGAGTCTGGAAGGAGGAGGGAAGCTGGTATCACTGCAGGGGGAAGGAGGAACCAATGGCAGTAGGGGGGAATCTGTGCTTTAAAGGGTGATCACTGATTAGGGTGTGCCTGGGCACACCTGGCACACCCTGTGTGCACGCCTATGAGGAACTGTTGAAGACTGTTGCCATAGGAGACAGCATTCCTGCACATGCAGACGTGGCGTCTTGCTGGGTGCCTTTCCCTGCATGGCTGTCCTCCTATTGAAGTCTGAGTCTGCCAATTATTCTTGCAACTACCTAAGGGTGTCCTGACCCTGACCCTCTCTCCCACAAAAAGATTGTTAAGAGAAAAAACAACAACTTTATTTTGCATTCAAGAAGTGTCTGGTGCCCAATAACTAACAACTCTGCACCCACCATGCCTCACAACCCACCACATTGTGGCCCTGGAGGTCCTCATTAGATGGAAGGAGGCCTGGGACCTTGCTACATAGGTCATGCTAATGTTTTGTGCGAACAACTTCCCCGATTCATATTCTGGTTGGTTGCCAGCTGGCTGCCTGTTTCTAAGCAATAAAAGAGGGGGGGTTGAGGTTTTAAGAGCCTTCATGGCAGGTGCGATAGCTCAAACAATGGCTGAATGTGTCAACCGGAAGACAGGAACAAAGAAGGGATTCAGAACGTCAAAAGTGGCCAAACTGTGCCGGGAAAGGAAAACGGTTACATTTTAATTATAGTGCAACGATCTTCACTGGACATTATCATTAGGTGTGGCATTTCCTGTACCCATAGCAAACCAAAAATTACATTTTCCATAGCCCCTCCCTCGTCTCTCACTCAACCTTCATACCTCCCATCCCATTCCACTTGACCGAACCTTTAAGGATAGTGTCCCAGTTTTACACTAAGATCCAATGTATTACCACGCAAGGGTTAACATGCATTGTGTTAGGGCAGGTTGTTGGAATGCAGAATTGTATTTTGTGCAACAACTACTGTACATCAGTATTTAGTAGAGATATATTCTTCAACCAGTAGATGGCAGCATTTATATTTTTAGCTCTATACTCTATGGGCCAGATTCTCAGAGGCGCTACGACGGGGTATCTCAGATACCCCGTCGTATCGCCGTTTTTTTGGCCGTGTATCTATGCGTGTGATTCCTAGAATCACTTAGGCATAGATACCGGTGAAGATCCGCCAAGTGTAAAACAATTACACTGGCGGATCGTAGATCTAATGAAAAACTCCGGCCACTAGGTGGCCTTTACGTTGTTTTCTCATTTGCCTATGTAAATGAGGCTAATATGCCGATTCCCGAACGCTTTTACGCCGCCCCGTTGTGGTTAACGTCGTTTTCGTCCGCGTAAGGTTACCCCTGCTAAGATGTGTAGTAACCTTACGACGTCCCGTCGGATGCCGTCGGATGCCATGTTAAGTATGGCCTCGGGACCGCGTCGTGTTGTGCGTCGTTTACGTACGTCGATTCTCAATGGGGCTGGCGTACGCTACGATTACGTCGTTTACATTGAGAAAATGTGACGTCCTTTGGAGCATGCGCACTGGGATTTCGTCGCGGCCGGCGCATGCGCAGTTCAATCGGCACGGGGGCATGCTTAATTTAAATACAGGCCGCCCCCTTCGATTTACGCGGGGATACGCCGAGCCATTTACGCTACGCCGCCGCAAACTACGGAGCAAGTGCTTTGGGAATAAAGCACTTGCTCCAGTACGATGCGGCGGCGTAGTGTAAATGGCTAACGCTACGCCGCCACAAATGTACGAGAATCTGGCCCCAAGTTTATTCTCTGTAATAAAGTTCCTGTTTTCTGTTTGCGGTTAAGCAGCAGAGAATGTGTGTTCCGTCTGTCTGTTCTGTAGGGCTATATACAGAATTTATAATGCCCTGTACACATGATCAGACCGTTTTCATCGGACGAACCGATCGTGTGTGGGCCCCATCAGTTATTTTCCCCCCCATCGGTGAAAAAAAAATAGAACCCGTTTTCAAATTTTCGTATGGTAAAAAAAAACGATAGAAAAAAAAACGATTGGTCAAAAATCCACACATGCTCAGAATCAAGTCGACGCATGCTCGGAAGCATTGAACTTTATTTTTCTCAGCACGTCGTTGTGTTTTACGTCACCGCGTTTGGACACGATCAGATTTTTAACCGATGGTGTGTAGGCAAGACTGATGAAAGTCAGCTTCATCGGACGAACCGATCGTGTGTAAGATATAGATTTATATTCACTTAATAGTAACCAAGTGGTGTTACTATATATATATATATATATATATAAAATGTCATACGGCAGGAACATTCCGATGTATTGGTGGGATCTACAAGCTGTGTTTGGTGCACATGCCGTAATTATAGGCGCCATATCGGTGTCACGTGCCATCATCTTCATGCAAGAAGTTATTTTGGAACCGCACACTTCCAGTTCTCTATAGAGGAAGACCAGATTGCGGAAACACAACAGATCATTAAATAAAATTGGACGGTTTAATTTTAGTGTGACCTCTCCATGAACCTGCTAGACTCTGCCGTGCGTGTCCGGTCACCACCCTGACTTTATCCCAGCTGTTTCCTCCAGAAGCATTTCATGTTGTTTAATATACAGGAGCCATCTCTGGAGTCATGGGAAATGACGGTATGAGATGGACAGATTATGACGATCATCCTGTCCCCTGACCATTCGGGCACTGCCCCAGGGCCCCATGCCACTAGGGGCCCCCCTCAGGGTTGCCAGCCTCATTAAAACCAGAGACAGTATGTAAAAAATCTGTGTTTAAAAAAAAAAAAAAAAAAAAAAAAAGAAGATTATAGCTGCCCACCTCTCCAGTACCTTTTCAGTGTGTGTATACTGTGTGTGTATATTGTGTCTGTGTGTATACGGTGTATGTATACTGTATGTGTGTGTATACTGTGTGTATATTGTGTGTCTGTGTGTATACTGTGTGTGTATACTGTGTGTGTATACTGTATGTGTGTGTATACTGTGTGTATGTGTGTATACTGTGTGTGTATACTGTGTATGTATACGTATACTGTGTGTGTATACGTATACTGTGTGTGTGTGTATACTGTGTCTGTGTGTATACTGTGTCTGTGTGTATACTGTGTCTGTGTGTATACTGTGTCTGTGTGTATACTGTGTCTGTGTGTATACTGTGTCTGTGTGTATACTGTGTGTATACTGTGTGTATACTGTATGTGTATACTGTATGTGTGTGTATATTGTGTGTCTACATATACTGTGTGTGTATATTGTGTCTGTGTGTATACTGTGTATGTATACTGTATGTGTGTGTGTATATATTGTGTATACTGTGTATGTATACTGTGTGTGTTTGTATACTGTGTGTGTATACTGTGTATGTATACTGTATGTGTGTATATTGTGTGTAAATATACTGTGTGTGTGTATGTGTATTGTGTCTGTGTGTATACTGTGTATGTATACTGTATGTGTGTATACTCTGTGTGTATATTGTGTATACTGTGTATACTGTGTGTGTATACTGTGTGTGTATATTGTGTGTACTGTGTATGTATACTGTATGTGTGTGTGTATACTCTGTGTGTATATTGTGTGTACTGTGTATGTATACTGTATGTGTATATTGTGTGTACTGTGTATGTATATTGTGTGTACTGTGTATGTATATTGTGTGTACTGTGTATATACTGTGTGTGTATATTGTGTGTGTATACTGTATGTGTGTGTATATTGTGTGGCCCCAGAATCTATTGCCTGAGGGCCCCATAATCTCCTATTGCCTGGGGACCCCATAATCTCCAGATACGCCGCGTAAGTGTAAATATGCGCCGCCGTATCTGTGCGCCGTGCCCACAGAACTAAGATACGCCTAAAGACTGACTTCATCCGACCGGCGTAACTTTCCTATGCCGGTGTATAGTCGGCGCACATTTACGCTGGACGCATGTGGCGCTCCCATCGATTTTCGATTTAAATATGCAAATGAGGGCGATACGCCGATTCACAAAGTACTTTTAAGCGATTTGCGTAAGGTTTACGTCCGGCGTAAATCTATTCCCCATAAAGGAGGCGCAACTCATGCAAAGGTATTGACCAGGGAACGAACGCCGTCTAATTTTACGTTGTTTACGCAGTACGTGAATAGGGCTGGGCGTAGGTTACGTTCACGTCGTAGGCAGGGATTAGACGTATCTTAGGCAGTTGTTGCGACGTGATTGTGAGCATACGCACTGGGATGCGTCCAAGGTACGACGCATGCGCAGTTAATTTTAAGTACTTGTCTGAAGCTCAGCCCATCATTTCCATGGGGTCACGCTTCATTTAAATGCATCATGCCCACTTCCAGCCCACTACCACCTACGCCGACTTACACCTACGACTATACGCTACGCCGGCGCAACGCTGGGAGCATTTGCTTTGTGAATTCCATGCCTGCTTCTCTGCGTTGCGCCGGCATAGCGTAAAGAAGATACGCTACACCGGCGTTAAATATGCGCCGCTGTATGTGAATCCGGGCCTATGTCCTTTTTGGGGATATTTTTTTAGCAAAAATTGTCGCTCTATTTTTGTTTATAGCGCAAAACATAAAAACCGCAGAGGTGATCAAATACCACCAAAAGAAAGCTCTATTTGTGGGGAAAAAAGTACGCCAATTTTGTTTGGGAGCCACGTCGCACGACCGCGCAATTGTCAGTTAAATCGAAGCAGTGCCGAATCGCAAAAAAGGGCAAGGTCCTTCCCTACTATAACCAAAACTAACAAGGCGTTTTGGCTATACATAGACTTTAATTACTGTGCAGGGACTAAAAATAAAAATGGCCCCTCCCACTATATTCTGGTGACGTCACCAGTTGACTTACTGCTCTGCAATCCAGTGCCCGTCATCAAGCAGACTCGCCCCTTTCTTGACACCAGGGCCGATCCTAGGGTCACAGGCGCCTGGGTGCAGAAATATTTCAGAGACTGCGGTCAGAGACTGCAGACACAGTCTAGGACAGTGATGGCGAACCTTGGCACCCCAGATGTTTTGGAACTACATTTCCCATGATGCTCATGCACTCTTCAGTGTAGCTGAGCATCATGGGAAATGTAGTTCCAAAACATCTGGGGTGCCGAGGTTCGCCATCACTGGTCTAGGAGATGGTCAGAGACTGCAGACATAATACAGGAGACGGTCAGAGACTGCAGACATAATACAGGAGATGGTCAGAGACTGCAGACATAATACAGGAGACGGTCAGAGACTGCAGACATAATACAGGAGATGGTCAGAGACTGCAGACACAGCAGACACAGTACAGGAGATGGTCAGAGACTGCAGACACAGTACAGGAGATGGTCAGACTGCAGACATAGTACAGGAGACGGTCAGAGACTGCAGACATAATACAGGAGATGGTCAGAGACTGCAGACATAATACAGGAGATGGTCAGAGACTGCAGACATAATACAGGAGATGGTCAGAGACTGCAGACATAATACAGGAGATGGTCAGAGACTGAAGACATAATACAGGAGATGGTCAGAGACTGCAGACATAATACAGGAGATGGTCAGAGACTGCAGACATAATACAGGAGTTGGTCAGAGACTGCAGACATAATACAGGAGATGGTCAGAGACTGCAGACATAATACAGGAGATGGTCAGAGACTGCAGACATAATACAGGAGATGGTCAGAGACTGCAGACATAATACAGGAGACGGTCAGAGACTGCAGACATAATACAGGAGATGGTCAGAGACTGCAGACACAGTACAGGAGATGGTCAGAGACTGCAGACACAGTACAGGAGATGGTCAGAGACTGCAGACATAATACAGGAGATGGTCAGACTGCAGGACATAGTACAGGAGATGGGCAGGCGCTGTGTATCCTATGCAATCTGTCATGCCATAAAACATCTAGAGCATGTGTAAAGGGATGCTGGGGATCCCGGGACTGTCCAAGTCAGAGGACAGCTGGAAATCCACATACTTGGTTTAGGAGTTAATTTTTTTGGGGAGGGGGGAGAGATATTATTGTAGCGCCGACCAATAAGCCATTTTTACACCATGCTGTTCTAGATTTACAGAACTGTATTCCAGAAAGGGATGACTTTCCAGTTAGTGGTTTCGATCAGGCAGTACACCGAGTGACCGTGCTTTATTGCTGCAGAGACTACAGAGCTTTCTATGTTCTGTCAGTTCAAGCAAACAGAGATGCTTAGGTTCAGGCATGTGAGGTGCTTAGGTTTAGGCAGGGGAGGTGCTTAGGTCCATGCAGGGGAGGTGCTTGAGAACAGTAAAGAGAAACCGTAAAGCAAAATCACTGTGGTGGTCGGCACAATCACCTGCCTTAACTCAAGTACCTCCCCTGCTGCTCTCAAGTACCTCCCCTGCCGCTCTCAAGTACCTCCCCTGCCGCTCTCAAGTACCTCCCCTGCCGCTCTCAAGTACCTCCCCTGCCGCTCTCAAGTACCTCCCCTGCCGCTCTCAAGTACCTCCCCTGCCTGAACCTAACCACCTCCCCTGCCTGAACCTAACCACCTCCCCTGCCTGAACCTAACCACCTCCCCTGCCTGAACCTAACCACCTCCCCTGCCTGAACCTAACCACCTCCCCTGCCTGAACCTAACCACCTCCCCTGCCTGAACCTAACCACCTCTCACCTACATCACCAAACTCATCTGCAGATATCGCCCAAATCGTCCCCTCCGCTCCTCCCAGGACCTCCTGCTCTCTAGCTCCCTTGTTACCTCCTCCCATGCTCACCATCAGGACTTCTCCAGAGCATCTCCAATCCTCTGGAACTCCCTGCCCCAGTAGGTTCCAATCAGCCCCTGACCTTTCCACTTTTAGAAAATCGAATCAAAATCAAAAAAATTATTTACCCCACACCCTCCTAACAACTGTATTCGAGTCACCCCCATCAAATCATTCTCTGCAGCTATTACCTTTTGTACTACCACCCCCTCCCTTTAGAACAGCCTTTCTCAACCTTTCCAACACCGAGGAACCCTTGAGATTACTTTCTAGTCTCAGGGAACCCCTACTAAAAATTCCTATATATACAACTCATAATACAGTAGTGTGACGGTCATTGGGAAGAATGCTCCTTACACTTGGGGTCATTGGGAGGGATTACCCCCTTACAAGTAGCTAAAAAGATCAATGATGTCAGTCAGGGCCGATCCTAGGGTCACAGGCGCCTGGGTGCTGAAATATTTCTGACGCCCCCACGTGGGTGTGGTCATTTAACTTACTTCTCCCCTTTACAAATGTTTCTATGGTAATGAATCATCCACAGATATGCTCCCCCACAAAATCTTCATTAACCTGGGATCCTGATATGATCCCTAAACCATAAACAAAATACAGAAAGAGAAGGAGACATGGTACAGGAGACGGTCAGAGACTGCAGACACTACACAGGAGATGGTCAGAGACTGCAGACATAGCACAAGAGATGGGCAGGGGCTGTGTATCCTATGCAATCTATCATGCCATAAAACATCTAGAGCAGGGGCAGCCCAGAACACGTGTAAAGGGATGCTGGGGATGCCATCCCCCAGCACACAGCACAATGAATACACTGGGACTCAACTCTGTGCAGCCCGAGATAGAGATGGGAAGGGGAGGCATTTCAACTGGAGTTGGTGGAGACAGAGCGGGATCCAAGACTCCCAGTGTGAGGAATTAATTCCTGCACATCAGCACTCAGCAGCCACTGAAAACTCAAACCCTTGTGTCAGGAAGAGGAGTGGCCCCTCCCCCGATTACCGCCAGGCTGGACGGGCTTCTCTATGCTCACATATCAGTTCTGGACGGACACAAACAATGAAAGGAGGGAGGGGAGAACTCTGGCACTTCGGTGCACCCTGCCTAGGATCTGCCCTGATGTCAGTAGGAATTTATCCGAGAGGTAGAAATTGCTCATTGGTCAAGGAACCCCTAGCAACCTCTGGGGGAACCTTAGTGATCCATGGAACTCTGCTTGAGAAACCCTTCTTTAGAATGTAAGCTCTCAGTTTCCTGTGTTCCTGGCTGGACTGACAGGAAGTGAGCACTCAGTGTGCACTTCCTGTCAGTCTGGCCGGGAACAGGAAACTGAATCTCCTGTACCACTTGTGGTACCCGGCCGGACTGACAGGACTCCTGGAGAAAGAAAGAGGAGCTCTGCCACGCTACAGCCTGGAAGGAGAAGCTCGGGGCCCCAAGCAATTGTTTGTTTTGCCTGTCCTGCATACCTCCCAACCGTCCTGGATTTCGCGCGGGACAGTCCCGCGATCCGCAGTAAATCCCGCGGTCCCGCAACCAGGGCTAGAGTCCCGCGATCCCCTCGCTCAACAACTTCGATCCGCGGAACCCCCCCGCTCAACAACAACTTTGATCTTTTGATCTGCGGACATCCCCCCCCCCCCCGCTCGACAACTTTGATCTGCAGAACCCCCATCCCCCACTCAACAACTTCGTTGGGAGGTATGCTCATTTGTCCCTCATTCTGAAGTTAAAAAGTTGGGAGGTATGTGTCCTGTAGCGACGGGCCTGGGTGAGAGGATTGTCCTGGGATATCCTCATCATCTAGTTCTGTAAATTAAACCATTTAGACTCTGCCAAGTGGCCTGTGACCATTCCTGGACTCCCTTTTTGTGTGTGTTGTCTCATATAACTGGTAAAGCTCAGGGTCTTAGGAACACATAATACAACACACATTGCACCGATGAATGGAGTCATTATTTCCATTCCCGGAGTACGTGGATTAAATTAATACCGGAGGACAGAACCCGATTCACAAGAGTAAAATAGGAAATACACTGAGAGATCTTTGTCATAGTATTTGATCCTGGAGCACAATGAGAGGACAGGGATGTACAAAGCTCAGACAATGGTGAGACTGATACAAAGTATCACAAGCAAAGCTTCATTGTTACTTGCAGGTCTCCTTAGTGGGAAAATACTCAGCTTTTCCCGTTACTACAGACTAAAGTTTGGGCATTTTATAGTTTACCGCAAAGTCATTTTTAACTATTTTTCTATTTTTACATGTTAAATGCGTTAGTTAACCGCTTGCCGAGCGCCTCCTGTAGATATACGTCGGCAAAATGATACGGCTGCTCAAAGCAATGTATCCGTAGGCTGCTTTAAATTTGGCGCCGTGCGTGCTCACGCCCCTTCCGTGTGCTCCGTGACCATGCCCAGGGCTGCTGATAGAAATCCAGGGCTGCTGATAGAAATCACGGGGCTCCATACAGCCTACCTGGTGGGGCCCCCCAGCAATATATCAAACAAGATTTTCACAAAAAATACACAAAAATCATTATTAGCAGACACCAAAAATAATAGAGAACGTGTGAATTACCCCTTTTTTAATTTTAAAAATGTATAATTAAAAAAAAAAAATGTTTAAAAATTCATTTTTTAACAGGACAATGAAGCCAACAGTGCCACGGGGAGGGGGGGGTGTCACAGTGACGTGGGGCACATGGGGGGGGGGGGGGGGGATCAGAAGTAGACAGAACAAGTAAGGAGATCGATGCAGGGGAAGGAATTACAGGAACGAAGCCCCGTGTCTGTGTCTCTCCCTGCAGCAGCTGAAAGCCAGCGAGAGGGAGAGAAACCGACTTATAGCAGCTGCAGAGAGCTGCACAGAGCATCTTTCTGTAACTGCACCTCTCTCCAACCACACCCATTCCTCCTGCTGTTTGGGCCCCCCTGTGTACCCGGGCCCCCTACAGGAGGAGTCTTGTGCCAGGAGAGAGGACGGAAGAGATTACACTTGTTTTTTTTTTTCCCCGTCAGCTCCCCCCGGTTCTCTGCTCCAGTGGGGCCCTGTGTAAATGGCCCCAAAATTTGTGATGGCTGCCCTGGGGGGGGGGGGGTGGTGATCGACGGACGTCCCTATGTACAAGGGACACGCCATTGGTCTCCTCTCCCTGACAGGACATGGATCTCTGCATTTACACACACACAGATTTACGTCCCTGGCTCTAAAACTGCCAATCGCGGGTACCGTGCGGACATCGCGGCCGCCAGGCACACGCATCGGCACCTGAGTGACGTGGCGGGTTCGCGCGCGAACGTCCCCCAGTGGCCGGAGGCCCGAGGACGTCATATGACGTCCTCCCGGAATTGTAGAGCCCCCTTGTGGCCGTCATTCTACAATAGCCCGGGACCCAAATGGTTAAAGAAACTTTGTTGCAGATTCCAACCTTTTGTTATTCTAAAGAAATATCGTTTTTTTTTTTTTTCTGTATCCACACACTCACTGTCACACTCATGAAATCAGCATTTATTTCCCCCCCAGAGCCTTCCGGGGGGATTATGTCAGCGATTCTGTGTTGGTGATAATTATAGGCCCATGCCACGTCGTCTGTCAATGCCGGCCGGAGACATAAATATTACAGTACGTCTGGTCCGGGGAATGATTGCAGCATTTCTGTTTTAACTCATAGAAAGAAAATGTTTTTATGACTTTATCTCCCTCTCCCTCTCTCGCTCTGTCTCCTATTGTCACCGCCGGTGCCAGCTTTCACACGGCTTATCACTACACAAAAGATTAACGCCTTTGTGCACTTTTACTGTGCATTCAGTTTTTAAGTGTCACTGCACCCAGAAGTGATAATTCAGGAGCTTAACTATGGATCATGGGGGTTACATAGCAAACATTAAATGGAGCCCCTCCACATTACTGTAGCACAATAGACAATATGTAGACAATAGGTGTCATTGATCATTGCTCTTGGATTCGTGACTGCATTAGACATACGGGGTAATTTCAGTCTGTAGTACAAGCAGTGGCGGTGTGTCCATAGTGGGCGCAGGAGCGCCGCCCCCTCTCTCCTCCAACCGTCACTCAACAATACATTCATGCAGTGGCGTCACTAGGGTTGGTATCACCCGGTGCGGTAAAACATGGTGTCACCCCACTCCACCTATAGTGGCCTACAGTCGCTCCTCAATACAGACCCCCCTTTCTTCAGAACAGACCCCCTTCCAAGTATAGTCCTCCCTCAATACAGACCTCCCTCCTTTAGAACAGACCCCCTTCCAAGTATAGTCCTCCTCAATACAGACCTTCCCTCCATAAAGTATAGTCCTCCTCAGTATAGACCCCAAACTTAGTACAGACCCCCCTCCCTCAGTATAGACCCCAGACTAAGTATAAACCCCCTCCATCAGTACAGACCCCCCTTAGTACAAACTACCCCCCTCCCCCATCAGTACAGACCGCCCCCCCCCCCAAGACAAAAGCAGCCCCCTCCATTAGTACAGACCCCTCCCCCAGGAAAAAGCACCCCCTGCCATTAGTAGAAACCTCTCCCCCCAGGACAAACTACCCCCCTTTATCAGTAGTACAGCCCCCTCCCCCAGGAAAAAGCACCCCCCCTCCATTAGTACAAACCTCTCCCCCCAGGACAACCCCCCTCCATCAGTACACCCCCCCAGGACAAACTACCCCCCTTTATCAGTAGTACAGCTTCCCAGGACAAACCACCTCCTCCATCAGTACACCCCCCAGGACAAACTGCTCCCTTTATCAGTAGTACAGCCCTCCCTACCTGTCACAACACCACGGGGGACAAACCCCCCCCATATTGCAAGCTGACACCCCCTCCCCCCGCTCGTTACCGCACCAGCTCGGGCAGCTCAGATACACAGAACCCGTAGGGGGCAGCTGGAGAGGACCGTGTGCAGCCGCGGTGGAGAATAGATCGTGACAGGCAGCAGCAAAAGACAGAGGAGGAGGAGAACACCCATGGCCACGGCGCTGAAGGTGGGTTTCCAGCTGAAAGTAAAAAAAAAAAAAAAAAAGGAGCTCTGGGTCTGGTTACCTGTCACCTGATTGGCTGAAGTGACAGGTGCTGTGATTGGATGCCTATCAGACGTCTAATCATAGCAAAGATGACATCAAGGATGGGAGACAACATCGAGGACTCGGAGGGAGCGGTGGGAGCGTGGAGCAGGCCCCTTACAGGTGTAATGCAAAAAAAAAACATGAGGGGGCCAATCAGGCCCCTGGGGAACATCGAGCCCCTTACAGGTGTAATGCCTGTACCCTGATGTCGGCCCTGGTTCCCGGGCCCTGCAATCTTGGTGTGCCCATTATGAGGGGTTCCCGCTATCCCAGATGGATTTTTATGGATTTTATATTATGTAAAATGCAGCAGGAGAGTCTTCTCACCATGGGGAACTCATCTTAATAAATGTTATTACACAGTGGTGACTGAGAAATGCAAAATGTTTGCCTAGCTGTCAAAGTCTACCACATGTAATCCACGTAATCCTGAATGACCAGCCTGTGGTCATCTGGAAAGGGTCAGTAAACTAAAACACAAATTGTGCTTCAGGATGAAAAAAAAAAAAAAACCTCTACGTTAGCCAAGACATACACATCAATTTTCCAGCTGTAACAATGGCCATTTTCCATTATGACACTTCGGTTTGCTATAGCAGCCAATGAGGACTGCACTAAGGTAAAGGAAGTTATTTAGGGAAAAACATTTTTACCTTTACAACCCCAAGCATTATTAACAATTTTCTGATTCCATTCCCTACTATTAAAAGGGGAGGTGTATGGCTACACCAAAAGGCTCTGATGTCTAGTCAAGACCTCTTAGTCGGGGAGCAATTCATGAGGGGGATGACAAGGAGGTCTGCCAAATCTCAAACTTTGTGGGGAGAAGGGGGGGAAGTGGTGTTGAACACAATGCCACCCTCATTTTCCCAAAATTCCATAGTGTGTGCCAAGCAGTCATGAAATCAAACTTATGCCTTGTACACACGATCGGTAAAAAGTCCGCAGGGAAAACCTGAATGACCGGCCTGAAGTCATCTGGAAAGGGTCAGCAAACAAAAACACAAATTGTGCTTCAAGATAAAAAAAAACCTCTACGTCAGCCAAGACATACACATCAATTTTCCAGCTGTAACAATGGCTATTTTCCATTATGACACTTGTGTTTGGTATAGCAGCCAAGAAGAGCTGAAAATAACAGTCACGTTGCTGAAATTAAGGACCCTTATGACAAATACCACAACTTCCCCCCAAGCATCATTAACAATTTACCGATTCTATTCCCTACTATTAAAGGGGAGGTATGGCTACACCAAGAGGCTCAGATGTCTAGTCAAGACCTCTTAGTCGGGGAGCAATTTTAGTCAAGATCTCTTAGTCGGGGAGCAATTCATGAGGGGGATGACAAGGAGGTCTGCCAAAACTCAAACTTTGTGGGGAGAAGGGGGGAAGTGGTGATGAACATAATGCCACCCTCCTTTTCCCAAAATTCCAGTGTGTGCCAAGCAGTCATGGAATCAACTTATGCCCTGTACACACAATCGGTAAAAAGTCCGCTGGGAAAACCGAGAACCTCTGTGGTAGCTTTTTTCCCCCCTACACACAGCCAGGTTACCCGGCACGAAAACTGCCACGAGAGCTTTGGTTGGGAAACCCAGCCGTGTGTATGCTCCAATGCAGGTTTTCCCCGATGGAATCTAATCCGATGGATTTTTTCATCGGATATCCGATGAAGCTGACTTTCATCAGTCTTGCCTACACACCACATCAGTCGAAAATCCGATCGTGTGTACAGGGCTTTAGACTGTATTAAAGATTTTCCAAAGTCATTATATCGGCCCTTCTCCAAGGCCCAGAAACTCTTGGACCACGTATGGTTATGACACAGACACGGACCGTGAACTTTATAAAGCTCTGAGCAACATCATTCAGTGCCCTTTCACCTGGATTCCAGCATATAGTAATTGCTTTTCCATATTTCCAACCTCAATGTTTCCAGGCCTCCTAAGAGCTCGGTGTTTCCATGAAATACTATAAGTTCCCGAGGCTCCTCATGACCTTTTACACCATGCCAAAAAAAAAGATGTGGAGTTTATGCGCTGGCACAAATTGCTCACACCCACTTTAAAATGTAAAAGCAGAACTCCGGCCAAAGAGAACAAGCTACAAATAAATTCCACGTTTATAGATAAAATAACAAAACTGCATTTTCTCTGCAAAATTCGACTACAGTGCAGATTTTTTTCTTGCCACTAGTTGTCCTTTGTCTGATGGTCATCATCTTTCAGCCCACTTCCTCTGAGCCCAGGACATCCCGGACGCATTCCCCAATCTATGACTGGACAGTGAAAGGAGAAGTAGCACAGCGATGAGTCCAGGGGAGGGCTGGGCCGGGTGGTAATTGCCTCCAAGGCCGCCCTAACTTATGTTCAAAATGCCCGCTACCATCTTAATTTTTATTATGGTCTTGGAAGTCGGGCCGACCACTAGCTGTTCCATTCCAGGAGTTGTAGTCCACGCTCAAGCTCCCTGTGGGTGGAAAACAGAGCAGCGCAGAGGAAACTACAACTCCCTGGGACTGGATACTTGGAAGCAGGCAGAGGCAGGTCATGCCAGGGAGTCGGGACAAAGGGCGGCAGGGCTGGGCGCTGGCTGCAACTTGACCCCAGGACCAGGAGCATTACCCCTCCCAGGAGGCCGTGACGTGCAAAGGCCTGCTGAGCTAAGATCACTAAGGTGAGAGACCCTGACACCCCTAGCTGATCCCCATCTCCCCCCATACACCCCATGTAACCTGTCCCAGTGATGGGCACTGGAGTTGGCTGCACTGATGGGGCTGCATTGAAAAACCAGATGGGCCATGGATGGTGAGCTGATTCTGCGGTTCAATGGGCCACTTGACTCGACTTGCCCCCCAGGCCTAAGGCTGCCAGCCCTCCCCTGGATGAGTCCATCTCTCTGCCATTCTGCCCTATCCTCTTATCAGCATGTTTCTTGTCAGCACATCAACTGCTTAGCTCCTTTTGCTGCTACATCTTTCACATTCCAGTACTACTACTCTGTCCAAAATAAGAAAAGAAAAAGAATCTTGGCTGCAGTTTAATCGCTTCCGGGCCAGCAGCCGCAGTTATACTGCAGCAGGCTGGCCCCCCCTGCACGAGCCATCGTAGCTGTAAGTCAGCTCTTTAACCACTTCAGCCCCGGACCATTTGGCTGGCCAAAGACCAGAGCACTTTTTGCTATAATAAATATTCCCAATTTTTTTTTTGAAAAGCAAATGTTTTCCTCAGTTTAGGCCGATACGTATTCTTCTACGTATTTTTGGTTAAAAAAAAAAAAAAAAAATTGCACTTGGTTTGTGCAAAATTTATAAAGTCTACAAAATAGGGGATAGTTTATGGCATTTTTACAATTATTTTATTTTTACTATTAAATAACATTGGGATATTTATTATAGCAAAAAGTAAAAGATATTGGGCTAGATTCAGGTAGGAGATACGACGGCGAATCACTGCGTCGGAGGTGTCCTATCTATGCGCCTGATTCTTAGAATCAGTTCCGCATAGATTTGCTTTAGATCCGATTGGCGTAAGCCTCTTACGCCGTCGTATCTAAGCTGCATATTTACGCTGGCCGCTAGGTGGCATTCCCGTCGATTTACGCGTCGAATATGAAAATGAGATAGATACGCCGATTCACGAACGTAGCGTATTTTTTTACGTTGTTTGAGTAGGCGTAAAGTTACCCCTGCTATATGAGGCGCAGCCAATGTTAGATAGGGATGTCAAGACAGCGGCGTATTGTACGCCGTTTGTGCAAGTCGATTCAGAATGGGGCTGGGCGTAAGTTACGTTCACGTCGTTTTCATTGACTATGCGCACTGGGATACGTTCACGGCCGGTATATGCGCAGTTCGTTCGGTGCGTCGATTACAATCGGGTCACACTTAGTTTACATAAAACACGCCCCCTACGATATGCCGGCCCATTTACGCTACACCGCCGCAACTTACGGTGCAAGTGCTTTGTGAATACAGCACTTGCCTGTAAATGGAATACGCTACGCCCGCAGATTTTTACGACGATCTACTTGAATCTAGCCCATTGTTGCTGTTTTTCAAAATTGTCGCTCTATTTTTGTTTATAGTGCAAAAAAATAAAAACCGCAGAGGTGATCAAATACCACCAAAAGAAAGCTCTATTTGTGCTGAAAAAAGGACGTCAATTTTGTTTGGGAGCCACGTCGCACGACTGCACAAATGTCAGTTAAATTGACACAGTGGCGAATCGCAAAAAAATGGCCGGGTCATCGAGCAGCCAAATCTTCCGGGACCGAAGTGGTTTAATACCTTGACATAACACATGTACACAGAGTATATGATGTACGTTATCTTTCTTCAGATTCTCAGACTGGCCAACAAGCAGACAAGTGTCCATTGAGAGAAGATTCAACAAAATTTGCATTTGTTGGTTTCAGGCACCAAAACAATCACAAAAGAGGCAGACATCAATGGACATCAATGGAATCAATTTACAGAGAGGACAGGAAATCCATGTGCTGTTCGTTTCATTCTGAATTTCAATTCAAATTCAAATTTAAATTCAAAACAAATGTTCGTTATTCGGAATTTCGGATCTATCCCAATATCCAAATTAGAATAGTACTAAATTTAAACAAATCCAAAATCACATAAAGAAAAAACAACTTGGACGAGATTCAAATTCAATCGTTTTCCAATTCCACGAGGGGGGGGGGGGTCTTCATTCTACCTCCTTTAATTTGTCTATATGGGCCACTATATTATATTATAAAATATTAGTTTTTATATATATATATATCACCAATATACAAACACACACATACATAACCCCCTTTTTTTTATTTCAGATACTTTAACGTGCTTGCTCCTGAAGATTGGCCAATAGCCATGAAACGCGTAGAGCCAACATATACTGCGTTCTCCACACACAAACTCTTTGAATTTATATTTTTTATGCTTTTACCCATTAAGATAGGGATCCATGAGGCCATGGACAGACAGACATTGCTTATAATAAAGAGAGATAGAACAGAGAGAGATAGAACAGAGAGAGATAGAACAGAGAGAGATAGAACAGAGAGAGATAGAACAGAGAGAGATAGAACAGAGAGAGATAGAACAGAGAGAGATAGAACAGAGAGAGATAGAACAGAGAGAGATAGAACAGAGAGAGATAGAACAGAGAGAGATAGAACAGAGAGAGATAGAAGAGAGAGAGAGATAGAAGAGAGAGAGAGATAGAAGAGAGAGAGAGATAGAAGAGAGAGAGAGATAGAAGAGAGAGAGAGATAGAAGAGAGAGAGAGATAGAAGAGAGAGAGAGATAGAAGAGAGAGAGATAGAAGAGAGAGATAGAAGAGAGAGAGATAGAAGAGAGAGAGATAGAAGAGAGAGATAGAAGAGAGAGAGATAGAAGAGAGAGAGATAGAAGAGAGAGAGATAGAAGAGAGAGAGATAGAAGAGAGAGATAGAAGAGAGAGATAGAAGAGAGAGATAGAATAGAGAGATAGAATAGAGAGATAGAATAGAGAGATAGATAGGATAGATACCTCTATCTAGATCAGTGGTTCTTAACCTTCTAGTGTCATGACCCCTTGATAACATTTCCCAAGTTGTGGGGACCCCTAACAGTAAAATTATTTTCGCAGCGTGGGTATTATTATTTTCGCAGGCAAGACAAGTAATCCTAACCCACCGACATTTAGTACTTACCGAGTCCCTTCCACTCATACAGTATTAAAACCCCTATGGTGAGGAATGTGAAGTGGGAGGGGATTTTAGGATGAGTTGCAGTGCTGGTGGGGGGGGGGGGTGGGATCAGTGGCAGTGCTGGGGGGGAGTTCTGATCAGCCAACTTAGGTGCTCTTGATCAAGGTCATCTGCTGATCTTAGAATTGTAGTGGGGACTTCTAATGGCAACTATAGTCACAGGTAGTTTCTCCGGCTTCCTTGTGTCTCCAACTTTGTGGTGTCTCGCAGCAGTGACACCTATGTCGAAATCAGGAGATAGGGTCTCCTCCAGCCCCTCCCACTTCACATTCCTCACCAGTCAGCTGACTTCTAGTCTCTGCCCCCCAGCCATGCCGTTAACTGAATGGGCAGCTGTGAAGAGGCCGAGTGGGTGGCCGCGTGCTCCTGCTGAGTGGTCGTGAAAAAGCTGGGAGAGCGGTGACCCCTGGCGAATCGTCATTTGACCCCCGAGGGGGTCCCGACCCCCAGGTTGAGAACCACTGATCTAGATATATATATATATATAAATAATTTTGATGAATCATGAAACTGTAACCTTATGATTTGTATTTCTTCCCGTATTAGTATCATATTAATTATTTTGAACTTGACACTGAGATCATGGTCTGTATACCATTTTATATTAAACGATGTATATGAATTAATTAACATTCTATATTCATCACGTCACTCTTTTGCAATCACGTGCTTCGCTCAAAGTCCCAACCCTTTGTTCTGGTTTCGTTCTTGCACATGTCTGTGTGACAATTACCTCCATGACTAATAGAGACACAGAGAGACGGCTATACCAGGTGACAGGAGTCCCGACCGTTCTCTGCTCTATCCATAACTAAGAGAACATTCTTCATAGAGAAAACTGAGTACTGTCCGTGATACTTTTTTTTGCAAGAACATTCTTGGAAATGCAATTTAAATTTGTTTTGCATTCTTCTGTTCACATTCACATGTACAGCCAGGAAACTATGGATAAGCTTCACTCGGAATACAATTAAGGACATTATATTTGCATTACAATATTATATCAGTATCATTATGTGTCATGTTATATCATATCAGTAGTATAGTACATTAAATTAGACATGTGCGGTTTGTTTCGTTCTGAATTTAAATTCAGACAAATTTTTGTTATTTGGAAATTCGGATCTATCCGAATATCCAAATTGAAATGAATCCGAAATGACGAAAAAAAAAAAAAAGGGACAAAATTCAAATTCGATCTATAAACATTTTTCAAAAATTCGAATTAGAATAGTTTTCCAATTCGAAAAATGTTTTCCCATTTCCAAAAGAGAATTAAATAGAATAGAAAAGCAAGGAATAGAAAAAAATATTCCTTTATTTTCTGGTCTATTTTATTCTTTTTGGAAATTGGAAAACTCTTCGAATTCGAAAACTTTTCGAATTGGATTCAAAAACGTTTTGAAATTTGATTCGAAAACGAATAAACAAAAACGTATTGCCAAAATGAATTAAACAAATTTAACTAAATGAATTTATGTAAATAACAGATCTAAAAATATTTGTTTTGTTCTACATTAAATTACTGTAATTGTATATTAGTATTATATGTTATATTACGTTAAATTACCGTAATTGTATATTATTATTATATGTTTTATTATATTACATTAAATTACTGTACTATGTTAGTATTATATTAGTATCATAAGGTGTCAGGCCGCGTACACACGGCAGAGAACCTCGACGGGCAGAACACATCGTTCCGCCCGTCGAGGTTCCCTGCCGGCCGTCGAAATCGGCGACCCGCCCGTCGGGAATGGCAACCAGCCATTCATCCAGGCGGGCCGTCGAGCAAATAGAGAGCGTGCTCTCTATTTCTGCTCGACGGGCTTCCCGACGGGAAGCTCGCCGAGAGCGTACACACGGCCGAGGTCCTTGCTGGAATGCAGCTTCCAGCGAGGTTCTCGCTGGTTTCCAGCGAGAACCTCGGTCGTGTGTACGCGGCCTTAGGTTATATCTTATTCGTATTATATTACTGTATTATAGGTTAGTATTATATTAGTATCATGTTATATCATATTAGTATTGTTATATTGCATTAAATTACTGTATTTGTATAATTTATATTATGATATAGTAACATTATATTACATTACTGTATTTGTATTATATTAGTAGCATATTTATGTTCTATTTTATTAGTATTATATTACATATTGTATTATAGTAGATATATTATATATTTATATTATCTTATTCTAATGCCGCGTACACACGATCATTTTTTGTGATGAAAAAAAAAACGACGTTTTCTGTGAAGTAAAAAACGCCGTTTTTGAAACGTCACTTTTCAAAGACGATGTTGCATACACACCATCGTTTTTTTCACAAAAAGTGAGGTTACGTTCACCACTCTTTTCCACTGAAGCTCGCTATATAACTACCTTCTGGGCATGCGCGGGTTGAAAAACGTTGTTTTAGCCCTGGTTCACACTGGTGCGTTTTGACATGCGATTTGGCATGTCAAATCGGCGGATTTTGCCGCAAATTGCCGGCAATGGCAGTGTCCTAATCGGCGCGACGCTGCATCTGCGGCATTGCACCGATTTCAAAAAGTAGTCTCTGTACTACTTTTTGCGATTTCAGCCTGCGATTTACATTGACATCTGTGCAGAAACCTGCACAGATGTCTCTGAAATCGCGTCTGAAATCGGGACTGCCGGGCGGGAGTGAAATCGTGCGAGTTCAGCTGAACTCGCACTGCTTCACTCCCGCAGCCCAGTGTGAACCAGGGCTCTAACGACGTTTTTGCTACACACGGTGACTTTTTGCGAAACAAAAAACGACGTTTTGAAAAACGACACAAAAAATTCAAGCATGTTGGAATTTTTTTTGTCGTTTTTTTTAAAGGGGTAATTCCCCCAAAAACCTTTTTTTAACATTGATTGAGGCTCGTTTTGTCAAGGGGAATCGGGTGTTTTTTTATTAGAAACGAAGCAATACTTACCGTTTTACAGATGCAACGTCTCCGTCGCTTCCGGGTATGATCGTCTGGTCTGGGCGTGCCTATTTGATTGACAGGCTTCCGACGGTCGCATACATCGCGTCACGAGTAGCCGAAAGAAGCCGAGCGACGGTGCGGCTCTATACTGCGCCTGCGCACCGTCGTTCGGCTACTTTCGGAAAATCGTGACGCGATGTATCCGACCTCGGAAGCCTGTCAATCAAATAGGAACGCCTAGACCCGGAGACCATACCCGGAAGCGTCGGAGACGATGCATCTCTAAAACGGTAAGTACGGCTTTCATTTCTAAAAAAAACCACCCGATTCCCCTTGACATAACGAGCCTCAATCAATGTTAAAAAAAAAAGGTTTTTGGGGGAACTACCCCTTTAACCACTTGACCACTGGGCACTTAAACCCCCTTCCTAACCAGACCAATTTTCAGCTTTCGGTGCTCTCACAATATGAATGACAATTACTCAGTCATACAACATTCTACCCATTTGAAATTTTTGTCCTTTTTTTCACACAAACAGAGCTTTCTTTTGGTGGTATTTGATCACTTCTGGGTTTTTTATTTTTTGCGCTATAAAAGAAAAACGACTGAAAATTCTGTAAAAAAAAAAAAAAAAAAACTTGTTTCTGTCATATTAGCGGGTTATTTCTCACACACAGCATATGCATACCACAAATTACACCCCAAAACACATTCTGCTATTCCTCCCGGGTATTGAGATACCCCATGTGTGGGACTTTTACACAGCGTGGCCACATACAGAGGCCCAACATGCAGGGAGCGCCATCAGGCGTTCTGGAACACCCAGACCAATTCTGACATTTCTCGCCTACAAGGAAAAATCATCATTTATTTGCTAGAAAATTACATAGAACCCCAAAACATTATATATGCTTTTTTAGCAAAGACCCTAGAGAATACAATGGCGGCCGTTACAACGTTTTATCTCGCACGGTATTTTCGCAGAAATTTATTGAACGCGTGTTTTTTAAAAAACGGTTTTGTGCTTAAAACAAAACAAAACAGTAAAGTTAGCCCAATTTGTTTTCATAATGTGAAAGATGAAGTTACTCCGAGTAAATAGATACCCAACATGTCACACTTCAAAATTGCGCACATTCGTGAAATGGCGCCAATCCTCGCTACTTAAAAATCCCCATAGGCGGTATTGCAGAGTATCGCGCAGGGTATTGCAGAGTATTGGGGTATTGCAAAGTATCATGCAGGGTATTGGGGTATTGCCGAGTATTGGGGTATTGCAAAGTATATTGCAGAGTATTGGGGTATTGCCGAGTATTGGGGTATTGCCGAGTATTGGGGTATTGCCGAGTATCATGCAGTGTATTGGGGTATTGCCGAGTATTGGGGTATTGCCGAGTATTGGGGTATTGCCGAGTACTGGGGTATTGTTGAGTATTGGGGTATTGTTGAGTATTGGGGTATTGCCGGGTACTGGGGTATTGCCGGGTACTGGGGTATTGCCGGGTACTGGGGTATTGTGGGGTACTGGGGTATTGTTGGGTACTGGGGTATTGTTGGGTACTGGGGTATTGTGGGGTATTGTTGGGTACTGGGGTATTGTGGGGTACTGGGGTATTGTGGGGTACTGGGGTATTGTGGGGTATTGTTGGGTACTGGGGTATTGTGGGGTACTAGGGTATTGTGGGGTACTGGGGTATTGTGGGGTACTGGGGTATTGTGGGGTATTGTTGGGTACTGGGGTATTGTGGGGTACTGGGGTATTGTGGGGTACTGGGGTATTGTGGGGTATTGTTGGGTACTGGGGTATTGTGGGTGTGGGGTATTGTGGGGGTATTGTTGGGTGGGTTGTGGGGGTTGTTGGGTACTGGGGGATTGTTGGGTACTGGGGATTGCAGGGTACTAGGGGATTGCAGAGCTGGGATGTTCTGAGGGATGGCTGGATCTGTGACTGCATTTGTCACAGATCCAGCCACAGCTCAGCTGCTGACACCCCGCTCCCCCCCCCTCTCCTCGCACACTGTACAGAGAGGAGAGCGAGGAGAGGGAGGAACCGGCGTCATCAAATGACGCCGGTTTGTTTACAAGTGATCGCGCCGTCATTCGACGGCGCGATCACGTGGTAAACGGCCGCTATCAGCGGCAATTTACCGTGATCCGTGATGCGCCGGGTCTTCTAGACCCGGCGAGCACGGACACTTTCGCGAGCGCGTCCCAGGGGACGCGCAATCGCGGAAGTGCACGAGGACGTCCCAGGGACGTTGTGTCAAAGAAACTCCACCGCGCCGTAGCAGTAAAATGCTTATGGCGCGGTGGGGAAGTGGTTAAGACAAAAAACGACGTTTTGCCCACACACGATCAATTTAAATGACGTTTTAAAAAACAAAGTTTTTTTTCATCGCAAAAAACGACCATGTGTACACGGCATTAGTATTGTATCATATTAAAGCATATTACATTCAATTATTATATTTGTATTATAATCCTGGCGTGTCAAACTTGGTAAAAAAAACAAAGTTCAAAATAATAAAACAATTATAATTTCTTTATGATACTATTTTTGTATTATATTGTATTTATTTTATTATTATATTTAATTTATTTTATGCGACATCTTATTATATTTGTATCACAATATATTATTATACGGTGATTACAGGTCTGGCATGTCAAACTACATAAAAGCAAAGTCCAACCTGATAACAGAAACCCTGGAAGGGTCACCCGGGATCAGCTGATGACGCACCTTCTTTATTACACAATTATATTGGCATTACATTTGTATGATATTCTAATTTATTATATTGTAAGTAGTGCCCCCGCCCCCCCCTTGTAGGGGCTGCTGAGTGATGTGGCCCACCTGTCACCCTGCCCAGCCCGCCATTCACTTCCAGACACTCCAAGACAATGAAGAAGTTCATCGGCTTTGTTTTTTGTATTTTATTGAGGGATTAAAACTTGGATGGGGGGGGGGGGGGGGCGGTTATGGAATCCATTGGATGCCCAGGAAAAGGAGACTCTGGCATGGTTAGGGACAATTTAGATATTCTCCTCCTAGAAGCAGAAGGGAGGTAACGGAAAGATGATGCTATCCGAGTCACCAGCCTACTCTGAGCCACTCCCAGCCCACACAGATCAAAAACAAATAGTCCTAGATTAAAGCTAGGCCTGCCGAAATGTACCTGTTCTACAAAACAAAATCTCACGTTAGCACCTACACTAGGTAGAGGGGGCTACATATGTATATTCCGTTCCATTATACGTGTATTATATTCTAATTTATTATATCGTATGTATATTCCATTACAATATACTTATGTATTATATTCTAAATGTATTATATTGTATGTACGATAAAACCTTGGTTTGAGAGCGTTTTGCAAGACAAGCTCATTTTTTTTATAAATGTTGACTTGATATACAAGTAGCGTCATGTCACAAAGAGAAGAGAGGAGCCTCTAAGTGTAGTAATATGCAGGGACGGACTGGCCATTGTGACTACAGGGAGTTTCCCGGTGGGCCGATGGCTCAGTCGACCGGCTTCAATGACAGTGGACCGCTGCCCCCCCCCTATGCTCCTCTGTCTCTCCCTTCCCGCAGCGCTCACCTGGGGGGAACAAAGAAGCAGGGGGAGTAACAGAGGAGCAGGGGGGACGACAGAGGAGCACGGGGGGGGGGGAGGGGACAGACAGCCGACTCAACAGCTATGGCCTGGGAGTTTCTCACTTCTGCCTAATCTTGTCCCATAAGGGGGGGGCACCGAACTGATTCTTTGCCCCGGGGAAATAATGTCTAGCTTCCCCACTGGTACTGCCTATAAGAGTACCAGTACCAGCCGTTCTACTCTAATAAAGTAGAGCGGCTAGTGGCTAGTGAAGGGGAAGTGGAGGCTTGGGTGGACGTGGGGGGCTGCAGGAGTTGTCCGACCACCATGGGAGAGACCTGTCAAAGTGGGCCAGTCTGGATGAAGTCCAGGGCCAAATTTCTGTCCCAGTCCAGCCCTGGTAATATGGTTACATTTAGTGAAGTTACAACATTTAGCAACTTATTGCTACACTAGAGCCGGTTCACACAGGAGCGACTCAGGCACCTGACAAGTCGCGCTCCGCTCTGTTCAACGGAACAGTTCTAATAGGAGCGACTCAAGTCGCTCCAACTTAGAAAAAGGTTCTTGTACCACTTAAAGGGACACTAAAGTCAGTTTTTTTTTTTTTTTTTTTAAATAACAAACATGTGATACTTACCTCCACTGTGCAGTTCGTTTTGCACAGAGTGGCCCCGAAAGCTGTCTTCTGGGGTCCCTCGGCGGCTGTCTGGGCTCCTCCTCGCAAAAGCTTTCCATCTTCATGCGAGGGCGCTCGCACGGTGGAAAGCTTTTGCGAGCGCGCTCCCGTGATACAGCGGCGGCCATAGCCGCCGACTGTATCACTCGGCCCCGCCCCCGGCGCGCCGCGTCATCCGATGCGATTGACAGCAGCGCCAGCCAATGGCTGCGCTGCTATCAATCCGCCCAGCCTAGCCAATCAACGGCCAGGCTGGGAACCGAAGAGGATGACGTGGACGCGCCCGGGAGTTTCGAACGGTCAGGTAAGTACAACGGGGACTCGGGGGGGGGGGCGTTGCTGTGAGATTTTTTTTTACCTTAACGCATAGGATGCATTAAGGTAAAAAAACTTTTACCTTTAGAACCCCTTTAAGTTGCCTCTGAAGTCGTCTTGAGATCGCCTTGACGAGTCGCCCCCCCAAAGTCGTGCCGCCCCCCTGTGTGAACCGGGTCTAAGAGGCGCCTCTCTTCTCTTTCATACTCTGGAGCTCCTGCTGGATTTTGCTTCTAATCCTCTTGTGGAGGCTTCCATCTGTGGAAGACATTTTATGGTCACACAACCAATCACATCGCTATAATCTTTTTATATGGACTATAAACTGAAGGACTTAGGAATAAATGGTTGTGGAACAAATCATTTGAGGTTCCATTATTTCTTATGGGGAAATTTGCTTTGATATACAAGTGCTTTGGATGACAAGCATGTTTCTGAAAGGAATTATGCTCACAAGGTTTCACTGTGTATTCTATTGCATTCTATTATTTTTTATTATATTGTATTTATATTCTGTTACATTCTATTATTTTTCTATTCTATTACATGGTGTCCGATAACATTCTGGTATGTCAAGCTTAGCAAAAACAAAGTTGAAACTGATAAGAAGGAAATCTCCTCCCCCCTCGGTCGGTCAGCTGACGGCGTCTTATTTTCGCACACAATATCGCACATCTCACAGCACTTTGGTAACAAGTTCATTCCAGTGAAGGAGATTTGCAACATTGTATTTCAGAGAAAAGGGGCCAGGAAATGTATTTTCCGAGTATTCAGCTGCAGAATGTAAAAGACCACACACACACCATAGGAGGGGGTTGGGCACTTACTGGTCACATGCGGCCCCAATTACAGTCCTACTGGGGTATCTTTTTCTGACATATAATCACACACATAGGGTGGACTTGATGGACTTGTGTGTCTTTCTTCAAGAGGAAGTAAACCCTCTCTAAAAAATAAAGTAAAACACTCTGCAAAGGCAAAGGCATAATGAGCTAGTATGCATAGCATACTAGCTCATTATGTAGTACTTACCTGAGATCGAAGCCCCCGCAGCGGTCCTGGGTGACCTCCTCCGTCGCCTACCCGGAGTGACTTCCGGGTATCGATGCTCCAGGGCTGTGACTGGACGTCACAAGCGCACATGCATGCCGCCACTAACGGCATGATCGCTGTCAGAAGCGGCACGCTCAGTGCGCCTGATGTCTACAAGACATGCGCCATAGACGTCGGTGCCGGTATTTTCTGCAAATATCTCATAATCCTTAAGTGTCGCATATTTGTGACCATCAGTGTCGCATATTTGTGCCTCCTCATCATTGCCCCCCCCCCAATCAGTGCCTCCTCATCAGTGCAGTATATCAGTGCCCAGGCATCAGTGCAGCCTCATCAGTGCAGTATGATAGTGCAGGATGTCAGTGCAGGATGTCAGTGCAGGATGTCAGTGCAGGATGTCAGTGCAGGATGTCAGTGCAGGATGTCAGTGCAGGATGTCAGTGCCCAGGCATCAGTGCAGCCTCATCAGTGCAATATATCAGTGCCCAGCCTTCAGTGCAGCCTAATCAGTGCAGTATGATAGTGCAGGATGTCAGTGCAGGATGTCAGTGCAGGATGTCAGTGCAGGATGTTAGTGCAGGATGTCAGTGCCCAGACACCAGTGCAGCCTCATCAGTGCAATATATCAGTGCCCAGCCTAATCAGTGCAGTATGTCAGTGCAGTATGTCAGTGCAGTATGTCAGTGCAGTATGTCAGTGCAGTATGTCAGTGCAGTATGTCAGTTCCCAGGCACCAGTGCAGCCTCATCAGTGCAGTATATCAGTGCAGCCTCATCAGTGCAGTATATCAGTGCCCAGGCATCGGTGCAGCCTCGTCAGTGCAGTATATCAGTGCCCAGGCATCGGTGCAGCCTCATCAGTGTAATATATCAGTGCCCAGGCATCGGTGCAGCCTCGTCAGTGCAGTATATCAGTGCCCAGGCATCGGTGCAGCCTCGTCAGTGCAGTATATCAGTGCCCAGGCATCGGTGCAGCCTCGTCAGTGCAATATATCAGTGCCCAGCCATCAGTGCAGTATATCAGTGCCCAGGCATCAGTGCAGTATGTCAGTTCCCAGGCACCAGTGCAGCCTCATCAGTGCAGCCTCATCAGTGCAGTATATCAGTGCAGCCTCATCAGTGCAGTATATCAGTGCCCAGGCACCAGTGCAGCCTCATCAGTGCAGCCTCATCAGTGCAGTATATCAGTGCCCAGGCATCGGTGCAGCCTCGTCAGTGCAGTATATCAGTGCCCAGGCATCGGTGCAGCCTCGTCAGTGCAGTATATCAGTGCCCAGGCATCGGTGCAGCCTCGTCAGTGCAATATATCAGTGCCCAGCCATCAGTGCAGCCTAATCAGTGCAGTATATCAGTGCCCAGGCATCAGTGCAGTATGTCAGTTCCCAGGCACCAGTGCAGCCTCATCAGTGCAGCCTCATCAGTGCAGTATATCAGTGCAGCCTCATCAGTGCAGTATATCAGTGCAGCCTCATCAGTGCAGCCTCATCAGTGCAGTATATCAGTGCAGTATATCAGTGCAGTATATCAGTGCAGTATATCAGTGCAGTATATCAGTGCAGCCTATCAGTGCAGTATATCAGTGCAGCCTCATCAGTGCAGTATATCAGTGCCCAAGCATCGGTGCAGCCTCATCAGTGCAGTATATCAGTGAAAAAAAAAAAAGCAGCATTTAAAAAGAGTCTCCGTTCCCTTTAAGAGATGAACTGCTGTGCCATCATGGTCATTAGAATGTCATTATTGCGGCTTTGGAATCACTTCTGATTGCTCAGCTTACATCATCCATGGTCAGCGGAGGACCTTTGTCCCAATTGCTGGGCTCCGGGTGATCGGTTCAAGGCTGGCACGACTATGCACAGCGTACTGCGATCGCTGATAATGGCAGATTATGCGGCCACCTCAAGGATTTAGACAGGGAAGGAAGGATTTGTCATCAGTGCAGCTTATAGGCCACCTGTTTTACTTCCTTAAAGTCACAGGACAGAGCCAAACACCACCCAACATTCCCCAGAATCCGATCATGTGACCAGGAGCATTACCTTTAAATTGGGAAAGCATGCGATCACATGACCAACGCAGATTACACTGCCATACATGGAAACGTATTATACGGCAGCAAGAGCCACATACAGAGTGCTGTACAGGGCAGGACTTAGGGTGGTGGGGGGCCCATGGGCCTAATAATCGAAGGGGAGCAGAGAAGCAGGGGGGGGGGGGGGGGTTAGGTTGTTACCATCGCCGCCGACCGATCGTAGTTGTTGAGGGGGGGTTGGGGCTGGATCCGCCGACCGACCTATTGAAGTTGTTGAGGGGAGGCAGTGCGCCGACCGATCATACATGTTGAGCGGGGGGGGAAATCTACCGGCCGATCAAAGTTGTTGAGGGGGGTGGGGGCTGGATCCGCCGGGCCGATCATACTTGTTGAGGGGGGTGGGGGCTGGATCCGCCGACCGATCATAGTTGTTGAGGGGGGTGGGGGCTGGATCCGCCGACCGATCATACTTGTTGAGGGGGGTGGGGGCTGGATCCGCCGACCGACCTATTGAAGTTGTTGAGGGGAGGCAGTGCGCCGACCGATCATACTTGTTGAGGGGGGTGGGGGCTGGATCCGCCGACCGATCATACTTGTTGAGGGGGGTGGGGGCTGGATCCGCCGACCGACCTATTGAAGTTGTTGAGGGGAGGCAGTGCGCCGACCGATCATACTTGTTGAGGGGGGTGGGGGCTGGATCCGCCGACCGATCATACTTGTTGAGGGGAGGCAGTGCGCCGACCGATCATACTTGTTGAGCGGGGGGGAATCTACCGGCCGATCAAAGTTGTTGAGGGGGGTGGGGGCTGGATCCGCCGACCGATCATAGTTGTTGAGGGGGGTGGGGGCTGGATCCGCCGACCGATCATAGTTGTTGAGGGGGGTGGGGGCTGGATCCGCCGACCGATCATACTTGTTGAGGGGAGGCAGTGCGCCGACCGATCATACTTGTTGAGCGGGGGGAATCTGCCGGCCGATCAAAGTTGTTGAGCGGGAGGGGGGGCAGCCACTGGACAGACTTTAGGGGGGTAATTTAGGGGCCCCTTATACAGCCGCAAGGAAGGGGCCCCCTGGAGCATTGAAGTTGTTGTGGGGGGTGGGCTGCCGAGAATTACATCCATCCCCCGAAGTTGTTGAGTTGCAGCGATTGCCACAAATGGGGATTGCGGCGAAATTGTGGGAGGGGGTTGCCGCGATTGCCGCAAACGGGGGGTTGCCACGACTGGGCCCTGGGCCCCCTATCGGGCGAGGCCCATGGGCTTAAGCCCAGTCAAGCCCGATGGTAAGTCCAGCCCTGGTGCTGTGGTGTTGGATCTTTTCACCTTCACCACATATGAGAGATTATTAGACAGACACCTAGTCCTCTCTATTCTTTGGAGCTCTATGGACATTTTTTTCTTTATATTTAAAAGCGTTGCCTTTTATCTTTATACACTATATTGTCAAAAGTATTGGGACGCCGGCCTTTACACGCACATGAACTTTAATGGCCTCCCAGTCTTAGTCCGTAGGGTTCAATATTGAGTTGGCCCCGCCCTTTGCAGCTATAACAGCTTCACCTCTTCTGGGAAGGCCAGGGCCAATCCTAGGGTCACAGACGCCTGGGTGCAGAAATATTTCTGGCGCCCCCACATGAGCGTGGTCATCTTACCACCACCCCTTTACAAATGTTTCTATAGCAACGATTCAAATACAGAAGATGCTTCCCTAACACGGACAGGGAGAACACATCAGGCACGGACCACCCCCCAGCGACGCCACTGCGCGGCTGGTCTCTCTCCACACAGAGACAGCCGCTGCTTCGCTCCCCTCCTTTGACAGGAGGGAGGGAGGGGGGACGGGCTTGGGCAGGAAACACAGTGGCGGTGGCGGTGACCGGCAGAAAGAGGAGGGAGGGGACTCGGACAAGGAGAGGAGGAGGAGGAGGAGGGAGGGGAGCACTCTGGCGCTTCAGTGCACCCACCTCTGTGGCGCCTGGGTGCACTGCACCCCACTCACCTGCCTAGGATCAGCCCTGGGGAAGGCCGTCCTTAAGGTTTAGGAGTGTGTCTATGGGAATGTTTGACCATTATTCGAGAAGCACATTTGTCAAATAAGGCCTGGCTCGCAGGCTTCGCTCTAATTCATCCCAAAGGTGTTCTATCGGGTTGAGGTCAGGCCAGTTAAGTTCCTTCACCCCAAACTCTCTCATCCATGTCTTTATGGACCTTGCTTTGTGCACTATCATGTTGGAACAGGAAGGGGCCGTCCCCAAACCCCAAACTGTTCCCACAAGTTGGAAGCATGAAGTTGTCAGAAGACCTTTAGAGTGCCTTAAGAGTTCCTTCCCTTCACTGGAACTAAGGGGCCAAGCCTAACCCCTGAAAAACATCCCCCACACCATAATCCCCCCTCCACCAAAGGATTTGGACCAGTGCACAAAGCAATGTCCAATAAAAGACATGGATGAGCGAGTTTGGGGTGGAGGAACTTCACTGACCTCAACCCGATAGAACACATTAATTTGAGTGGAGACTGCGAGCCGGGCCTTCTCATTCCAACATCAGTGCCTGACCTCACAAATTCTCTTCTGGAAGAACGGTCAAACATTCCCATAGACACCCTCCTAAACCTTGTGGACGGCCTTCCCAGAAGAGTTGAAGCTGTTATAGCTGAAAAGGGCGGAGCCAACCCAATATTGAACCCTACGGACTAAGACTGGGATGCCATTAAAGTTCATGTGCGTGTAAAGGCAGGCGTCCCAATACTTTCGACAATATGGTGTATTAAGATAAAAGGCAACGCTTTTGAATATAAAGTCCTTAAGAAATGTCCATAGAGCTCCAAAGAATAGAGAGGACTAGGTGTATGTCTAATAATCTCCTATAAATGGTCAAAAGATCCTCCACCACAGAAGTTATGGCCCATGGTCTACCATCTTGGATAATAACCCCAGAGATCAGATCACCATACATGTATGTACAAGGGGCGGAACAAAACCGCCTCATGGTGAAGTATGTAAAAGCACTTCAATATTTATTAAATTATTCTGGAACGCTCACAATGTATATGATCAAATCAAGCATGCCATCAACATCCTATAAAAACTAGGCCACAGTCCTCGTGCGCAGTGACGTCACACCTCCCAGCTCCACCCAACGTGTTTCGTCTTAATCAGAAGTCATCAGGGGCATTCATTTATAGTCACAGGACAGAGCCAAACACCACCCAACCTTCCATAGAATCCGATCGTGTGAACGGAAGCCTTCAATTTAAATTGGGAAACCATGTGATCACACGACCAATGCAGATTACACAATCATAAATGGAAACTTATTATAAAGGCCACAAAAGCCACATATAAAAAAATAAGATTCTGCAAAAGACACAAGTAATCCGGGTCCAAGTGGAAACTGTTTGGGATCACAATGGTTAACTTTTCATTGAGATTTTGGAGGGCATAGAAAAGAAAATGGCTTTTAGACTTCCCTAGAATGAGTAAGCAGTTAATCCTTGTAGAGTAACTGCGGCACCAATGCATGGGAGATTTTTCAAGTTTGGCTTTAACCTGCAGGGGAAAATCCCCCCAGGGGGACCTATCACAATTCTTAGTGAGGGGGAACGCACCCCAGTGAGGTCCCTCAAGTCTTAGTGAGGAACAATTACCCCAGTGAGGTCCCCCAAGTCTTGGTGAGGGAAAAATCACCCCAGTGAGGTCCCCCAAGTCTTGGTGAGGGAAAAAAATCACCCCAGTGAGGTCCCCCAAGTTTTGGTGAGGGAAAAATCACCCCCGTGAGGTCCCTCAAGTCTTAGTGAGGAACAATTACCCCAGTGAGGTCCCTCAAGTCTTAGTGAGGAACAATTACCCCAGTGAGGTCCCCCAAGTCTTGGTGAGGGAAAAATCACCCCAGTGAGGTCCCCCAAGTCTTGGTGAGGGAAAAATCACCCCAGTAAGGTCCCCCAAGCTTTGGTGAGGGAAAATCACCCCAGTAAGGTCCCCCAAGTCTTGGTGAGAAACAATCACCCCAGTGAGGTCCCCCAAGTCTTAGTGAGGAACAATCACTCCAGTGAGGTCCCCCAAGTCTTAGTGAGGAACAATCACCCCAGTGAGGTCCCTCAAGTCTTAATGAGGGAAAATCACCCCAGTAAGGTCCCCCAAGTCTTAATGAGGAACAATCACCTCAGTGAGGTCCCCCAGGTCTTAGTGAGGAACAATCACCCCAGTGAGGTCCCCCAAATTTTAGTGAGGAACAATCACCCCAGTGAGGTCCCCCAAGTCTTCGTGAGGAACAATCACCCCAGTGAGGTCCCCCAAATTTTAGTGAGGAACAATCACCCCAGTAAGGACCCCCAAGTCTTGGTGAGGTAAAATCACCCCAGTGAGGTCCCCCAAGTCCTGGTGAGGGAAAAATCTCCCCAGGAGGCCCCATCAATTAGGGAATCTCCATAGTGGGGTCCCACAATTCTTGGTGAGGGAAACCTCCCCAGTCAGGCCCTCACATTATTGTTAAGGGAAACCACCGCAGCGGGGTTCCCCATATCTTGACGAGAGAACATCCCCACAGTGGGGTCCCCCAATTCACGGTGAAGAAAATTCAGCTGGGACCAGCCGAATTTTCGATCCATGTCACAAAAAGAAAATGAAAAACATGACAGAAAATGTAACGCTTTACCAAAATTTGCCCAGAGGATTTTGGTGGAGAAGGTGAGGGGTCTCCGGTGGGGTATCCTTGGAGTTGGGTTACTATCACTCACCGTTGCCGAGGGTCCCGAGGGTCTCATCCATGTGTAGGTCGAAGACTCGGATCTCAGACAAGTTATTGCCTCGTTCTACCAACATTCGGACCAGGTGAGAGCCAAGAAAGCCGCATCCTCCGGTCACCACGTACACCTGGCCTTCCTCCAGTGCCATCTGCGGGGGAAGAAGGAGGAACTGTAAGAAACAGCGGCAGATACCGACAACCACCGACAACCACAGATCACTATATACATAAATATTCCACAATCCATTCCATTCCGTCTTCAGCCAGTGCTGGATTTATACTCCCCGGCCCCAGGCAAACAGTTTTATGCGATCTTTGATGTCTACATCCTCACAACTCTCTGGATTTTCTGAATTCTTTGAAGATGTGTAACCCTTAAAAAGGCTTAAAACTGCAGTTGAACCTCGGATTACAAGCATAATCCGTTCCAGGAGAACGCTCGTAATCCAAAGTACTCGCATATCAAAGTGAGTTTTCCCATTGAAGTCAATGGAAACAAAAATAATTTGTTCCGTATTGACTTTAATGGGATGCAATACCAAATGCAGCCAGATGTGGGGGCGCCAGAGAGTGCCGAAGACGCACAAAAAGGCCCGAGGACACTTTTGCTCGTTTCCTGCGCCTCTGTACCTCAGACCAAATGAGGTACTGCAGGCCTATTTTCGGCTCTGCTCGGCTTCTGCGCCCCCCATACCTCAGGCCAAATGAGGTACTGCAGGCCAATGTTCGGCTATTCTCGGCTCCTGCGCCCCCGTACCTCAGGCCAAATGAGGTACTGCAGGCCAATGTTCGTCTCTGCTTGACTTTTGCGCCCCCGTACCTCAGGCCAAATGAGGTACTGCATGCCTATTTTCGTCTCTGCTCGGCTTCTGCGCCCCCATACCTCAGGCCAAATGAGGTACTGCAGGCCTATTTAGCTTGAATTCCTTCTCAGAAAAAAAAAAGTTGCTCGCAAATCAAAATGCTCTCAACCCAAAGAAGTGCCACAATAGGCCAGGTATGGAAGTGGTTAAAATTTTCTATTTCTTAAGATCAATGGAAAAGAAGTATCAATGACAGGTCATCTTTAATGAACGCGGCCGTCCAATTGCAACACGTAATTTCATTAATTACTTCATCTTGCCAACGCCGTTACCCAAACCGATCTTTACCTTATAGACGATTTTAGAATGAGCGCAGTAGGGGGCTTTCCCCCCCAGAGTGCAACCAACCAGAGTGCAGCTCACATTACCCCATGCTAGGTAAACAACGACAGCCAACGTCTCGGCAGGGTCTGTCATTATGACAATAAAGATATCTTCGCCAAACGCAGCGCAGAGAGAAAAGGCGAAGGATTAAGCGCAGGTTGCAGGAAACCGATATAAAGTGACGTGAAAGAAAAAAAAGGAGAATATTCCATTATTTTGACATCATCTTGCCAACGACGGAACACAGGATAGTCACACGCGGTCAGGATGTGGTTAATATTTCCTGCCCGCTGTCAGAAATTCATATCCTGCTTTGAGTCCCTTTTACTGTCGCATTAAAGAGGACCTGTCACCTGCGGGGAAATATGCTGTAGATGAGCTCTAATGAGCAGGGCCCTCTGACTCCTCCTGTATTAAAGTGTATTGTAACTGTACTGTCTGCCCTCATGTTGTAAAGCGCTGCGCAAACTGTTGGCACTATATAAATCCTGTATTATAATAATAAAAAAATAATAATCAGTGGCGTCACTAGGGTTGGTGTCACCTGGTGCGGTAAAATATGGTGTCACCCCACACTCTCCCCTCCCCCCCCCCCCCCCCATCGTCTAAAGAACTATGTGCAGAGTGCCCCTCGACCCCATATACCCCCTCCTAGCACAATTCCTCTTTCTCCTTCCCTCATCCCCCCTCTTAGCACAAGTCCCTCCCCCCAATATTCGCCCTCTTAACAAAAATCTTCACCCCATATGCCCCCTTCCAGTACAAATACCCCCCTCTCAGCACATTACTTCCCCTCATTTCCCCCTACCAGCACAAGTCATTGCCCTCATATACCCCCTTTCAGCAACAAATGCCCCCCATATCCCTCTTCCCAGTATAAATCCCCCCCAAACCCCCTTCTTATACAAATTATTTTACCCCCCCCAAATCATACCCCCCATCTCTCTGCACAGATCCCCCCTCAGCATAAATCATCCCCCAATCTCCCTGCACAGATCCCCCTCAGCATAAATCATCTCCCATCTCCCCCTCCCTGCACAGATCCCCCCTCTCAACACAAATCATCCCCCATCTCCCCCTCCCTTTACAGACCCCCCCATCTCAGCACAAATCACCCCCCCATCTCCCCCTCCCTGCACAGATCCCCCCTCTCTGCACAAATCCTCCCCCATCTCCCTCTCCCTGCACAGACCCCCCCTCTCAGCACAAATCATCCCCCATCTTCCCCCTCCCTGCACAGACCCCCCATCTCAGCACATATCACCCCCCCCCATCTCCCCTCCCTGCACAGACCCCCCATCTCAGCACAACTCACCCCCCCCATCTACCCCCTCCCTGCACAGACCCCCTCTCAGCACAAATCACCACCCCCCCACATCTCCCCCTTCCTGCACAAACCCCCCTCTCAGCACAAATCACCCCCCCCATCTCCCCCTCCCTGAGCAGACCCCCCATCTCAGCACAAATCATCCCCCCATCTCCCCCTCCCTGCACAGATCCCCCCTCAGCACAAATCCTCCCCCATCTCCACCTCCCTGCACAGAACCCCTCCCCCTCTTAGCACAAATCATCAGTATTTGTAGCTGCTGACTTTTTTATTTTTTTACACAGCTGGACCTCAGCTTTAAGATCAATGGGGAAAAAAAGCATCAATGACAGGTCCACTTTAATGAACGCGGTCGTCGTGTCTCAGTAAGCGAATCACATCTTATGTAAGACGCCTTGTCTGAACGCTGACGCAAGCGACACCGGCCTCCGTGCATTTCAGGAACTTAAGGGTCACGCAAGCTTTTTTCACAATGTAACGATTGTAACACTTCATTTCATTAACCTCCGTCCCACCGACCGGAAGTGGAGGCGGGCATTCAGGTCACGTGATTGCTGTGCAGGGCCGCCATCAGGAATTATGCAGCTTCAGGCATGGGCCCCCTAGAGCAGAGAACGGGGGGGGGGGGGGGTCCTGCCGCCTTGAATTGAGAAGCGGGGGGCTGCCGCGAATTGAGAAGTGGGGGGTTCCGCCGCTAATTGAAAAAATTGAGAAGTGGGGGGGCCATGAATTGAGAAGTGGAGGGTGCCACGAAGTGGGGGGGGGGGGGGTTGCCTTGGGGACCTCTGGGCCCCTTACAAAAAAAATTATAAAAAAGGGGGGTAGCAAATCCGAGCCCTGGGGACCTCAGGGGCTTTTAATAAAAAGAAAACAATATATATATATTAAATAAAGAAAAATATATATATTTTTTTTGTTTTTTAAGTTAAATAAAAAAAAAGTAAAAAAAAAAGAAAAAAGGAGGGGGTGGTTGCCATCCGAGGCCCTGGGGACCTCCGGGCCCTGTTAATAAAAATAAAAAATAACATTTTTATATATAAAAAAAGGGGGGGGTTGCCATCCGGGGCCCTGGGGACCTCTGGGCCCTTTAATAAATAAATAAAAAATATTATATATATTATATATTTTTTTTATACATAAAAAAAAGGGGGGGGGGGAGTTGCCAGATCCCCGGGCCCCTTACAGGTGTACTGCCTGTACCCCCCTGATGGCGGCCCTGCCGCTGATTGGCTGTCACAATGGTCACATGATCAGAAAGCTCCCGATCACTAGTATGCATCAGGAGCTTTTTCTGGCTCCTGTGCTCTTAGCACAGTAAGTTGTATTACCAGGGCCGCATATATGCAGCAGCTCAGCGTTAAGGCCCACCCACCGAGCGGTCACATATAGAATCCCATCCCATTATTTCCAAATTTTAAACTGTTGCCATCGAAGCCTTTGCATCGTTCCCTTTCTGAATCATGCATGGCCTCGGTACAAGTGTGCGTCAGCCAATGGGTGGATTGTATGGAGGATCGTGTGTGCGTTCCAATCTGGAATCCATCCAACGTAAGCACAGCTGTTCACTATACAGGAATGTGCGATAATATTGTGCTATAAACTCTGAATACGCCTTCAATCTGTCATTACACTTCTGGGAACAACCTGGGAACTTAGCACAGGGATGGTGGGAACCCCTCATAATGGGCACAGCGGGTGTACAGACCCGGGAACTCAGCACAGGGATGGTGGGAACCCCTCATAATGGGCACAGCGGGTGTACAGACCTGGGAACTCAGCACAGGGATGGTGGGAACCCCTCATAATGGGGCACAGCAGGTGTACAGACCTGGGAACTCAGTACAGGGATGGTGGGAACTCCTCATAATGGGCACATCAGGTGTACAGACCCGGGAACTCAGCACGGGGGTGGTGGGAACCCCTCATAATGGGCACAGCAGGTGTACAGACCCGGGAACTCAGCACAGGGATGGTGGGAACCCCTCATAATGGGCACAGCAGGAGTACAGACCCGGGAACTCAGCACAGGGATGGTGGGAACACCTCATAATGGGTACAGCAGGTGTACAGACCCGGGAACTCAGCACAGGGATGGTGGGAACCCCTCATAATGGGCACAGCAGGTGTACAGACCCAGGAACTCAGCACAGGGATGGTGGGAACCCCTCATAATGGGCACAGCGGGTGACTAGACCCGGGAACTCAGCACAGGGATGGTGGGAACCCCTCATAATGGGCACAGCAGGTGTACAGACCTGGGAACTCAGTACAGGGATGGTGGGAACCCCTCATAATGGTCACAGCGGGTGACTAGACCCGGGAACTCAGTACAGGGATGGTGGGAACCCCTCATAATGGGCACAGCGGGTGTACAGACCTGGGAACTCAGCACAGGGATGGTGGGAACCCCTCATAATGGGCACAGCAGGTGTACAGACCCGGGAACTCAGCACAGGGATGGTGGGAACCCCTCAGAATGGGCACAGCAGGTGTACAGACCCGGGAACTCAGCACAGGGATGGTGGGAACCCCTCATAATGGGGCACAGCGGGTGTACAGACCCGGGAACTCAGCACAGGGATGGTGGGAACCCCTCATACTGGGCACAGCAGGTGTACAGACCCGGGAACTCAGCACAGGGATGGTGGGAACCCCTCATAATGGGCACAGCAGGTGTACAGACCCAGGAACTCTGTACAGGGATGGTGGGAACCCCTCATACTGGGCACAGCAGGTGTACAGACCCAGGAACTCAGCACAGGGATGGTGGGAACCCCTCATAATGGACACAGCAGGTGTACAGACCCAGGAACTCAGCACAGGGATGGTGGGAACCCCTCATACTGGGCACAGCAGGTGTACAGAAATATCAGCGAGTTCTAAAACCATATCCATCAAATGTCAAAGGAGGCGGGTGGTGGGGGGGGGGGGTAACAGATGTAGAACAAGCAGTATGAGGGGATGCTGAGCTGGGACCCCAGAACATCTTTTTTTCCGACGGAATGTTGGCTCAAACTTGTGTCGCATACACACGGTCGCACAATATTCTGACCGTCAAGAACGCGCTGACGTACGACGAGCCGAGATCAATGAAGTTCAATAGGCAGTTCGGCTCTTCTGCTTGATTCTGAGCATGCGTGGTTTGTTTTTTTGCACGTCGGAATTGCATACAGACAGAATTTTCTTGTCGGAAAAATTGAGAACCAGCTCTCAAATTTTTGTTGTCAGAAATTCAGACAGAAAAAGTCAGATGGAGCCTCCACACGGTCGGAATTTCCGACCAAAAGCTCACATCGAACTTTTCTTGTTGGAAATTCATCTCGTGTGTATGCGGCATTGGAGACGCTAGGGAATTTTAGACTTGTAATTAAAGTGGTTGTAAACCTTCCTGAAAAAAAACCACACCCTGCAAGATAAAGGCATAATGAGCTAGTATGCATAGGATACTAGCTCATTATGAACTACTTACCCAAGAACGAAGCCCCTGCAGCCATCCTCGTCCCCCCCCCCCCCTCCGGCCGACGACATCTATCCCGGAGGTTACTTCCGGGCATCACGGCTCTGGCGCTGTGATTAGCCGGAGCTGCGATGACGGGAATAGCACAGTACAACTGAAGCAACAGCAAGTACGTGCCATTTCTTCGGTTGGCTTAAGTGCACATGTGCAGCATGACGTTGGCACATGCAAATACAGGGATATCCTATCTCCTAAACCGTGCAGCTACTGGTAATCCTAATTATAGGCTTGCCTGTAGTGTAAAGTGATTGTAAAGGGTTTACATTTACTTTAACCTCTTCCCAACCGAGTCTTAGCAAAATGACGTCGGCGGGAACCTCTCATCTTTCAGACTGGACGTCATATGACGTCCTTGCTTTTCCAGCCACTAGGGGGCGCGCGGGCCCCCTCCGCCGCATTGCCTCGGGACCCGGTGCGCGTGCCGGGCGGCCGCGATGTCCACAATCACAGCAGCACGTCGATCTCCTCCCCCTGTGAGTCCCCCTCCCCCCTACAGTTAGAACACACATATATAACCCCTTCCATAGGGGGGGGGGGGCACCGAACTGATTCTTTGCCCCGGGTGAAATAATGTCTAGCTTCCCCACTGGTACTGCCTATAAGAATACCAGTACCAGTCGTTCTACTCTAATAAAGTAGAACGGCTAGTGGCTAGTGATGGGTGAGGGGGCTTGGGTGGCCGGGGGGGGGGGGGGGCAGGAGTTGTCCGGCCGCCATAGGAGCGTCCTGTCAAAGTGGGCCAGTCTGGATGAAGTCCAGGGCCAAATTTTTGTCCCAGTCCAGCCCTGAGTAGCACAACAAGTCGTTTCCCACGATTTCCAATGACAACCATTCATATCAGTAGGACTTTAAGTTGTTCCGCAATTTCAGGGAATGCCGGTGTGAGTGGCATCAAAATCAGACCAAAATAGTGCAGGGACTACTTTGAAGGCGTACTGATATGAATGGTTGTCATTGGCAATCATGGGAAACGACTTGTCATGCTACTTTGCCATCACAAACCGTGGGACAAGTCGTATAAGTTTCCACTATTGCAACCCCAAAGTCGCGTGATTTTGATGCGACTTGAAGCAATGCCTGTGTATTCTTGGACCTCAAGTCGCATCAAAGTGGGACAAAAGTAGTGCAGGGACTACTTGCAAGTCCCTGCGACTTGAAGTCTCACCGATATGAACGGTACTCATTGGAAATCATGGGGTATGACTTGTCATCAGAGCAGCCATCACATATTTTGGGGTCCCTTACACAGCTTTGGGCAGGGCCCCCCTGAAGCAGAAAACCGGGGGGGGGGGCACTCCTCTCTCCTGCCACGAGATGATAAGCAGGGGCGAGTTTCTAAAGGTGGGGGGGCGACTAAAAAAAAAAAAAAAAGGGGTGGGGGGGCAAGCCTGTGGGGTCAGGCCCCTGCCATGAGTTGCTAAAGGTGGGGGGTCAGACGAGGAAAAAAAAGGGGGGGCGGGCCCCTGCCGCTAGTTTCTATAGGTGGGGGGGTCAGAGAAAAAAAAAAAACGAGGAGCGCAACAGATCATCGGGCGCCTTACAGGTGTCTTCGGACAAGAAAAGTTCGATGTGAGCTTTTGGTCGGAAATTGCGACCGTGTGTAGGCCCCATCGCACTTTTTCTGTCGGAATATCCGACAGCAAAAATTTGAGAGCTGGTTCTCAAATTTTAGGACGGGATAAGTTCTTGTCGGAAATTCCAATGGTCTGTATGCAATTACGATCGCCAAAAAAAAAAACACGCATGCTCGGAATCATTGAACTTAATTTTTCTCGGCTCGTTGTAGTGTTGTATGTCACTGCGTTCTTGACGGTCGGAATTTGGTGTGACCACAAGTTTGAGCCAAGATTCCGGCAGCAAAAAATCCACGGTTTTCCTGTGGGAATTTCTGATCGTGTGTACGCGGCATAACGGTTTATTTATAGAGCAGTGAATGGGACTTTCACCAAACATTCCCCGATAGATTCTTAAGCTGGATACACACTGTACAACTTTGTTGCTCGAATTCTACCTTCAACTATGTAGTAGACGGGCTCACCTGATTGCATAGAGTGTTTAGGTGTGACCTCGTATTATATGGTTTTGGCAAATCTAAAGAAAGTTGTATACAGACATACCCCACTTTTAGGTACACAATGGGACCAGAGTATGTAATACGTAAATATACTTAAAATTAAACAATGTCTTTTTTCATTTCTCAATGTATGTCCTGCATTGCAATAATCATCTGCAGGCATAACTGATTACCTAAACAAGCTGGCCAACCCCAAAATCGGATAAACTGGGAGCAGTGCCGTGTCAAGCTGACCAAGATTTCCCATAGACGCCAATGTGTCCGTACTCACGAGTGTACAGAAAGCGGGGTATGCCTGTAGTGTGCATCCAGATTAACCCTGCTCTGCCCAAATCAGGTGAGCCAGGATATTCCAATTTATAGATGCAAACCCCAATATGGACCCCCCCACCTCTATAGTCAAGCAATCGATTGGATCAAGCATTGAGCGTCCCCCCCAAACACTGAGAAGCTCAGCAGGTTGATATTAAGTGCTGGCATTACTCGTGATGAAATATTCAAATATTTGATTGAATTTTATAATTATCAACAAAATTCCATTAACAGATAATGTACACAAATATAATAGAAATAGGTATTCCATTAACAGAACATCCCTTTAATTATTATTATTTTTTTTGTTGTTTTAAATATTTTCTTGAATTTTATAATTATCAAAAAAAAATCCACAGATAATGTAATATCTATTTTTATTACATTATTATACATTGTCTGTTAATGGAATTTTGTTGATAATTATAAAATTCAAGAAAATATTTGAAACACACACACAAAAAATATATATATATATATATATATATATATATATATATATATATATATATATATATATATATATATATATATATATATATATTTTTTTAAATGATATTCTATTAATGGAATATCTATTTCTATTATATTATTATACGTTATCTGTTATTGAATTTTATAATTATCAACACAATTCCATTAACAGATAATGTATAATAATATAATAGAAATAGATATTTCATTAACAGAATATCATTTTAAAATATATATATATATTATATATTTTTTTAAATGATATTCTGTTAATGGAATATCTATTTCTATTATATTATTATACGTTATCTGTTATTGAATTTTATAATTATCAACACAATTCCATTAACAGATAATGAAATATCTATTTCTATTATATTATTATACATTAACAGAATATCATTTTAAAATATATATATATTATATATTTTTTTAAATGATATTCTGTTAATGGAATATCTATTTCTATTATATTATTATACGTTATCTGTTATTGAATTTTATAATTATCAACACAATTCCATTAACAGATAATGTATAATAATATAATAGAAATAGATATTTCATTAACAGAATATCATTTTAAAATATATATATATTATATATTTTTTAAAATGATATTCTGTTAATGGAATATCTATTTCTATTATATTATTATACGTTATCTGTTATTGAATTTTATAATTATCAACACAATTCCATTAACAGATAATGTATAATAATATTATAATAGAAATAGATATTCCATTAACAGAATATCATTTTAAATAAATAATATATATATATATATATATATATATATATATATATATATATATATATATATATTTTTTTTTTTTTTTTTTTTTTTTTTTTTAATTATATTCTGTTAATGTATAATAATATAATAGAAATAGATATTCCATTATCTGTTAATGGAATTGTGTTGATAATTCAATAACAGATAACGTATAATAATATAATAGAAATAGATATTCCATTAACAGAACATGATTTTAAAATATATATATAATTTTTGTGTGTGTTTCAAATATTTTCTTGAATTTTATAATTATCAACACAATTCCATTAACAGATAATGTATAATAATGTAATAGAAATAGATATTCCATTAACAGAACATCCCTTTAATTTTTTTTTGTGTTTTAAATATTTTCTTGAATTTTATAATTATCAACAAAATTCCACAGATAATGTACAATAATATAATAAAAATAGATATTACATTATCTGTTAATGGAATTTTGTTGATAATTATAAAATTCAAGAAAATATTTGAAACACACACACAAAAATGATATATAGATATATATATTAAAATGATGTTCTGTTAATTTATAAATGATAATAGAAATAGATATTCCATTAACAGAACATCATTTTAATATATATATCTATATATCATTTTTGTGTGTGTGTTTCAAATATTTTCTTGAATTTTATAATTATCAACAAAATTCCATTAACAGATAATGTATAATAATAATAGAAATAGATAATTCCATTATCTGTTATTGAATTTTATAATTATCAACAAAATTCCATTATTTAAACCCCCACCCCCCAAAAAAAAACTGTTAAAGGGATGTTCTGTTAATGGACTATTTATATTACATTACATTAGTGTACATTAACAGAACATCCCTTTAAATGTTTTTTTTTTTTCGTGTTTCAAATATTTTATTGAATTTTATAATTATCAACAGAATTCCATTAATAGAGAATGTACAATAATATATTAGAAATAGATACCCCAGTAACAGAACATCCCTTTAAAAGATTTTAACCCCCACGCCGCTGTGCCATAATCACACAAGGTGGGATATTCTGATTCCCACATGTAACCCCAAAAGGGTGAATTTATAAAGCAGATGCGAGTTTCACAAATCGCATTCGGCGCTCTATAAGCATTTATTCCAATCCAATGCAATGCGACTTTCACCGAACATTCCCTGGCAGAGAATCTAAAATCACCTGTACCTGGAAGATTCACCTGCAGGGAATATGAGAACGGATCCGGAGCCAAGACCGGCGGTGACCCTGCAGAGAGTTTGGCTGTCACCGATCCGTCCTCACCGGCAGCTTTGCTGTCATTTGATATCAATGACAGTCCCGTCCAGGTGACGTGCCCCCCGCACACCATGGGCACCCCTAATCCCGACACTGACAGCAGTACATACATACATACATACATACATACACACACACGTATGTACGTACTGACACGGAACGCTTACCTTGAGGTTGCCAATCGTTGACTACACAAGTTCGCTGAGACGGGAGAGCATCGTACAGGAGGGGGAGGGGAGGGAGGGGGAGGAAGGGGGAGGGGAGCCAACACTCAGCCTCCAATAGGACACCTCTCTTCACTTTACACCCATTTATTTGTTATCTATAGTTCCGCTGTGCGGTGAACAGACACATTGGGGGAGATTTACTAAAACCGGAGAGTACAAGATGTGGCGCAGCTCTGCATGGGAGCCAATCAGCTTCTAACTTCAGCTCGTTCTATAAGGCTGGAGTCCCACCGATGGCAGGTTTATGGCTTTTTGCATTTTGCAGATTTGCACTACAGAACGTGTTCCATATAGAGTTGCCGCCTCATCCCTTTAAACCCAAAGAAATATGAATTACACAGGTTCTGAGGCTAATTTAATGCAGGTAAAGCACCAAGTGAGTTTAATTACCACCTTAAGCCAAAGAACCTGTGTAATTAATATGTGTTCAGTTTTAAAGGGATGAGGTGGCAACTCTAGTTCCATAGGAAGAAAATAAATATAATAATAATAATAATAAATAAAAAGAACGTGTTTCATAGCAAGAAAATAAATATAATAATAATAATAAAAAGGACGTGTTCCATAGGAAGAAAATAAATATAATAATAAAAAAAAATGTGTTCCATAGGAAGAAAATATAATAATAGTAATAATAATAAAAAAAGAACGTGTTCCATAGGAAGAAAATAAATATAATAATAATAAAAAGAACGTGTTTCATAGGAAGAAAATATAATAATAATAATAATAAAAAAAAGGATGTGTTCCATAGGAAGAAAATAAATATAATATAAAAAAAAAAAAAAAAGAATGTGTTCCATAGGAAGAAAATAAATATAATAATAATAAAAAGAACGTGTTTCATAGGAAGAAAATATAATAATAATAATAATAATAATAATAAAAAAAAGGATGTGTTCCATAGGAAGAAAATAAATATAATATAAAAAAAAAAAAAAAAAATGAATGTGTTCCATAGGAAGAAAATAAATATAATAATAATAAAAAGAACGTGTTTCATAGGAAGAAAATATAATAATAATAATAAAAAAAGGACGTGTTCCATAGGAAGAAAATAAATATAATAATAAAAAAAAAATGTGTTCCATAGGAAGAAAATATAATAATAATAATAATAATAAAAAAAGAACGTGTTCCATAGGAAGAAAATAAATATAATAATAATAAAAAGAACGTGTTTCATAGGAAGAAAATATAATAATAATAATAAAAAAAAGGACGTGTTCCATAGGAAGAAAATAAATATAATATAAAAAAAAAAAAAAAAGAATGTGTTCCATAGGAAGAAAATAAATATAATAATAATAAAAAGAACGTGTTTCATAGGAAGAAAATATAATAATAATAATAAAAAAAAAGGACGTGTTCCATAGGAAGAAAATAACTATAATAATAAAAAAAAAAATGTGTTCCATAGGAAGAAAATATAATAATAGTAATAATAATAAAAAAAACGTGTTCCATAGGAAGAAAATAAATATAATAATAATAAAAAGAACGTGTTCCATAGGAAGAAAATAAATATAATAATAAAAAAAAAATGTGTTCCATAGGAAGAAAATATAATAATAGTAATAATAATAATAATAAAAAAAGAACGTGTTCCATAGGAAGAAAAGAAATATAATAATAATAATAATAATGTGTTCCATAGGAAGAAAAGAAATACAATAATAGAGAAAAAAAACAAAAACGTGTTCCATAGGAAACCATGTCAAATGGAGTGTAGTGCAAATCTGCAAAAAGCACTAAAACTGCATAGGTGTGAATCCAACCTAAACCCCCCACCCTCGCTGTGTTTGATTACTAATTTGCAGAACTATTCGCCCTGTGAATCTTCATGTACATTCGTTCTGTGTGAATTACCCAGCATTTGCTCATTATTTTATTTTTTTACCAATGGGGTAAAATAAAATGTATCTCCTGTTCATAGAGTATTTCCTTTAGCCCTGGTTCACACTGGTGCGTTTTGACATGCGATTTGGCATGTCAAATCGCATGTCAAAACGGCGGATTTTGCCGCAAATTGCCGGCAATGGCACTGTCCTAATCGGCGCGACGCTGCACCGATTTCAAAAAGTAGTCTCTGCACTACTTTTTGCGATTTCAGCCCGCGATTTACATTGACATCTGTGCAGAAACCTGCACAGATGTCTCTTAAATCACGGCTGAAATCGGGACTGCCGGGCGGGAGTGAAATCGTGCGAGTTCAGCTGAACTCGCACGGCTTCACTCCCGCAGCCCAGTGTGAACCAGGGCTTAGACTTGATTTTAGGTACAATCTAGTTTTGTAACCTGACCCACAAGATTCCTCTCCGCTCACCTCTATAATTGTAAGTATATAAATGATATATCAACAAAAACTTGGGGGGGGGGGGGGATAGGATCAGTGGAAGTGGTGGTGGGGGATGGGATTAGTGCAGTGTTTCTCAATTCCAGTCCTCACTGCCCCTGATCCCCCTCTCCCCCCACCACTATCACCACTGGTCCCACCCCTTCCACTGATCCCATCCCACCCCCACCACTTCCACTAATCCAGGGTTTCTCAATTCCAGTCCTCACGCCCCCCCCAACAGGTCATGTTTTCAGGATTTCCCTCAGATGAAAAGGCTATGGGAATTACTAAGGCAGTGAAACTGATCAAATCACCTGTACAAAATAATGGAAATCCTGACCTGTTGGGGGGGGCGTGAGGACTGGAATTGAGAAACATTGCATTAGTGGAAGTGGTGGGGGTGGGATGGGATCAGTGGAAGGGGTGGGACCAGTGGTGATAGTGGTGGGGGGAGAGGGGGATCAGGGGCAGTAGGGTTGCCACACCATCCCTTTAATCCAGGACACATATTAATTACACAGGTTATGTGGCTAATTAAGGTGGTAATTAAACTCACTTGGTGCTTTCCCTGCATTAAATCAGCCTCAGAACCTTTGTAATTATTGTGTCCTGTACTAAAGGAATGATGTGGCAACTAGAGTTGCCACCTCATCCCTTTAAAACAGAACACATATGAATTACACAGGTTCTGGGGCTGATTTAATGCAGGTAAAGCACCAAGTGAGTTTATGGTGGTAAGGGAGGGGATCAGTGGCAGTGTTGATGTTGGTGGGGGAGGGGGATCAGTGGCAGTGTTGATGGTGGTGGGGGAGGGGGATCAGTGGCAGTGTTGATGGTGGTGGGGGGGATTAGTGCCACCACTAATCCCCCCCACCACCATCAACACTGCCACTGATCCCCCTCCCCCACCACCATCAACACTGCCACTGATCACCTCCCTTACCACCATAAACTCACTTGGTGCTTGGGGGATGGGACCAGTGGCAGTGGTGATGGTGGGGGATGGGACCAGTGGCAATGGTGATGTGGTGGGGGTTGGGGGTCAATGGCAGTGTTGATGGTGGTGGGAGGAGGGGATCAGTGGCAGTGTTGATGGTGGTGGGGGATGGGACCAGTGGCAATGGTGATGTGGTGGGGGGAGGGGGTTAATGGCAGTGTTGATGGTGGTAGGGGGAGGGGATCAGTGGCAGTGTTGATGGTGGTGGGAGGAGGGGATCAGTGGCAGTGTTGATGCTGGTGGGGGAGGGGGATCAGTGGCAGTGTTGATGGTGGGGGGGGTCAGTGGTGGGGGGGATGGGATCAGTGGCAATGGTGATGTGGTGGGGGGATCAGTGGCAGTGTTGATGGTGGTGGGGAGAGGGGATCAGTGGCAGTGTTGATAGTGGTGGGGGGGTGGGATCAGTGGCAGTGTTGATGGTGGTGGGGGGGATTAGTGGTGGTGGGGGATGGGACCAGTGGCAATGGTGATGTGGTGGGGGGAGGGGGTTAATGGCAGTGTTGATGGTGGTAGGGGGAGGGGATCAGTGGCAGTGTTAATGGTGGTGGGAGGAGGGGATCAGTGGCAGTGTTGATGCTGGTGGGGGAGGGGGATCAGTGGCAGTGTTAATGGTGGGGGGGGGGTCAGTGGCAATGGTAATGTGGTGGGGGGATCAGTGGCAGTGTTGATGGAGGTGGGGGGGATCAGTAGCAGTGGTGATGGTGGGGGATGGGACCAGTGGCAACGATGAAGGTGGTGGTGGGAGGGGATCAGTGGCAGTGTTCATGGTGGTTGGGGGGATCAGTAGCAGTGGTGGTAGCGGAAGGGACCAGTGGAAGTGGTGGTGGGGGGAGGGATCAGTGTCAGTTGTGATGGTGGTGGGGGGGGTGAGGGCAGTGGTGGTGGAGGGGGTTGTGATCAGTCAGAGGCAGCAGTGGTGGTAAGGGGTATTGGACTAGTGGCAGTGGTGATGGTGGTGGGAGGGGGGTCAGTGGCAAAGGTGATGGGGGGATGTGATCAGTCAAAGGCAGTACACCCCCCTCCCAGTGGCAGAACAAGTGCGACCTGTGCCTCCCTGGTAGTTCTCCCTCTGGCACAATGGCAGTGAAGGTATCCGGTGCCCCCACCAATTCACCAACAGTACAAACAGATGGCAACCACCCCAACCTATAACTGGCCTTTGCAGCGAGGAGCTCATAGAAGTTGTCAAACAACAACAAAGAAAAATTCCCGAATTAACTTGCCAACCAGCCTGCAGCAAACCAGCCTGTCCTGTCTAACAGTTCCCACAAATATTTACAAATGTGTGCAAACTTATCCCCGGGTTTTGCTGTGAATTGTTAGGAGAATTTGGATTCTCGCAGGATTTGCCACATCTTTTTCCCCCTCAAAAACAAAGTGCATTTATTATTATTATTATTTTTTTTTTTAAATGTGAACTTCTCCTTTTAAACCCGAGTTTCACCGCCTTTCTACCTTGGAGGAACCCCTGAGATCTCAGGGAACCCCTGAAAATATTTTATCTACAGCTCACGGAAAACATTGATGTGATCTGCAGATACAACAATTATTCTTAGAAATACCAATAAATAATAGAAAAAATAAAACTCACCTCCTTAAATGTGAAACTTGTGCTTACTCTTTTCCACAGATGCTCAATTCTGGGTCAAACATGAGATAAGCCGTGAACAGGGGGGTCAGCAGGGCAGAGCACATGGGGGCCAGGAGGGAACAGTATAGGGGGGTCAAGAGAGAACAGTACAGTACAAGGGGGCAGGAGGGAACCGTATATGGGGGGTCAGGGGGAAACAGCACAGTATGGGGGGGCTGAGAGCACAGCATATTATGGGGGGGCAGAGAGCACAGCATAGTATGGGGGGCAGAGAGCACCGTATATGGGGGGTCAGGGGGAAACAGCACAGTATGGGGGGGCAGAGAGCACAGCATATTATGGGGGGGGCAGAGAGCACAGCATAGTATGGGGGGCAGAGAGCACCGTATATGGGGGGTCAGGGGGAAACAGCACAGTATGGGGGGCCCAGAGAGCACAGTATGGGGGGGCTGCTGAGTGCACAGCACAGCATAGTATGGGGGGCAGAGAGCACAGCACAGAATTTTGGGGTCTGGAGAGCACAGCACAGTATGGGGGGGGCCCGGAGAGCACAGCACAGTATGGGGGGGCCCGGAGAGCACAGCATGGGAGGCCCAGAGAGCACAGCACAGTATGGGGGGGCTGAGAGCACAGCACGGCATATTATGGGGGGGCAGAGAGCACAGCATAGTATGGGGGGCATAGAGCACAGCACAGTATTTGGGGGTCTGGAGAGCACAGCACAGTATGGGGGGGCCCAGAGAGCACAGCACAGTATGGGGGGCCCGGAGAGCACAGCACAGTATGGGGGGGGCTGAGAGCACAGCATAGTATGGGGGGGCCGAGAGCACAGCATAGTATGGGGGGGGGCGAGAGCACAGCACAGTATCGGGGGGGCGGAGAGCATAGCACAGTATCGGGGGCCGGAGAGCACAGCACAGTATCGGGGGGCGGAGAGCACAGCACAGTATGGGGGGCCAGAGAGCACAGCACAGTATGGGGGCCAGAGAGCACAGTATGGGGGGCCCAGAGAACACAGCACAGTATCGGGGGGCAGAGAGCACAGCACAGTATGGGGAGCCAGGAGAGCACAGTTCAGGAGTGCCAGGAGGGAACAGTGTAGGGGGGCAAGGAGAGAACAGCACAGTATGGGGGGACCAATAGAGTACAGCACAGTATAGTGGGGCCAGAGGGGGAGGGAACAGCACAGGGGGCTAGAAGGGAACAGCACAGTATAGGGGGTCCAGGAGGGGAGGGAACAGCACAGGTGGCTAGGAGGGAACAGCACAGTATACGGGGGCCAGAAGGGGAGGGAACAGTACAGTCTAGGGGGGCTAGGAGGGGACGGAACAGCACAGTAAAGGGGGTCCAGGAGGGGAGCGAACAGCACAGGGGGCTAGGAGGGAACAGCAGAGTATAGGGGGTCCAGGAAGGGAGGGAACAGCACAGGGGGCTAGGAGGGAACAGCACAGTATAGGGGGGGGGGGGGGGGGCAAGAAGGAAACAGTATAGTTCAAGGGGACCAGGAGGGAAAAGTATAGTTCAGGGGGCCAGGAGAAAACAGTATAGGGGGGCCAGGAGGGAGCAGTATAGGGGGGCCAGGAGGGAAAAATATAGTTATGCGGGGCTATGAGGGAACAGTATAGTTCAGGGGGGCCAGGAGGGAACAGTATAGGGGGGCCAGGAGGAAAGAGTATAGTTCAGGGGGGCAGGAGGAAACAGTATAGTTCAGGAGGGCCAGAAGGGAACAGTATAGGGGGGCCAGAAGGGAACAGTATAGTTCAGGGGGGGCAGCCAGGAGGGAACAGTATAGTTCAGGGGGGCCAGGAGCACCACATTATCCCATATGAGGTTCCATTAATGTCATGGTCTGTTCATTTGGATGCTGGACGCTCCTTTGTATAGTATGCAAATTTAAAAAAAAAGTTTTCCTATTCATTGAAAATTATTGGCATATCTGTTTTGTTTGTTATTCATTATATTTTGTCTTTGTATTTCATTATAGACCTTATATGCCTTACTAAATTCATATGATGGATAACTACTAGACATGTGCACTGCAGAAAAATTTGTTTGAATCCAAAAATTCCGTAAAATTCGGAAATTTGAAAATTCGTAAAAAAAAATCAAATTTGAATATTCGGAATTCGTAAATTCGACAATGTGTAATTCGAAAATTTGGAAAACTTCAAGATTTGGAAATTTTCTAAAAAAATTCAGAATTTGACATTTCGGAGTTCGGGAAATATGGAAATTCAAAAATTTGGAAATTGACAATTCAGGAATTAGAAAATTTAGAAAAGAGAGGGCGAAAATCCAAAAATCCCCAAACTCTCTAAATAACTAATAATTACTAACTAATAAATTACAGGTATTGGAATTTTCTTTTAAAATTTGGCTGTTAGTGAACGTAACAAATACGAATTTATCTGAAGTTACGAATTATCGGAAATAAAGAATGCCGCATCTAAACAAAAGGAACGGAACAAAATAATAATAATAATACGTTTGGATGCATTAACCACTTAAGGACCCCTTCACGCCCATATACGTCGGCAGAATGGCACAGCTGGGCACATCCACGTACCTGTACGTGGCCCTTTATGCCCAGCCGTGGGGGTCGGCAGCGCGTGCACGCGACTCAGTCCGAAGCTCCGTGACCGCGGGACCCGATCGCCGCTGGAGTCCTGCGATCGGTCACCGGAGCTGAAGAACGGGGAGAGGTGAGTGTAAACACAGCTTCCCCGTTCTTCACTGTGGCGCCGTCATTGATCGTGCGTTCCCTTACATAGGGAAACACAATCAATGACGTCACACCTACAGCCACACCCCCTACAGTTAGAAACACAGATGAGCTCACACATAACCCCTTCAGCGCCCCCTTGTGGTAAACTCCCAAACTGCAACTGTCATTTTCACAGTAATCGGTGCATTTTTAATGCATTTTTTGCTGTGAAAATGACAATGGTCCCAAAAATGTGTCAAAATTGTCCGAAGTGTCCGCCATAATGTCGCAGTCCCGAAAAAAATCGCTGATCGCCGCCATTAGTAGTAAAAAAAATAAAATAATAAAAATGCAATAAAACTATCCCCTATTTTGTAAACGCTATAAATTTTGCGCAAACCAACCGATAAACGATTTTTTTTTTACCAAAAAAAGGTAGAAGAATACGTATCGGCCTAAACTGAGGATTTTTTTAATATATATATATATATATATATTTTTTTTTCGGGATATTTATTATAGCAAAAAGTAAAAAATATAGAATTTTTTTCAAAATTGTCGCTCTATTTTTGTTTATAGCGCAAAAAATAAAAACCGCAGAGGCGATCAAATACCACCAAAAGAAAGCTCTATTTGTGGGGAAAAAAAGGACGCCAATTTTATTTGGAAGCCACGTCGCACGATCGCGCAATTGTCAGTTAAAGTGACGCAGTGCCGAATCGCAAAAACTGGCCGGGTCCTTTACCTGCCTAAAGGTCCGGGTCTTAAGTGGTTAAGGTGAAAAAACATGAACCTTTACAAGCCCTTTAATAGGCTCACCTATCCTCATAGAGAGTTTTCTTGTTGCTCTCCCTATGTAGTGTGGCCCCCGGCTGCATTCCAACACAAAGGTTACACGTGTGCTGCAACACTTAATGACTCTGTCTATCTTGTATTTTTGCATAGTTGTATTGGAATTATTTTGTTTTTCTTATTCCTTTTTTTAGTGGTTCTACAAGGTTTACATTTCCCACACTTTGTAGAAACCTTTTTGGTCAAAGGTTACCACTTTCTTTGTTGGGTCAGGTACATTTTTTACTATACTACTTCGAATTCTCCTCGCTCTTCTGCTATAAATGAACTTTGGTTAAGAAGGATCCTACTTAGTTGAGGGTCATTACAGATAATTGGCCAATTTTTCTTTGCAGTTTCCCCCAAAGCTCAATACTTTGTATTTCCACTTAAGGACCGCCTCTTGCACATTTACGTCGGCAGAATGGCAGGGCTGGGCACATGCACGTATAGGTACGTCCTGTGCTAGTACCCAGCGGTGGGTCGCGGGCGCGCGCCCGCGACCCGGTCCGAAGCTCCGTGACCGATGGACCCGCAGACCCGATCGCCGCTGGAGTCCCGCAATCTGTCCCCGGAGCTGAAGAACGGGGAGAGCCGTGTGTAAACACAGCTTCCCCGTTCTTCACTGTGGCGGCGTCATCAATCGTGTGATCCCTCTTATAGGTATACACAATCGATGACTGTAACGGTCACCACCGCTTACAACCTTCCATCCAACCACGACAAGCTTATCTGACACACTCCGACAATATTGCATACACGATCCATATCCTTTCCCAGAATAAGACGAGACTGCGCTCCGTTCTTGCTTCCAAAGATATGACCATTTATTAGTATTTTCTCAGCTTCTTATATCCAGTACAGCATAATACAGTTCATCACAGGACAATGCAATCTCCACCCCCCTTCACACCATGGGGGGCTTCAATCACACTCTAAAAGGCATTTAGGTAAGCTAACCATGTAGACCGGTCGGCACCGTATCTTCAATAGGGTTCAATTAACCTTGAATAATAACACAGACATCTAGTTGAATAAGTTATCTATACAGCTTTATCACACAATGGCAGTGAGAGTGGGTGCAATCCACACCTTCAGATTTCAATAGCCTATTATACAAAAGGTATGACTCACTGACTGGCTGACCTGGTCATGTCATCATGAACTCCTTGTGATATCTCAGTCCTGAAATATGAAGTATTATTAATGTCCCATCTCATGTAATATATGAATTATGATTCACTATTAGCCACCCTACACCCAAAAGGGCACAGGGTGGATTTCGACCCAAGAGTTATTGTTGCTGCTGGCACAAGAGTATCTCTCATCCTTCCAACGTCTCTGGGTGTCACGGGCCATTCTGTTACAATGACGTCACACCTACAGCCACACCCCCCTACAGTTGTAAACACACATTAGGGAACACATAACCCCTTCAGAGCCCCCTTGTGGTTAACTCCCAAACTGCAACTGTCATTTTCACAATAAACAATGCAATTTTAAATGCATTTTTTGCTGTGAAAGTAAAAATGGTCCCAAAAATGTGTCAAAATTGTCCGAAGTGTCCGCCATAATGTCGCAGTCACGAAAAAAATCGCTGATCGCCGCCATTAGTAGTAAAAAATAAATTTATAAATATGCAATAAAACTATCCCCTATTTTGTAAACGCTATTAATTTTGCGCAAACCAATCGATAAACGCTTATTGCGATTTTTTTTTTACCAAAAATAGGTAGAAGAATACGTATCGGCCTAAACTGAGGAAAAAAACATTTTTTTTATATATTTTTGGGGGATATTTATTATAGCAAAAAGTAAAAAATATTGCATTTTCTTCAAAATTGTCGCTCTATTTTTGTTTATAGCGCAAAAAATAAAAACCGCAGAGGTGATCAAATACCATCAAAAGAAAGCTCTATTTGTGGGAAAAAAAGGACGCCAATTTTGTTTGGGAGCCACGTCGCACGACCGCGCAATTGTCAGTTAAAGCGACGCAGTGCCGAATCGCAAAACCTGGCCGGGTCCTTTAGCTGCCTAAAGGTCCGGGTCTTAAGTGGTTAAATCCTGTGATGACGGATACCTAACTTTGCACTCTTTTCGTTACTAGTTTTTAGCATAGTTTCTCTATCTATACTCCCTACTTTATCCCTATTGTGCGCCAAATCTTTCCTTGCATAACCTTTATTCACAAATCTTTAAATTAATATATCTCTGTGTGTAATAATCCTTCATAAGGTCACAGTTACGCCTAATCCTAACGAATTGGTCTTTGGATATGGCTCTTTTCCACTGGGGATGATGGCAACTACTGTAAGGAATGTATTCCTAATGTGTGTCCTAGTATTCAGTTGGTTCCCATTCTTAAAAATTTCCAACTCGAGAAAGTTAATAGCACTTTGATGTACATTCACTGTAAACTTAATGACATATACACACACACACACATATATATATATATATATATATATATATATATATACACACACACACAGGGCTTTTTTTCCTCAGAGAATAGGTGCAGGAACACCCCCCCTTTCTAAATCCCCCATTGTCTATGCGCCTTACACTCCTCTGAGCACCGTCCCCACCCCTACCCACCTCCCAATAATTTGTAAGCTTCACACTTGACTTCCCTCGAAGCACACACAGGGGAGGGGAGAAGGAGCAGATCAGCTGTGTCTCCTTTCTCATCATTCCGTGCGAGAAAGGAAGGAGAGGGAGAAAACTATCAATGCTGGCTCTGACATAACTGGTTGCTAGAAGCGAGGCGGCTCTAGCAACCAGTGGCCGGGTGTAGACTCAGGAGGTGGAGGAGGAGCGGGAGCCAGCAATACGGCGGCTCAGTCCATACCTGTCCGCTGCCTTCCCGTTGTCCGTTTTTTTTAATTGGGGGCACAGTATAATGTTGGGGGGGCATGGCCCCCTCTGCCCCCCCCCCTAGTGACACCACTGCAGCACACCCCACGTCCCCTACACACATTTAGTGCCGGAACTGCGTTCCCCCACATTCCTGCTGAAAAAAAGCCCTGTGTGTGTGTGTGTATGTGTCTATATATATATAATGAATTTGTTTAGTTCTTCTTGATTTCCTTTCCTATATTACTTGTATGGAAAGGAAATTGAAGAACTAAACTACCGTATTTATCGGCACATAACACGCATAGGCGTATAACATGCACCTTCATTTTAAGAGGGAAGTTTCAGGGAAAAAAAAACAATTTTAAATAGAGAACTTTGAAGCAAAATAAGGGTCAGTGCCCATCAAAGCAGCCTGATCAATGCCTATCTGCACCCTCAAAATTGCCCATCAATGCAGCTTGATCAATGCCCATCCGCAGCCTCACCATTGCCCATTAATGCAGCTTAATCAATGCCCATCTGTAGCCTCACAATTGCCCATCAATGTAGCCTAATCAATGCCCATATGTAGCCTCACCATTGCCCATCAATGCAGCTTAATCAATGCCCATCTGTAGCCTCACCATTGCCCATCAATGCAGCTTAATCAATGCCCATCTGTAGCCTCACAATTGCCCATCAATGTAGCCTAATCAATGCCCATCTGTAGCCTCACCATTGCCCATCAATGCAGCTTAATCAATGCCCATCTGTAGCCTCACAATTGGCCATCAATGCAGCTTAATCAATGCCCATCTGTAGCCTCACAATTACCCATCAATGCAGCTTGATCAATGCCCATCCGCAGCCTCACCATGGCCTATCAATGCAGCTTAATCAATGCCCATCTGTAGCCTCACAATTGCCCATCAATGCAGCTTAATTAATGCCCATCTGTAGCCTCACAATTGCCCATCAATGCAGCTTTATTAATGCCCATATGCAGCCTCCCCATTGCCATGAATGCAGTCTGATGCCCATCACAGGGAGGGGGGTGGAATGAGCGCCGTCAGATTACATTCAGCGAGAATCTCCTGTTTACTCTGCGGCCTCTTTAATACAAACATTGGTCCAATTCCAGCCCAGGAGACGGGACTTCGTATTACAGAGGCTGCTAAGTAAACAGGAGATTCTCGCTGTATGTAATCTGACGGTGATCGTCCTGCCCTCCTCCCCGTTCTCTCTGAGGCAGCCCAAATTGCAGTATCGTCATATAATACACACACACCATTTGCAACCGATTTGCAGGGTGCAGAAATGAGTGTTATACGCCAATAAATACAGTAATTCATAAAAAATATAGGTACATATTTTTATTGTATTTTTAATTTATACTTATTTTAATTGTATTTGTATTTATTCTTATTTTGAATTATCTTTATTTTATTATTATTATTATTATTATTTTTATCATTATTTTCATAACATTTTGTAATAAATATTGTACATTTTTCTTGTATTCTGCGGTTATGACATTTTTAAAAATGTTCAAGCTAATACAGGGAGTCCCCGAGTTACGAACATCTGACTTGCGAACGACTTCACTTACGAACAGGAGGTTGCGTGGGCACTTTTCGATGGCGAGCACATTCGACAGGACCTTTTAGACGGCGGGCACATTCGACAGGACCTTTTAGACCGCGGGCACATTCGACAGGACCTTTTAGACGGCGGGCACATTCGACAGGACCTTTTCGACAGCGGGCACATTCGATGGAACCTTTTAGACGACGGGCACATTCGATGGGACCTTTTAGACCGCGGGCACATTCGGCGGAACATCGGAAAACAACGTATCTGATGTTCTGCGCATGCTGTTCCGACTTACGAACTCATACGACTTAAGAACAAACCTACAGTCCCTAACCCATTCGTAACTCGGGGACTGCCTGTATATACTGTATAAAGGTAGCATGTTGGGATGGGGGGGGGGGATTTGAACCAAGTTTTAAATAAAGTTTTAACCAAAGTTTTTTTAAAAATGTCTATTAAATAAAAGTCTATCCAGTCATTCCCTTTGGCCTGAATATGTCACCTATATGGTAGCGAGTGAAGAAAAGGGGGAGGTAACAACAGCGACTAAATTAAACTAGCATTTCCATTTTTTTAAGTAAATTAAGTAAGAGACGAATAGTAAGTCAATGTGGAGAAGATGGGCAAAAAACACCAGTAACCAAAATGGCAGAAAGTGTACTTCCGGCCCGTCTAAAACTGATTGGCCAAACAAAATGGAAAAAAGGGCATAAATACCTAAAGTAAAATGGTGCCATCAGCTTCCTGATTACGCACGAGTCACACGAAATGCGTAGAGGCTAGTGAGCAACGCCAACGTCATGTCCTGTCCCTAACCCGCACAAAACCGAGGCTTGTACAGCACGCCGGTTCCTGGAGACGAAACGGCAAGCATAGACACCGCTCGGAACGCTGTATAGACTTCTGCCAGTCCAAAGGCCAACTATATCATGTGAGTGCACATAAGCTATATGTGTTTTACAGAAAAATAAAGTAAGGAATGTTGCGCAATGATGGTTGCTTGTTTTCTATGAAGATCACTGAAAGGTGGAGACATATGGAATGGATATTGGTGTAATTGTTGTGAAACCCGTGGCATACCTCTACAAAAGGAATAACTATTCCAGGTATATATTGGAGGTGTTTTGATCATTGCTTTCTGGTGACTGATTGGCTAAACAAAATAGAAAAAGGGCATAAATATCTAAAGTAAAATAGTGCCACCAGCTTCCTGATGACGCACGAGTGATGCGAAACGCGTAGAGGCTAGTGAGCACAGCGCCAACGTTATAATAAATAACTAATCCAGGCATCTATGAGAGGTGTTTTGATCCTTGCTTTCTGGTGAATGCAAACCTTAGAAGGTGGTGGTGAACCAAGAATTGGTGGAACACGGATTTGAACTTTGAACATGGGGGATTTAAACTACTTGTGTAAAAGAGCAGCACATGTTGGTGGAGTCTCAATGTGGACTTCACATCTTGGTGGAGTCTCAATGTGGTCTTCACATCTTGGTGGAGTCTCAATGTAGACTTCACATCTTGGTGGAGTCTCAATGTGGACTTCACATGTTGGTGGAGTCTCAATGTGGACTTCACATGTTGGTGGAGTCTCAATGTGGACTTCACATCTTGGTGGAGTCTTAATGTGGACTTCACATCTTGGTGGAGTCTCAATGTGGACTTCACATGTTGGTGGAGTCTCAATGTGGACTTCACATGTTGGTGGAGTCTCAATGTGGACTTCACATGTTGGTGGAGTCTTAATGTGGACTTCACTTGTTGGTGGAGTCTCAATGTGGACTTCACATCTTGGTGGAGTCTCAATGTGGATTTCACGTTGGGTCTCACTCACTGAGGCAGGGCTGCATCTGCGGTAATTACCGTCTACATCTGCAATAAAAAAATAGATTTTTTTTTCAATTTTTTTTTCTAATAATTTATTTTTCCCTGTGGTTATAATTCATATGTATATATTTTGAATCAGTACTTTGTATGAGTTTATTTCATGTTTTTATTCTAATGCATAACAAGTTAATAATGGATGTATAAAGTGTTCCCGGTCACGGGGTTTACGCAGGAGGTGGAATGTGGACAACAAATAGAGACCTCTGTAGGCACAGAAAAGGGAGTCTCACATGTCTGGATATGAGGACAGGAGACAGAAGTCTCCTTTCAGCTACGTGAAAAACAACATATTTGTGTTTTACTTTTCCTGGAATTCTCATCAATGGAAGGAAAGCAGAACCAAAAGCAAAAGTAACTGAACGTGATGCATGTTTAGTGAGCGCACATGTTGAATTATTATTGTAAATTTGACCCGAAAGGATTTTTTTAGGTGAATTTCTCACATTTTACATTTCTTTCAATCTTATTTTATTAGAACTCTGTTATAAATAGTCTCCCTCTACTGGCTGCCACTAGAAAAATAGGATAGGTGTAAAGAAAGGGAGAGGCAAGAGGAAGAAAAATGGAGAGAGAGAGAGAGAGATGGGACACTATTCCTCCCACTGACACCAATGATGGGACACTATTCCTCCCACTGATACCAATGATGGGACACTATTCCTCCCACTAATACTAACTTGTGTTGCATACACATGGACGGAATATCCGACCAAAAGCTCACATCAAACATTTGTTGTCGGAAATTCCGATCGTGTGTACGCGGCATTAGAGGTCTCTGTTACAGGGAGATTTTACAAAACATCTTTGTTACTGTAGCTGGCAATTACACTATAATGATTGCTTGTGGCACCACTACCGTACCACAGCAGAGGGGGGGACTCGGTGGTGAGCTGCAGTAATGCATTGCATGAATCTCTATGTATTGTCACCGCTGCCGCCCACTATTCAGATGGCCGGCAGCTGGTTGGCTGTGGAAGTGTCTATCAGAGCCAGCCTGTGGGCTGTAATCGGCTTCCAAATAGTTAACCAGGGGACGCATGGGATGTGCGTTCCTTGGTTAACACTGACACTCGTCTCAGCCAATCAGGTTCACCAGGTCTGGTTATCGATAACCTGATTGGCTGAAGCGACATTGAGGGCGGGACTCAGGATAAGACATCGAGGGAGGATGGCTGACCCGAGAAAGGTAGGTGCTGGGGTACGGGGGTACCAATATGGCGGTTTTTGAGGGGGCAAACTGGCGGCAATTGATGGGCACAGTGGTGACAATTGATGGGCACAGTGGTGACAATTAATGGGCACAGTGGCTGCGTTTGATGGCATGGCACAGTGGTGACAATTGATGGCACAGTGCTGCGTTTGATAGCATGGCACAGTGGTGACAATTGATGGCACAGTAGTGACAATTGATGGGCACAGTGGTGACAATTGATGGCACAGTGGTGACAATTGATGGGCACAGTGGTGACAATTAATGGGCACAGTGGCTGCGTTTGATGGCATGGCACAGTGGTGACAATTGATGGTACAGTGCTGCGTTTGATAGCATGGCACAGTGGTGACAATTGATGGCACAGTAGTGACAATTGATGGGCACAGTGGTGACAATTGATGGGCACAGTGGTGACAATTAATGGGCACAGTGGCTGCGTTTGATGGCATGGCACAGTGGTGACAATTGATGGCACAGTGGCGACAATTGATGGGCACAGTGGTGACAATTAATGGCACAGTGGCTGCGTTTGATGGGCACAGTTGTGACAATTGATGGTACAGTGGCTGCATTTGATGGCATGGCACAGCGTCTGCGTTTGATGCCACAGTGCTGACAATTGATGGCATGGCACAGTGGCGACAATATGTGGTATGGCACAGTGGTGGCAATTGATGGGCACAGTGGCAACAATTGATGGGCACAGTGGCTGCGTTTGGCCACAGTGGTGACAATTGATGAGCACAGTGGAAACAATTGATAGGCACAGTGGCAACAATTGATGGGCACAGTGGTGGCAATTGATGGGCACAGTGGCTGCAATTGATGATTTTTTTTTTTCGTTTGTTTACGCCCCCCCAAAAAATTTGGAGCACCAGCCGCCACTGCATTTAATGAAGGTACAACATTTAGCAACGTATTGCTACACTTAGAGGCGCCTCTCTTCTCTTTTATACCCTGTAAAAAAATGCTTTGATATACAAGTGCTTTGGATTACAAGCATGGAACAAATTATGCTCGCAATCCAAGATTTACTGTATTTTCCAAGATCTGCCAAGACATAAAGAAACTGAAATCAAGTCTCTGGGCATGTATGAACTAATACAAGACTACCACTCCATTGTCAGAGTGAGAAGGTATGGAAACTCTTATCTATATGTAAACATTCCACCTACCTCTCCAGGTGAGATCTCAGGCGCGGACTCCTCTCATCGCCACCGAAGCGATCAATTGTACCAGCCACAGGGATATACAGATGACAAGTTACAAAATGATGTTCCTCCTTTATGAAAACAAACAGCGTGAAGAAGTTCTCAAATAAGTGTTACAGGGCGGGAGGGTTCCTTCGTCTTGGAATAATATAGGGAGTGGCTCCTTTAATGTTTATTCTGGAATAAAAAAAGGAAACTCCTCTGAGGTTTGCCCTGGAATATTAAGCACTTGGGACCCCGCCCATTGTCGAATGATGACCACAAGGTGGCTCTACAGGGCCGGGAGGCTGTCATATGACATCCTCGGGCCTCCGGCCGCTGGGGGGCGTGTGCACTCAGGTGCCGATGCGCGTGCCTGGCGGCCGCAATGTCCACCAGGTACCCGCGATCAGCAGTCACAAGGCCAGGGACGTGGATCTCTGTGTGTGAAAACACAGAGATCCACGTCCTGTCAGGGAGAGAGAAGACCGATGGTGTGTCCCTTGTACATAGGGACACAGCATCGGTCACCTCCCCCAGTCAGTCCCCTCCCCCCCACAGTAAGAATCACACATTTAATGGAGACAGGGGTGCACCGCAAGGTAGTGAACCCAATAGCAGACTGCTGCGGATGGACAGGGAACGCGAGTGAGTGAGTGAAAAATGTATAAAGCGCAACACTTGCGAACTGAATCGCCTCTGAGCGCTGTTTCCATTCCTTCGATGAGGAAACGCTTTGCCTCAGAAGAGATGAGTTTTAATCATTCTGGAACCCAAGATTCCCCAGGGCGCGGAGTATAAGGTCCAGCAGGTGTTCACCAGAGCCTCTAGTGGTGAGGATGGCCTTCGCTGCAACTGAACCCAGGTCGCGGCCCCTGGGGTCCTCCAGGTCACGCTCCGTAGGGAGAGAGGGGAAGCAGTCACTGAGGACACAAGGGATGGTGATGGGTAAGCCGGGGTCGGGGGAATCGGCAGACAAGGGTAACCAAGGGACAGGCCAAAAAGTCAGGGTCACAGGCAAACAGGAGTAGTCAGAGACGAGCCAAAATCGGTACAGAGAAAGATAAACGTATCACACGGCAGACAGGAATAAGCTAACAAACAGAGTTGAACAGCAAAGCAGACCTGCAGTGCAACAGTTAATATAGACTTCCTGGAATGGCCTGGGGTGGGGCCATACATGAAGGAGAGATGATAAAATGGCAGCTAGAAGGGAGTCAGGCCTCTAATGGAGACATGAGGAAAAGGTAAGCTGCCAGACAATGCATGTCCATGACAAAAAGCAGTCTACATGTAAATACCGTCTTATCAATCGTTCCTGGACTTTTGAAACGGCTCATAGAAAATAGGTGGGTGCTGAAACGATCACCAGCTGGGCACTGATACCATTAGGCAAATGAACAAATTCGCCAGCACACCCATGAATCGTAGATACTTCCAAAAATGTATTTGCAAAAAAAAAAAAGCATCACAAAAAGTGCAAAGTTTCGAGGCCACGCAGGACCTCTTCATCAGGTATTGTCAGTTAAAGCGACGCAGTGCCGAATCGCAAAAAGTGGCCCGGTCTTTGGCCAGCAAAATGGTCCAGGGCTGAAGTGGTTAAGGTCTGCCACAAGCTAGCATAGTCATTTTCCAAGAATTGAATATACTGTATATAAGCCAGATAAACCCGGGACACACGTCGGAGAGCACACAGCTTCCCCGCAAAATATTTGTTTGGGTTTTGTTGCCAGTGAAATATTTTTGTGTGTTTGCGTTGCAGTGTTTATGAGTTGTTACTCATTGGATTCACGTGTGAGGGGAAGAGAAACTTTCACTTTCCTGAATTTCTTGGCTGTGTGGTTCTTGGCTCCACGCCATAGAAATCTGGAATCTATATCAGCATTAAAGAGAACCTGTCACCAACTTTAGAAAATGCAAATAAATCACCATCAACTGTAACTTGCACAATTTCTTTTCCTTTCCACTTATTTATTGATTGGCAATGTGCCTCTGAGCTTCCTGGACAATTTGGGCCAGATTCAGGTAGTCCAGAGCATCTTTGCTCTGGAGTAACGCTTCTCATTTGCGTTGCGCTGCAGAAATTTTAGGAGCAAGTGCTGTCATTCACGAAGCACTTGCTCCTAAAGTTGCGGCAGCGCATCGCAAATGAGCCGGCGGAATTCAAATTGGGCGGGTACGGGGCGTGTAGTATGCTAACTAAGCGCGATCCCGCCGCCAACGTACTGCGCATGCGTCGAGTGTCAAAACATCCCCGTGCGCATGCTCCAAAATCTGTGAATGAACGTCAATGACGTCACATTCCCATTCATGACCGTTTTACGCAAGCGACGTTTTTTTTTTTTTTCCCGACGCGATGACGACGCCTATACCTAACATAGGATACTCCAACGCCATGTAGGTATATCTATGCGCCGCGTATCCCGTCCGGAAACGTCGTATCGTCATTGCGTCGCGCCGGAATTCGATCGTGAATTGCCGATTTCCGCTCATTAACATATTTTTTGAGCGTAAATCGGCGGGAACGCCCCCGGCGCCATTTTTAAGTTGAAGTAACGATGCGATGGCGAAACTCAGTTACGCTGCTCGCATCGGAACTTCAACCCGGCGTTTCTTGTTTTCTGGTTACAGAAAACAAAAACGCCGGCTTAAAGTCACAGTTAGGCTGCCGGATCACTCGATCCGCCAGCCTAACTGTTTGTGAATCTGGCCCTTTAACTGCTGCAGGGGAGTCAATGCCTTAGCACAGCCCCATCCCTCCTTCTATGTCATAGCCCTCTCCTCTTCTGGGGGTGATTAACCACTGGAACTCCGGAAGGTTCATGACCAGGGAGTTTTTTGCGATACGGCATTGCGTCATTTTAACTGACAGTTGCGCGGGGGGCGTTGCGATGCTGCAAAAAAATAATACTGTATATACTCGAGTATAAGCCGAGTTTTTCAGCACATTTTTTGTGCTGAAAATGACCCCCTCGGCTTATACTCGGGTCACCTTTTTGCGCCTGATCTCCCGCAATTTGAAGACCCAGTACCAGCCGGCCGCAAAGGGAAAATATAGAACATGTACTCACGGCCGGTTTTCCCAACCAAAAGAATACATGACAGTTTTCCTGTTGGGAAAACCCGTCGCGTGTAGGAGGCATTAGGGGGCACTTCTCCTATTGGCCACCAATGTAAGGAACACTTCTCTTACTAACTGCCAATGTAACAGAGCACTTCTCCTATTGGCCACCAATGTAAGGGACATTCTTCTCACTGATCACCAATGTAAGGGCCATTCTTCTCACTGATCACCAATGTAAGGAACATTCTTCCCACTGATCACCAATGTAAGGGACATTCTTCTCACTGATCACCAATGTAAGGGACATTCTTCTCACTGATCACCAATGTAAGGGACATTCTTCTCACTGATCACCAATGTAAGGGACATTCTTCTCACTGATCACCAATGTAAGGAACATTCTTCCCACTGATCACCAATGTAAGGGACATTCTTCTCACTGATCACCAATGTAAGGGACATTCTTCCCACTGATCACCAATGTAAGGGACATTCTTCCCACTGATCACCAATGTAAGGGACATTCTTCCCACTGATCACCAATGTAAGGGACATTCTTCTCCTACTGATCACCAATGTAAGGTGTCACTTCTCCTATTGGCCCCCAGTGTAAGGCTTCTCCTGCTGGCTGCCAGCGTAACAGGGCACTTCTACTGATCACCAACGTCAATGGGCACTTCTCCTATTGGCCACCAATGTAAGGGGACACTTCTCCTACTGATCACCAATGTAAGGGCACACTTCTACTGATCACCAATGTATGGGCACACTTCTACTGATCACCAATGTATGGGCACACTTCTCCTACTAATCACCAATGTAAGGGCACACTTCTCCTACTAATCACCAATGTAAGGGCACACTTCTCCTACTAATCACCAATGTAAGGGCACACTTCTCCTACTAATCACCAATGTAAGGGCACACTTCTCCTACTAATCACCAATGTAAGGGCACACTTCTCCTACTGATCACCAATGTATGGGCACACTTCTCCTGATCACCAATGTAAGGGCACACTTCTCCTACTGATTACAAATGTAAGGGCACACTTCTCCTACTGATTACAAATGTATGGGCACACTTCTACTGATCACCAATGTAAGGGCACACTTCTACTGATCACCAATGTAAGGGGACACTTCTCCTACTGAACCCCAATGTAAGGGCACACTTCTCCTACTGATCACCAATGTAAGGGCACACTTCTCCTACTGATCACCAATGTATGGGCACACTTCTACTGATCACCAATGTATGGGCACACTTCTCCTACTGATCACCAATGTATGGGCACACTTCTCCTGATCCCCAATGTATGGGCACACTTCTCCTGATCACCAATGTATGGGAACACTTCTACTGATCACCAATGTAAGGTATCACTTTCCCTAATGAACACCCTCATAATGGGGGAAATCATCTGATGACCACCACTGTAAGGGGTTAATTTTTGCTTGCTGATCACCAAGTCACTTCTCCCACTGTTTACCAACATGGGGGATTGTTTCTACTCTCCTACTGCTATTGGCTGTCGGCCATTATGTTCTGTATATCTAGAATGTTGCAGGGATCCTTTGTGTGAGTCATTTGTTTTTTTTTTAGTTCAGACATTTGTGCCAAACCTGCTTACAAAGGCAATTCTCCAATAGTTTTGTTGTCCAAAGAGAGTAACCACAACAAGACTTCCACTCCAGATGAGAATATAATTCCAGAATTTCAGGAACAGGAAACGTATCAATTCAAAAAGGGAAGAGACGTTCCCGACATCAAACCACTATTCTGAGAATTCCGTGAATGATCTTTGTGTATTAAAAGTGTTAATATGTTATATTGCGCTAACTAAAAATACAAAATAAATCAATATATAAGGTAAGGCAGCCAACACAGCAAAATAGAGATTTTGTAAATGTAAATGTGTATAAAGTGTAGCGCCAATCGGGAGCCCTTTTTAGAAAAGACTCTCCTATAGGCTCAGTGATTGAAATCGGCAAAACCTAAAATATACAAATAAAATGACCCGTGCCTACAATTAGCTTTTAGAAGGGAGGGAGTTATTCAAAACGTTCTCTTCTTACTGGTCTTACTTATGAAAGAAATAATATATAACTAAAAATTGTGTAAGTGTATATGGGATGGGTATATAAACCCGTCTAGAAAATCAATGAAAAGTGAAAAATCACTCACAGTGTATGACAGAATAAATCTGTACAGGTGTTCAAACTTGTTTAGAATAAACAATAAAAACAGTCTATGATATAGCAACCAGTGACCGTAAAAATAATAAATCATAAAGTGAAAACCATATATATCATAATGTCCACAGTGATTATATGGAAGCAATCAATCAGATAAGTATCAGTCCATACACTCAGGAAGGTGTAGCGAATGTATGCTTGAATGGAGCAGATAATCCAAGGAATAAAAATAGGTACCCTTACCGGATCAGGTGGACCCTCAACTCACCATACGGTGGGGGGTCTTTAGGGCTTGTAAAGGCCGATTGCCTAATCAGGTTGGTGTCCAGATGGTGGTTCCAGGCAGGAATGACCAGATTGCCTAATCAGGTTGGTGTCCAGACGGTGATTCCAGGCAGGAATGACCAGATTGCCTAATCAGGTTGGTGTCCAGATGGTGGTTCCAGGCAGGAATGACCAGATTGCCTAATCAGGTTGGTGTCCAGACGGTGATTCCAGGCAGGAATGACCAGATTGCCTAATCAGGTTGGTGTCCAGACGGTGATTCCAGGCAGGAATGACCAGATTGCCTAATCAGGTTGGTGTCCAGACGGTGATTCCAGGCAGGAATGACCAGATTGCCTAATCAGGTTGGTGTCCAGATGGTGATTCCAGGCAGGAATGACCAGATTGCCTAATCAGGTTGGTGTCCAGATGGTGATTCCAGGCAGGAATGACCAGATTGCCTAATCAGGTTGGTGTCCAGATGGTGGTTCCAGGCAGGAATGACCAGATTGCCTAATCAGGTTGGTGTCCAGATGGTGATTCCAGGCAGGAATGACCAGATTGCCTAATCAGGTTGGTGTCCAGATGGTGATTCCAGGCAGGAATGACCAGATTGCCTAATCAGGTTGGTGTCCAGACGGTGATTCCAGGCAGGAATGACCAGATTGCCTAATCAGGTTGGTGTCCAGACGGTGATTCCAGGCAGGAATGACCAGATTGCCTAATCAGGTTGGTGTCCAGACGGTGATTCCAGGCAGGAATGACCAGATTGCCTAATCAGGTTGGTGTCCAGATGGTGATTCCAGGCAGGAATGACCAGATTGCCTAATCAGGTTGGTGTCCAGATGGTGATTCCAGGCAGGAATGACCAGATTGCCTAATCAGGTTGGTGTCCAGATGGTGGTTCCAGGCAGGAATGACCAGATTGCCTAATCAGGTTGGTGTCCAGATGGTGATTCCAGGCAGGAATGACCAGATTGCCTAATCAGGTTGGTGTCCAGATGGTGATTCCAGGCAGGAATGACCAGATTGCCTAATCAGGTTGGTGTCCAGATGGTGGTTCCAGGCAGGAATGACCAGATTGCCTAATCAGGTTGGTGTCCAGATGGTGATTCCAGGCAGGAATGACCAGATTGCCTAATCAGGTTGGTGTCCAGATGGTGATTCCAGGCAGGAATGACCAGATTGCCTAATCAGGTTGGTGTCCAGACGGTGATTCCAGGCAGGAATGACCAGATTGCCTAATCAGGTTGGTGTCCAGACGGTGATTCCAGGCAGGAATGACCAGATTGCCTAATCAGGTTGGTGTCCAGACGGTGATTCCAGGCAGGAATGACCAGATTGCCTAATCAGGTTGGTGTCCAGATGGTGATTCCAGGCAGGAATGACCAGATTGCCTAATCAGGTTGGTGTCCAGATGGTGATTCCAGGCAGGAATGACCAGATTGCCTAATCAGGTTGGTGTCCAGATGGTGGTTCCAGGCAGGAATGACCAGATTGCCTAATCAGGTTGGTGTCCAGATGGTGATTCCAGGCAGGAATGACCAGATTGCCTAATCAGGTTGGTGTCCAGATGGTGATTCCAGGCAGGAATGACCAGATTGCCTAATCAGGTTGGTGTCCAGATGGTGGTTCCAGGCAGGAATGACCAGATTGCCTAATCAGGTTGGTATCCAGACGGTGATTCCAGGCAGGAATGATATCCGGAAGTTCAAGGGTCAATTTTGAAGTTGTAGTAGCTCCGTGGTGGTGTACATTCACTCCCAAGCATTAGGAAGGAAAGAAAAGAGAGAGACGGCTCCTCATAGTGTAAAACCACCAATTTAATGGAATAAAAATGATTGGAATAAAATAAAATCAACATAAAAGTTCCACTACATCACACATGTGACAGGAATCACTTCAAAAAATAAGAAATGCAAAACCACACGTGATTTTCAGAAAAAAGCTTGAAAACAGCAACTCTCCCCCTTGATGGGTGAGCAGGGGTAATTTCCGAAGGAAAAATGCAGAGAAGACTATAGCAAGTCAGTGACCCGACCGGTTTCGTCTCATATAGACTTCAACTGGGGAGAAAACAATGGAGATACAGTATAAGACAGGGGTGTCCAAACTTTTTCCAAGGAGGGCCAGATTTGATGAAGTGAACATGCGTGAGGGCCGACCATTTTGCCTGACATTTGAACCATTAAAATTTGGTCTAAGTGTGTTCGTCCGAGCAACTAATACACCGCCCAACACGAATTCTCTTGCCTTTGTGGCTGTGTGTGGTGAAGAGATGATCTAGAGCATGGGTCTTCAAACTACGGCCCTCCAGTTGTTCAGAAACTACAATTCCCATCATGCCCAGTCATGTCTGTGAATGTCAGTGTGTTACAATGCCTCATGGGATGTGTAGTTCCACAACAGCTGGAGGGCCGTAGTTTGAGGATCCCTGATCTAGAGCCTGTTATTTGGATATACCGTATTTATCGGGGTATGACACGCACCTTCACTTTAAGATGAAAGTTTCAGGAATTTTCAGGAACTGTGAAGCAAATTAACCATCAGTGCCCATCAATGCAGCCTAATTAGTGTCCATCTGCAGCCTCACCATTGCTATGAATGCAGACCCACCGTTGCAATGAATGCAGACCCACCGTTGCCATGAATGCAGACCCACCGTTGCCATGAATGCAGACCCACCGTTGCCATGAATGCAGGCCCACCGTTGCCATGAATGCAGGCCCACCGTTGCCATGAATGCAGACCCACCGTTGCCATGAATGCAGGCCCACCGTTGCCATAAATGCAGGCCCACCTTTGCCATGAATGCAGGCCCACCGTTGCCATGAATGCAGACCCACCGTTGCCATGAATGCAGGCCCACCGTTGCCATGAATGCAGGCCCACCGTTGCCATGAATGCAGACCCACCGTTGCCATGAATGCAGACCCACCGTTGCCATGAATGCAGGCCCACCGTTGCCATGAATGCAGGCCCACCGTTGCCATGAATGCAGGCCCACCGTTGCCATGAATGCAGACCCACCGTTGCCATGAATGCAGACCCACCGTTGCCATGAATGCAGACCCACCGTTGCCATGAATGCAGACCCACCGTTGCCATGAATGCAGACCCACCGTTGCCATGAATGCAGACCCACCGTTGCCATGAATGCAGACCCACCGTTGCCGTGAATGCAGACCCACCTTTGCCATCAGTGTAGCCTGATCGATGCACATCTGTAGCTTTGGAGGGGACAGGGAGGGGGCCAGGATGAGCGCCAACAGATTACATAGAGGAGAATCTCCTGTTTACTCGGTGGCCTCTTTTATACAAAGTCCCACCTCCTATGATAGACAGAACGTCTATCTAACGCTCAAATGGCAGCCCAGGAGACGTGACTTCCTATTACAGACGCCACTGAGTAAACAGGAGATTCTCCTGTATGTAATATGAAGGCGCTCATCCTGCCCCCTCCCTGTCCCCTCTGATGCAGCGCCGATAAATACGGTATATATATTTTGTGGCCCTGGGGGCCACAAAGGATATACAGTATATATCCAATTTACCAGGGGGGCCGTACTAAACTGGAATGCGGGCCGCATTCGGCCCGCAGGCCGGACTTTGGACATGCCTGGTACAAGATGATCAATTATTTTGTCTTTAAAAATATAACAAGTTGATCCTGTATGGGAATTTTAGAATACTGGAGAGAGAAGAAACACAAGCAAGAGAAGCAGAGAAGAGTGCCAGATACAGTCTTAAATACCAGACTGGTAATCTTTCTTTGTAGAGGAAGAGACATATTTGAGATATAGAAGTGTTTGTGTTATCTGGTCATGAAAAAATCACTCCATGTACATTAATACTAAAAGCATACAAAAAAAAAGCAAGAGTGTGCTGAACACCGGCGGGAGAGTATCACGTACCCGGGGAAGACTGGAATGTTGTGGGGGTCTCTATTGTACCTCCTGCCTAACACCCCTCCTCAAGGTGGAAATAGAGAGTGTAAAGGCAAGGAGTGGCGCGAGTGCCGTAGCAGCTAGCTGGTGATGTCCGATCTGTAGGTGGGTAGAGCTGGTAGTCGCAGTCCTCGTAACAAGATGTAAGAACAGCCAGGGCCATCTTAATAGCATCATGGGCCCCTGTGCAAAGTATTGCTCTGGGGCCCCTACAATGGAGACAGTGCAGCTAAACAGAAATCATGTAGGGTAGGAGGTAGGGGATGTCTAGGGTGTAGAGGGGTCAGAGTTCTGGGGGGATATCTTGGATGTAGAAGGGCAGCCCAGGCTCAAGGACCAGCTGCTTTGAGGAAAAGGCAGGGGCCCCCCATGCAGCTGGGGCCCCTGGGCAGTGCCCAAGAAAGGGAGTCACCGCTCCAGGTGGGTCTGATGAGCAATTAGGAACTTCTCAGGAAACCAATGGTGCTGGCAATGCACTAGGCAAATGTGAAGATTCAAAATGGATGGACAGCTGCACTCCAAAAAAACTTCTAAAGTTGTCTTTATTGGTAAAATAAATGGGAATGCATCACAAAAATACAGCAAAAAGGATCGGGAAAAAGAGGAGCCGACGCGTTTCACACTAATCAGTGCTTAGGTGTGCCCTCTCATTAAGACAGCCCTGGGAGAAGCTTGACACCAGAGCGTGAGACGGAAGCAAAACCAGGAGACAAGCAGCGGTCAGCGGCAACCCGGCAGCGAGGCCCCCCCGAATCAACAGGCAAAGCATACTGCTTACCTAACAGGGCCCGGCTCCCCCCTCCCCACAAAATACAAAATGAGAGGGCGGAGGAGAAGCCCACAATGCTGCAGGGGGAGGCAGAAGAGGATCGGTGCCTGAAGTAAGGCAGTACAGCTGGCCCTCCTGCTCAGCAGGTGCCTGGGCCCCACTTTTGGACTGGTGGGGCCCAGGCCTGTTACAGGAGGGCTGGTTGTACTGCCTTATCAGCGTCCCTGGTCATGACAGCAAAATAGAAAAGTAATGTGGGGTTGATGACATATATAGACCGGGGGGGGGGGGGGTGAAGTAAAGAATTCACTATCACCGCCAGAGGTAATTCCATTCTGTAAAAGGTATGAGCAAAGACTAATACAACAGAGAGGTCTAGAAACCAGAGATGGACCTAATTCAATTAAAAAACGATCAGATGGTGATGAGGAAAGCAAATACAGTGCCTAGCCCTAGAGGGAACTGCCAGGTTTTATATATAAAGGGAGAAGGGAAGAAAAAGAGCGATAAGCAGGGCAAAGAAGAAGAGAAACAGGAAAAGGGGAGGGGAGAGAAGGGGGGGGGGGCAAAGGAAAGAGAGACAAAGGGTAGTGCACGCATCAGCCAATGAGAAATCAAAGAGAGCTTTACCCTGCTCAAAGTAGACAAATTTAATTCCCTTCTTTATCAGTGGCTAAATTGCAGCCAACCTGGATGTAAGCTGCCATTCCTGGGCCAATCAGCTGCTGCAAGGACATTCCCTGCCCCACAGATATTGCCACATGGTCATATTTGGTCAATGATGTCATGAGCATCCCTGTCCTTTTGTGTATTGTGTATGGATGGGGAATCCCTTGTAATCCCATGCAGGGCCGGTGCTACCACTAGGCAAACTAGGCAACCGCCTAGGGCGAACTGCTGCCTAGGGTGCCCAGGCGCTCGTTTCCCTCGGCGTCTGCATGCTCTACAGGCTGCAGCAGCATGTAACTAACTCAGTCCAACCCAGGGATGGACTGGCCATTGGGACTACAGGGAGTTTCCCAGTGGGCCGGCTTCAGTGACAGTGGACCGCTCCTCTGTCTCTCCCTTCCCGCAGCGCTCACCTGGGGGGAAAAAAAGCAGGGGGAGGACCAGAGGAGCAGGGGGGGACAGAGGAGCATGGGGGAGGGGACAGACAGCTGACTCAACAGCTATGGCCTGGGAGTTTCTCCCTTTTGCCTAATCTTGTCCCAGAAGGGGGGCACCAAACTGATTCTTTGCCCCGGGTGAAATAATGTCTAGCTTCCCTACTGGTACTGCCTATAAGAATACCAGTACCAGCCGTTCTACTCTAATAAAATAGAACAGCTAGTGAAGGGGGAGAGGGGGCTTGGGTGGACGTGGGGGGTGCGGGAGTTGTCCGGCCGCCATGGGAGAGACCTGTCAAAGTGGGCCAATCTCGATGAAGTCCAGGGCCAAATTTCTGTCCCAGTCCAGCCCTGGTCCAACCGGTACTGCTAGAGGAAGTAGAGCCAATGCTTCCTGTACAACGGCACTTCTGTCACATGGGCAAAGGGGGTGGGGTCGGGGGAGGAGCCAATGGGGGCAACAAAATGAGGTTTCGCCTAGGGTGTCGCAAATCCTTGCACCAGCCCTGATCCCATGGGACAATTGTTCCATAACCCGCCCACAAACCTGCCCACATTAACGCTCATTGCCCCTTCATTTTAGCCCATTCCTCAACCGGCTCACAAACACGCCCACATTACGGGCTGATGCCCCCTTATTTAATAAGCCCATTGTTCCTACAATTCCCATGGCATGATGGGTATTCTAGTTTTCTAGAGCAGTCATGCCCCTTTCCCAGGAAAATACATCAGCAATTCCCTTCTACTACCTCCAGGGTTTTGCTGCCATTTCTGATTGGAGGCAATAACTTTTCTCGGAAAATGGAGTGTGTCGCAAGAAAAAATATACAATTACACATCGAAAATTAGGAATGACAGTCGGTATCTAGCTTGGAATTTTGTATTTAAACATGTCCTCTGTGTAATATGAGCGTTTGAGGAGGTGGTAGTGATGTAACCACCCATGAACTCGGCATAAGCACGCGAACATTTGGTCGCACGCGCATTGCTAAGAACTTCTTATGAATGGCAGAAATAAACTGTTGAAGTTGGAGAACTCTTTGGAACGAGTGCAGCCTCAGATCCTTGGAGGGACCGGGCTCAGCACATGACTAATCCCCACTTGTGTATTAAGTATTATGTTTAATCTAATTACAAGTATCATCAACAGATGACTTCATTTTCTTTTTCGGATAAAGTCATGGAGAAAACCCAAAGAAAGTCCAACACCAAAGGGCGTGTTAGGGAGGTTGTTTGTTAGATGGGAATCCCCACCGCCACCACCTCATCCATCCATATCACCTCTCAGCACTGTCGCAGACTAGCACAGGCCTGCAGGGGATTCTTCTTGTATTCATGTAATAAGAGTGGACATTTATTTTCTTAACCACTTAAGGCCCCGGACCAATATGCTGCTAAATGACCCAAGGGGTTTTTACAATTCGGCACTGCGTCTCTTTAACAGACAATTGCGCGGTCGTGCGAGGCGGCTCCAAAACAAAATTGGCGTCCTTTTCTTCCCACAAATAGAGCTTTCTTTTGGTGGTATTTGATCGCCTCTGCGATTTTTATTTTTTGCGCTATATACAAAAATAGAGCGACATTTTGGAAAAAAAATCAATATTTTTTACTTTTTGTTATAAGACAAATCAAATAAACTAAATTTTAGTCAAACATTTAGGCCAAAATTTCTTTAGCCACATGTCTTTAGTAAAAAAAAAAATCACAATAAAAAAAAAAATTAGTTACCTAGCGGGAACAGCGACACTAATACAGCGATCAGAAAAATGATCGCTTAGTGACACTGGCAATAGGGAGTGAAAGGGTAAACTAGGGCGGTGATCAAGGGGTTAAACCTTTATTAGGGGGGGGGGGGTACGGGGGCTACCCTGGACCTAACACTAACTGACTGTCACACTGACACTAAATGCAGTGATCATACATATATCATCACTGCATTCAGTGACAGTGTGACAGGGGGGAGGGGGGGGTGATCGCAAAGGGTTAAGTGTGCCTGCGTGTACTGGTGTCAGTGTAGTGTTGTGCAGACTCACGGCCGCATGTACCGGGGGGGGGGGGTCCTGATCGGACCCCCGACCAACGTCAAGGCAGCCACGGTGGTCCTTAAGCGGATAAAGTTGACCAAGTGTCAGGTCACCCGTGGTCAGACGACAAGTGCACCCCGTTGGAGGCAGGGATGCACCACAAGATAGTGAACCCTATAGCAGACTGCTGCGGAAGGACCACAGAGTAAATATGGAGGAGAGGTTCACTGGAGCACAAACAGGGATCCTACAGGAAGCTAACCAAAGATTCCACAGGGTTTCGGAGTCTAAGATCCAGTTTGGTATTCACCAGAGCCTCTAGTGGTGAGGATGGCCTGCGCTGCAACTGGATCCAGGTCGCGGCCCCTGGAGTCCCCTAGGTCACGTTCTGTAGGGAGCCAGCGGCTCTGATAGGCTTTCCGAGTACAGCCCTCAGGCTGTAGTCGGCTTCCTGAAGCTTATCCTCGGGACGGCACAGTGGCTACAATTGATGGGCACAGTGGTAACAATTGATGGGCACAGTGGTAACAATTGATGGGCACAGTGGTGACAATTGATGGGCACACTGGTGACAATTGATGGGCACAGTGGTAACAATTGATGGGCACACTGGTGGCAATTGATGGGCACACTGGTGGCAATTGATGGGCACAGTGGTGACAATTGATAAGCACAGTGGTGACAATTGATGGCATGACATAGTGGTGACAATTGATGGAACAGTGGCTGCGTTTGATGGCATGGCACAGTGGTTGCGTTTTGATGGCACAGTGACTGCATTTGATGGCATGGCCCAGTGGCTGCATTTGATGGGCACAGTGAGGCTGCAATTTATTTTTTCGTTTGCGCCCCCCCAAAAAAATTTGGAGCACCAGCCACCACTGGTAAGTAGAGGTGCAAAGGATCAAAAAACTCATGGTTCGGCGGTGGCAGTGGGGAACGAGGAGGACTTCTGGGGCTTTGATCTTAGGTGAGTGACACATTATGCCTTTCTCTTGCAGGTATTTTTTTTCCCATTTTTCGTGGGGGGGGGGGGGGGGGGGTTTACTTCCTTTTTAAAAGTCAACAAACACAGTATTTGTAGCGGCGAACATTTAATTTCTTCTTTTTGGTACTTATCTCACAGGTATCCTGTCTCGTTTTCTCAGTCATTGTGAACTAAAAGCTCAGACTTCCCGAGAAAAAAACAAAACAGTTACTTGGAATTGGGTGACCGGAGAGGTTGGAGGTGTGACGGTTCCCTTTCCTGCAGATTTGGCTCCATTCCTTGTAAACAGACAGAGGAGCGACGTCAGCGTGTTCTACAAATACTGAGGATAAAGAGTTCCCAGTCACAGCACAATGGTGGAGATTACACAAATCTCACACAGGGGGGCCCAAACACCAGAGGGAAGGAGTGCCTGTGACACTGATCCTGTACCCCCTGTGACACTGACCCTGCACCCCCTGTGACACTGCTCCTGTACCCCCTGTGACACTGACCCTGCACCCCCTGTGACACTGACCCTGTACCCCCTGTGACTCTGACCCTGCACCCCCTGTGACACTGACCCTGTACCCTCTGTGACACTGACCCTGCACCCCCTGTGACACTGATCCTGCACTCCCTGTAACACTGCTCCTGAACCCCCCTGTGACACTGACCCTGCACCCCCTGTGACACTGCTCCTGTACCCCCTGTAACACTGACCCTGTACCCCCTGTGACACTGACCATGCACCCCCTGTGACACTGATCCTGCACTCCCTGTAACACTGCTCCTGCACCCCCCTGTGACACTGACCCTGCACCCCCCTCTGACACTGACCCTGCACCCCCTTTGACACTGACCCTGTACCCCCTGTGACACTGACCCTGTACCCCCTGTGACTCTGACCCTGCACCCCCTGTGACACTGACCCTGCACCCCCTGTGACACTGCTCCTGTACCCCCTGTGACACTGACCCTGCACCCCCTGTGACACTGACCCTGCACCCCCTGTGACACTGCTCCTGTACCCCCTGTAACACTGACCCTGTACCCCCTGTGACACTGACCCTGCACCCCCTGTGACACTGATCCTGCACTCCCTGTAACACTGCTCCTGCACCCCCCTGGGACACTGACCCTGTACCCCCTGTGACACTGACCCTGCACCCCCTGTGACACTGACCCTGCACCCCCTGTGACACTGACCCTGCACCCCCTGTGACACTGACCCTGCACCCCCTGTGACACTGCTCCTGCACCGCCTGTGCCACTGCTCCTGCACCCCCTGTGACACTGCTCCTGCACCCCCCTGTGACACTGCTCCTGCACCCCCCTGTGACACTGCTCCTGCACCCACTGTGATACGGCTCCTGCATCCCTCTGTGACACTGACCCTGCACCCCCTGTGACACTGCTCCTGTACCCCCTGTGACACTGACCCTGCACCCCCTGTGACACTGACCCTGCACCCCCTGTGACACTGACCCTGCACCCCCTGTGACACTGACCCTGTACCCCCTGTGACTCTGACCCTGCACCCCCTGTGACACTGACCCTGCACCCCCTGTGACACTGCTCCTGTACCCCCTGTGACACTGACCCTGCACCCCCTGTGACACTGACCCTGCACCCCCTGTGACACTGCTCCTGCACCGCCTGTGCCACTGCTCCTGCACCCCCTGTGACACTGCTCCTGCACCCCCCTGTGACACTGCTCCTGCACCCCCCTGTGACACTGCTCCTGCACCCACTGTGACACGGCTCCTGCATCCCTCTGTGACACTGACCCTGCACCCCCTGTGACACTGCTCCTGTACCCCCTGTGACACTGACCCTGCACCCCCTGTGACACTGCTCCTGCACCGCCTGTGACACTGCTCCTGCACCCCCTGTGACACTGCTCCTGCACCCCCCTGTGACACTGCTCCTGCACCCCCCTGTGACACTGCTCCTGCACCCCCCTGTGACACTGCTCCTGCACCCACTGTGACACGGCTCCTGCACTCCTCTGTGACACTGATCCGGTATCCTAATACAGTTCTAATACAAGTACGGTATTTGCTCCCACTTTCGGGCATAGATACCTGTGGATATCTACGCTACGTCCGACACCTCCTCCCCCTGCTGTCTTCTGGGAGACACACGTGTCCCAGAAGACAGCAGGGACCATTCAGATGTGCAGTAGGGAACCAGGAAGTGAAACCGTCGGCAGAATGGCACGGCTGCGCAAAGCAACGTATATCTACGTCGCTTTGAATTTCGTGCCGCGAGCTCCGTGACCATGCCTGCGGGACCCGCGGACTCGATGTCCGCCGCTGTCCCGCGATCGGGTCACGAAGCTTCAGAATGGGGAGATGCCTGTGTAAACAAGGCATCTCCCTGTTCTGCCTAGTGACAGGACACTGATCTACTGCTCCCTGTCATCGGGAGCAGTGGTCACTGTCGTGTGACATGTAGCCCAGCCCCCCACAGTTAGAATCACTCCCTAGGACACACTTAACCCCTTCACCCCCCCCCCCCCCCTAGTGGTGAACCCCTTCCCTGCCATTGTCCTTTAAACAGTAATCAGTGCATTTTTTATAGCTGTAAAAAGTTACAATGGTGCCAAAATAGCATCAAAAGTGTCCGATGTGTCCGCCATAATGTCGCAGTCCTGATAAAAATGGCAGATCGCCGCCATTACTAGTAAAAAATAAATTAATAATAAAAATGCCATAAATCTATCCCCTATTTTATAGACGCAGTAACTTTGCGCAAACCAATAAATCGCCGCTTATTGCGATTTTTTTTTACCAAAAATATGTAGAAGAATACGTATCGGCCTAAACTGAGGGAAAAAAATGTTTTTTTTATATATATTATTGGGCGATATTTATTATAGCAAAAAGTTAAAAATATTGCTTTTTTTTTCAAAATTGTCGCTCTATTTTTGTTTATAGCGCAACAAATAAAAAAACGCCGAGGCGATCAAATACCACCAAAAGAAAGCTCTATTTCTGGGGAAAAAAGGACGCCAATTATGTTGGGGAGCCACGTCGCACGACCGCGCAATTGTCAGCTAAAGCGCAAAAAGGTGCCTGGTCATTGGGCAGCAATATGGTCCGGGGCTGAAATGGTTAAAAAAAAAAAAACAGGATTTTTTTTTTTAGATCATTGATTTTTATCCACCTTGCTAACTAGTGCACCACATGCTTGCTTTGGTTACAGGAGTCATAAGGGGCCCTATGACCCGCAGTCACGTCCCGGCACAGCCTGACGTCCCCTCTGTAGGTAAATATTATCCAATACAAGAGAAGAGATATGTAGTGAATGTTGACACGCGTCGCTCTTTGGTCAGCCTTGAGATAATCGCGAGTTCCTCCCATCCAAAGTCAAGGCCGTGTCTGCAAAATCGCTGATACAGGAGTAATCTCCGATCACCCGCTCCCTTCCCCCGCCACTAAAAGACGAACGTTATTCATACAGCGAAACAATTCCCCAAATATTCAGAAATTTCGATTTGGCGACCACCGACCCAGAAACCTCACACATCTACAGCGGGGTAAGAAACGCCGAATCTAGATCAGAGAGATAAAAGTCCGAGTATTTCCGATCGATGGCAAACAAATACATTTCCGATCAACGACTTCTCCAAAAACAGATTCACCACTTCAGCCCCGGACCATATTGCTGGTCAAAGACCGGGCCACTTTTTGCGATTCGGCACTGCGTCGCTTTAACAGACAATTGCGCGGTCGTGCGACGTGGCTCCCAAACGAAATTGGCGTCTTTTTCTTCCCACAAATAGAGATTTATTTTGGTGGTATTTGATCGCCTCTGCGGTTTTTATTTTTTGAGCTATAAACAAAAATAGAGCGACAATTTAAAAAAAAACACAACATTTTTTACTTTTTGCTATAATAAAAATCCCCCCAAAAATATATAAAAAAAACTTTTTTTATTTTTTATTTAAAAAAAATAAAAATTAAATAAAAAATTTTCCCTCAGTTTAGGCCGATACGTATTCTTCCACATATTTTTGGTGAAAAACAAATATTATTTGCGCAAAATTTATAGCGTCTACAAAATAGGGGATGGTTTAATGGCATTTTTATTAATATATTTTTTTTTTACTAGTAATGGCGGCGATCTGCGATTCTTACCGTGACTGCGACATTATGGCGGACGCATCGGACGGCTATTTTCGGACCATTGTCATTTTTACAGCGATCGGTGCTATAAAAATGCACTGATTACTGCGAAAATGCCACTGGCAGTGAAGGGGTTAACCTCTAGGGGGGCAAGGAATTGGGTTTAGTGTGTCCTCGGGAGTGATTCTAACTGTTAGGGGGTGTGGCTACGAATGACATGTCACTGATCGCCTGTTCCTGATGAGAGGGAACGGACGATCATTGTCCTGTCACTAGGAAGAACGGGGAGATGTTGTGTTCTTCAGCTCTGTTACCCTGATCGCGGGACACCGGCGGACATCGAGTCCGTGGGTCCCGCGGGCAAGGTCACAGAGCTTGCGACAGGGTTTCAATAGGGGGGGACCACATTTCCAAACTGCCATTCAGGGACACACCCCCTCTCCAAAAAAAGATGAGGGGGGCGGAGGGTAATGTAGTCTTGGGGTTGATGGGGTTATTTGTCAGGTGAATGTGCCACCAGATGCAGTGCCGCTTGCCACCCATAGCCTGCCACCAGATGCAGAGCCGCTTGCCACCCATAGCCTGCCACCAGATGCAGTGCCGCTTGCCACCCATAGCCTGCCACCAGATGCAGTGCCGCTTGCCACCCATAGCCTGCCACCAGATGCAGTGCCGCTTGCCACCCATAGCCTGCCACCAGATGCAGAGCCGCTTGCCACCCATAGCCTGCCACCAGATGCAGTGCCGCTTGCCACCCATAGCCTGCCACCAGTGCCGCTTGCCACCCATATGCAGTGCAGAGCCGCTTGCCACCCATAGCATGCCACCAGATGCCACCAGAGCCGCTTGCCACCCATAGCCTGCCACCAGATGCAGTGCCGCTTGCCACCCATAGCCTGCCACCAGATGCAGAGCCGCTTGCCACCCATAGCCTGCCACCAGATGCAGTGCCGCTTGCCACCCATAGCATGCCACCAGATGCAGTGCCGCTTGCCACCCATAGCCTGCCACCAGATGCAGTGCCGCTTGCCACCCATAGCCTGCCACCAGATGCAGAGCCGCTTGCCACCCATAGCCTGCCACCAGCCACCCATATGCAGAGTGCCGCTTGCCACCCATAGCCTGCCACCAGATGCAGTGCCGCTTGCCACCCATAGCCTGCCACAGATGCAGTGCCGCTTGCCACCCATAGCCTGCCACCAGAGCAGTGCCGCTTGCCACCCATAGCCTGCCACCAGATGCAGTGCCGCTTGCCACCCATAGCCTGCCACCAGATGCAGTGCCGCTTGCCACCCATAGCCTGCCACCAGATGCAGTGCCGCTTGCCACCCATAGCCTGCCACCAGATGCAGTGCCGCTTGCCACCCATAGCCTGCCACCAGATGCAGTGCCGCTTGCCACCCATAGCCTGCCACCTGCCACCAGATGCAGTGCCGCTTGCCACCCATAGCCTGCCACCAGATGCAGTGCCGCTTGCCACCCATAGCCTGCCACCAGATGCAGTGCCGCTTGCCACCCATAGCCTGCCACCAGATGCAGTGCCGCTTGCCACCCATAGCCTGCCACCAGATGCAGTGCCGCTTGCCACCCATAGCCTGCCACCAGATGCAGTGCCGCTTGCCACCCATAGCCTGCCACCAGATGCAGTGCCGCTTGCCACCCATAGCCTGCCACCAGATGCAGAGCCGCTTGCCACCCATAGCCTGCCACCAGATGCAGTGCCGCTTGCCACCCATAGCCTGCCACCAGATGCAGTGCCGCTTGCCACCCATAGCCTGCCACCAGATGCAGTGCCGCTTGCCACCCATAGCCTGCCACCAGATGCAGTGCCGCTTGCCACCCATAGCCTGCCACCAGATGCAGTGCCGCTTGCCACCCATAGCCTGCCACCAGATGCAGTGCCGCTTGCCACCCATAGCCTGCCACCAGATGCAGTGCCGCTTGCCACCCATAGCCTGCCACCAGATGCAGTGCCGCTTGCCACCCATAGCCTGCCACCAGATGCAGTGCCGCTTGCCACCCATAGCCTGCCACCAGATGCAGTGCCGCTTGCCACCCATAGCCTGCCACCAGATGCAGTGCCGCTTGCCACCCATAGCCTGCCACCAGATGCAGAGCCGCTTGCCACCCATAGCCTGCCACCAGATGCAGTGCCGCTTGCCACCCATAGCCTGCCACCAGATGCAGTGCCGCTTGCCACCCATAGCCTGCCACCAGATGCAGTGCCGCTTGCCACCCATAGCCTGCCACCAGATGCAGAGCCGCTTGCCACCCATAGCCTGCCACCAGATGCAGTGCCGCTTGCCACCCATAGCCTGCCACCAGATGCAGTGCCGCTTGCCACCCATAGCCTGCCACTAGATGCAGTGCCGCTTGCCACCCATAGCCTGCCACCAGATGCAGTGCCGCTTGCCACCCATAGCCTGCCACCAGATGCAGTGCCGCTTGCCACCCATAGCCTGCCACCAGATGCAGTGCCGCTTGCCACCCATAGCCTGCCACCAGATGCAGTGCCGCTTGCCACCCATAGCCTGCCACCAGATGCAGAGCCGCTTGCCACCCATAGCCTGCCACCAGATGCAGTGCCGCTTGCCACCCATAGCCTGCCACCAGATGCAGTGCCGCTTGCCACCCATAGCCTGCCACCAGATGCAGTGCCGCTTGCCACCCATAGCCTGCCACCAGATGCAGAGCCGCTTGCCACCCATAGCCTGCCACCAGATGCAGTGCCGCTTGCCACCCATAGCCTGCCACCAGATGCAGTGCCGCTTGCCACCCATAGCCTGCCACCAGATGCAGTGCCGCTTGCCACCCATAGCCTGCCACCAGATGCAGTGCCGCTTGCCACCCATAGCCTGCCACCAGATGCAGTGCCGCTTGCCACCCATAGCCTGCCACCAGATGCAGTGCCGCTTGCCACCCATAGCCTGCCACCAGATGCAGTGCCGCTTGCCACCCATAGCCTGCCACCAGATGCAGTGCCGCTTGCCACCCATAGCCTGCCACCAGATGCAGTGCCGCTTGCCACCCATAGCCTGCCACCAGATGCAGTGCCGCTTGCCACCCATAGCCTGCCACCAGATGCAGTGCCGCTTGCCACCCATAGCCTGCCACCAGATGCAGTGCCGCTTGCCACCCATAGCCTGCCACCAGATGCAGTGCCGCTTGCCACCCATAGCCTGCCACCAGATGCAGTGCCGCTTGCCACCCATAGCCTGCCACCAGATGCAGTGCCGCTTGCCACCCATAGCCTGCCACCAGATGCAGTGCCGCTTGCCACCCATAGCCTGCCACCAGATGCAGTGCCGCTTGCCACCCATAGCCTGCCACCAGATGCAGTGCCGCTTGCCACCCATAGCCTGCCACCAGATGCAGTGCCGCTTGCCACCCTGCCTGCCACCAGATGCAGTGCCGCTTGCCACCCATAGCCTGCCACCAGATGCAGTAGCCTGCCACCTGCAGTGCCGCTTGCCACCCATAGCCTGCCACCAGATGCAGTGCCGCTTGCCACCCATAGCCTGCCACTAGATGCAGTGCCGCTTGCCACCCATAGCCTGCCACCAGATGCAGTGCCGCTTGCCACCCATAGCCTGCCACTAGATGCAGTGCCGCTTGCCACCCATAGCCTGCCACCAGATGCAGTGCCGCTTGCCACCCATAGCCTGCCACCAGATGCAGTACTGTCGTCACTCCCTCTGAATGAGCCGCGTGTGTAGAAGGAAAGGAGTGGCGTCACTATCTGGAGAGTGAAGATCACACCAGTCCCTGCTGCTTGAGTGCCAGAGAAGGAGGTTCCGAGGTGGGTGGGGACAGCAGTGCTGCACTAGGCGCAGGCCTCGCTCCCAGGCCTCACTGTCAGAGTAAATTTGTCACTGGTTGCAAGACGCCAGGCATCCCTGGCCCTAGCAACCGGTTCCGGAAATGTAGGTATTACTTAGTAGGGGGGTGACTGTGTCCTCTATTTCATTCCGGGACATTGTATTGTACCCGGGACAGACATGTCAATTGCGGGACAGTCCCGGGCAATCTGGGACACGTGGGCACCGTAGGTTGCAAGTGCGCCACCGGCAGCGTGTGCGTGACCAAAGGGGACACATATATATATCTGCGCCCATTAGCACAGCCGTGTCATTCTGTCGACGTATAAACTCTTTACGGCGGGCGGCAAGCGGTTAAATCCCATTTCTTCCCCATTCTGATGCTCGGTTTGAACTTCAGGAAGTCGTCTTCATCACGTCTAGAGGCCTAAATGCATCGAGTCGCTGCCGTGCGATTGGCTGGTTAGCAATTTGTGTCACCAAGTGATTGAACAGGTGTACCTAATAAAGTGTCCGGTGAGCGTGTGGGGATTGCGCCTTTCTTTGCCTAGATGATGATTTAGTGGAGGATTTCGGATATACGGGGGTCGGGAAGTCGCTGTAGATTTGCGGGGGGGGGGGCGGTGGAACGGTGGTGGCGGCGCACAGAGGAACAGACGTGACGCTCAGTATCAGGAAAGTCGCCCCTTCCCCTCCCCCCCTGTATGCGACCGAAGGCGGCGGCGGCAGTTTCCTCCTCGTTCTCTGAAACATTGTAGCAAGTCGGCCACAAAGGAGGAAACAGAAGAAGTCTGATGGGGAAATCTCCGAGAATCCGAGCAGAGGGAAGGAAGAAGAATGAGCCAACCGACTGACAACACCGCCGAAAAACTTCCCGCTGCGTCACACAGGGAACCCGGGGGAACAACACCGCCCCCCTAGCCATTGGATAATTACCCTTCTGAGTCCCCAGAGATACAGAACATTCTATGAGATCGGTGACCTAATGCCCCTCTCCGGGCCAAGAATTACTGAATAATAAAAAAAAATAACCCATTAGATGAGAACATTGCAAAGGCGGATTGTTCTGCAGAATTCGCCGTCATTCCAAAGATTCCCTACGCAGTACCGTTTCCTGCCACTAGATGTCTTCAGTCTGATGGCCAGCATCATTTAAGCCACTTCCTAGGAGCCCAGGTCCTTCCAGACTGGTCACCCCCAGCCACTCTGTCACTCTCTCCTCCTATCAACATGCTACTTATGATGAGTTCCTCCTTGTTCTGCTTCTTCCTGTCACACTCCAGCTCTGCTGTACGAGGACCGCAAGGGGCTCACAGACAGCTACTTACACTGCTTGTTTTGTTTTATTTTTTTAATAAATAAATATAATGATGTAATAATGATAATGATGTAATAATGAACGCAGAGCTGCATTATTTGTGTCCTTTATATCTACCTGGAATTCATCCTAACCACTTGCCCCTGGAAGATTTACCCCCCCTCATGAGCAGGCCATTTTTTGCAGTGCCGAATAGCAAAAAATGGCCTGCTCATGAAGGGGGGTAAATCTTCCAGGGGCAAGTGGTTACCTGGTAACCACGGTTATGCAACCCTGTACAGAAATGAAATATTACAAGTGAGAGTAGGCAGGGCCATCTTAAAAGCGTAATGGGCCCCTGGGCAAAGTAATGCTCTGGGGCCCCTACAATGATGACAGTGCATGTAGGTAGGAGGCAGACTGCCTCCCCTGTGTATCCATCACTCTCAGTGCCATCATGGGGGTGTCCAATTTCGGGGGAACGTGGAACCAGCTGCTTTGGGGAAAGTGCAGGGGGCCCTCTTGCAGCTGGGGCGTGATGGTGCTCTCTCATTAGGACAGCCCTGAGAGTAGGGAACACGGGGCTTGAGGTAGAGGTAGTGGCAACAGGGCCGACCCGCCCTATAGGCTCACTATGCAAGCCGCTTAGGGCCCCCGCAAAGCTACAGAGGGCCCCCCAAATTACTAGAGGCCCTGGCTGGTGAGAAGTCATTCTCGGCCCCTCACCCTGCTTCCCAACTCGCTGGCTGCATGGGAGAAGAGGTAAGGAGTCAAACACCCCCCTCCTCAACTTTAATGTGACATGTCATTGTTGGCAGCCCATCGACCCCCCCCCCCCCCCTGCTTGGCAGTGAGTGGCAATGAGCAGCAATGAGCACCATCGCTCTCCGGGTTCAACAAAGCCCTGCTGACCGGAATGATACTGAAGAAGAGAACAGGTTGGGCTCTCAGTGCCCCCCTCCTCTCTACATACAGCCACTGTGCCCCCCTCCTTTCTACATACAGCCACTGTGCCCCCCTCCTCTCTACATACAGCCACTGTGACCCCCCTCTCTACATACAGCCACTGTGCCCCCCTCCTCTCTACATACAGTCACTGTGCCCCCCTCCTCTCTACATACAGCCACTGTGACCCCCTCCTCTCTGCATACAGCCACTGTGCCCCCCTCCTCTCTACATACAGCCACTGTGACCCCCCTCTCTACATACAGCCACTGTGCCCCCCTCCTCTCTACATACAGCCACTGTGCCCCCCTCCTCTCTACATACAGCCACTGTGACCCCCCTCTCTACATACAGCCACTGTGCCCCCTCCTCTCTACATACAGCCACTGTGCCCCCCTCCTCTCTACATACAGTCACTGTGCCCCCTCCTCTCTACATTCAGCCACTGTGCCCCCTCCTCTCTACATACAGCCACTGTGCCCCCCTCCTCTCTACCCCCTCCTTTCTACATACAGCCACTGTGCCCCCCTCCTCTCTACATACAGCCACTGTGTCCCCTCCTCTCCCCCATCCTCTCTACATACAGCCACTGTGCCCCCCTCCTCTCTACATACAGCCACTGTGTCCCCTCCTCTCTACATACAGCCACTGTGCCCCCCTCCTCTCTACATACAGCCACTGTGCCCCTCCTCCTCTCTACATACAGCCACTGTGCCCCCCTCCTTTCTACATACAGCCACTGTGCCCCCCTCCTCTCTACATACAGCCACTGTGCCCCCCTCCTCTCTACATACAGCCACTGTGCCCCCCTCCTCTCTACATACAGCCACTGTGTCCCCTCCTCTCTACATACAGCCACTGTGCCCCCCTCCTCTCTACATACAGCCACTGTGCCCCCCTCCTCTCTACATACAGCCACTGTGCCCCCCTCCTCTCTACATACAGCCACTGTGCCCCCCTCCTCTCTACATACAGCCACTGTGACCCCTCCTCTCTACATACAGCCACTGTGCCCCCCTCCTCTCTACATACAGCCACTGTGCCCCCCTCCTCTCTACATACACTGTGCCCCCCTCCTCTCTACATACAGCCACTGTGCCCCCTCCTCTCTACATACAGCCACTGTGCCCCCCTCCTCTCTACATACAGCCACTGCCCCCTCCTCTCTACATGCTGTGCCCCCTCCTCTCTACATACAGCCACTGTGCCCCCCTCCTCTCTACATACAGCCACTGTGCCCCCTCCTCTCTACATACAGCCACTGTGCCCCCTCCTCTCTACATACAGCCACTGTGCCCCCCTCCTCTCTACACTGTGCCCCCTCCTCTCTAACAGCCACTGTGCCCCCCTCCTCTCTACATACAGCCACTGTGCCCCCTCCTCTCTACATACAGCCACTGTGCCCCCCTCCTCTCTACATACAGCCACTGTGTCCCCTCCTCTCTACATACAGCCACTGTGCCCCCCTCCTCTCTACATACAGCCACTGTGCCCCCTCCTCTCTACATACAGCCACTGTGCCCCCCTCCTCTCTACATACAGCCACTGTGCCCCCTCCTCTCTACATACAGCCACTGTGCCCCCTCCTCTCTACATACAGCCACTGTGCCCCCCTCCTCTCTACATAAAGCCACTGTGCCCCCCTCCTCTCTACATACAGCCACTGTGCCCCCCTCCTCTCTACATACAGCCACTGTGCCCCCCTCCTCTCTACATACAGCCACTGTGCCCCCCTCCTCTCTACATACAGCCACTGTGTCCCCTCCTCTCTACATACAGCCACTGTGCCCCCCTCCTCTCTACATACAGCCACTGTGCCCCCCTCCTCTCTACATACAGCCACTGTGCCCCCCTCCTTTCTACATACAGCCACTGTGCCCCCCTCCTCTCTACATACAGCCACTGTGCCCCCCTCCTCTCTACATACAGCCACTGTGCCCCCCTCCTCTCTACATACAGCCACTGTGCCCCCCTCCTCTCTACATACAGCCACTGTGCCCCCTCCTTCTCTACATACAGCCACTGTGCCCCCCTCCTCTCTACATACAGCCACTGTGCCCCCTCCTCTCTACATACAGCCACTGTGCCCCCCTCCTCTCTACATACAGCCACTGTGCCCCCTCCTCTCTACATACAGCCACTGTGCCCCCTCCTCTCTACATACAGCCACTGTGCCCCCCTCCTCTCTACATACAGCCACTGTGCCCCCCTCCTCTCTACATACAGCCACTGTGCCCCCCTCCTCTCTACATACAGCCACTGTGCCCCCCTCCTCTCTACATACAGCCACTGTGCCCCCCTCCTCTCTACATACAGCCACTGTGCCCCCCTCCTCTCTACATACAGCCACTGTGCCCCCCTCCTCTCTACATACAGCCACTGTGCCCCCCTCCTCTCTACATACAGCCACTGTGTCCCCTCCTCTCTACATACAGCCACGGTGCCCCCCTCCTCTCTACATACAGCCACTGTGCCCCCCTCCTCTCTACATACAGCCACTGTGCCCCCCTCCTTTCTACATACAGCCACTGTGCCCCCCTCCTCTCTACATACAGCCACTGTGACCCCTCCTCTCTACATACAGCCACTGTGCCCCCCTCCTCTCTACATACAGCCACTGTGCCCCCCTCCTCTCTACATACAGTCACTGTGCCCCCTCCTCTCTACATACAGCCACTGTGCCCCCCTCCTCTCTACATACAGTCACTGTGCCCCCTCCTCTCTACATACAGCCACTGTGCCCCCCTCCTCTCTACATACAGCCACTGTGCCCCCTCCTCTCTACATACAGCCACTGTGCCCCCTCCTCTCTACATACAGCCACTGTGCCCCCCTCCTCTCTACATAAAGCCACTGTGCCCCCCTCCTCTCTACATACAGCCACTGTGCCCCCCTCCTCTCTACATACAGCCACTGTGCCCCCCTCCTCTCTACATACAGCCACTGTGTCCCCTCCTCTCTACATACAGCCACTGTGCCCCCTCCTCTCTACATACAGTCACTGTGCCCCCTCCTCTCTACATACAGCCACTGTGCCCCCCTCCTCTCTACATACAGCCACTGTGCCCCCTCCTCTCTACATACAGCCACTGTGCCCCCTCCTCTCTACATACAGCCACTGTGCCCCCCTCCTCTCTACATAAAGCCACTGTGCCCCCCTCCTCTCTACATACAGCCACTGTGCCCCCTCCTCTCTACATACAGCCACTGTGCCCCCCTCCTCTCTACATACAGCCACTGTGCCCCCCTCCTCTTTACATACAGCCACTGTGCCCCCTCCTCTCTACATACAGCCACTGTGCCCCCCTCCTCTCTACATACAGCCACTGTGCCCCCTGCACATGCCCCCCGCCCGCCCTTGTCCTGGCCCTGTGTTTTCCTATATTTGTTCAATCCGTGCAAAACAAATCCTGTTGATCCTGCCAGCAATCCTGTGCTGTCCTATGCACTCTGCGGTGTTTTTCTGAACAACGTTATCAAGAAATGTGATCCATAGCCCCATCCCATGTTGTGGAGAAGGTGGGGGGTGTTCTGTTGTCCTGTGTGGCAGGGCCGCCATCAGGGGGGGGTACAGGCAGTACACCTGTAAGGGGCCCGGAGGTCCTCAGGGGCCCAGATGGCAACCAGCTTTTTTTTATATATTTTTTTTTTATTAAAGGGCTCAGAGGTCTCCAGGGGCCTGGATGACAACCCCCTTTTATATATATATATATATATATATATATATATATATTATTACACAGTACACCTGTAAGGGGCCCAGAGGTCCCCAGGGGCTTGGAGGTCCCCAGATTGAAACCCCCCCTTTTTTTATGATTTTTTTTTTTGTTTTTATTAAAGGGCCCAGAGGTCCCCAGGGCCCCGGATGGCAAACCTCCCCCCCTTTTTTTTTTTTTTTATGGTTTATTATTTGTTTTGTTTTTATTAAAGGGCCCAGAGGTCTCCAGGGGCCCGGATGGCAACCCCCTTTTATATATATATCTATATATAGATATATATATATTTTATTAGTACACCTGTAAGGGGCCCAGATGTCCCCAGGGTCCCTGGATTGAAACCCACCTTTTTTTATGATTTTTTTTTGTTTTGATTAAAAGGACCAGAGGTCCCCAGGGCCCCGGATGGAACCCCCCCTTTTTTTATTTATTTTTTATGGTTTATTATTTGTTTTGTTTTTATTAAAGGGCTCATAGATCCCCAGGGCCCCGAATGGAACACCCCCCCCCCCCTCCCCATTTTTATTTATTTTTTGTTTTGTTTTTATTAAAGGGCCCAGAGGTCCCCAGGGAAATCATATCCCCCCTTAAGTGTCTCTTCTCCAGAACATGCGTCTTTTGTCACATGAAAAGATAGAATAAAATATGTACAAAAATGTGAGGGGTGTACTTACTTTTGTGAGATTCTGTGTATGACTGGGAGGGGTTAGTTGAGTTGGATTCAGGACTGAATAAACCAGACCGGCACCTCCTGGTATTCCAAGTCTAACGGGATGGTGACTCCGTGGTTTGGAATGCGGTATTTATCTATTGTTTTATCATCTGTTATTCATCTTCACATCGAGCCAAAGAAATTCCTTTTTATTATTATGATTTCCAGTGGACGGAAATTATTGTAGGATACCCTCATATCTGTAAGGTTAAGCATAGGAACATTTACAAACTCTTTAACCCCCTCCCACCCACCGTATAGGGAAATGATGGCTGCAGGTGGTTCTATTGTTCTGGGATGATGTGATATGATGTCCCACTTGTGCGCCCCTAGGGGCAAAAAGGTGGTGCGGTGCGTCCCCAGGACATGGTACATCCCCAATCTTGGTAAAGAGCTGATGATGCGGCTCTTTACCCAGGTTGTCAGCCGTTTCCCTTTACCCATGTTATGTTGTCAGCCGTTTCCCTTTACCCAGGTTGGCAGCCGTTTCCCTTTACCCAGGTCGTCAACCGCTTCCCTTTACCCATGTTATGCTGTCAGCCGTTTCCCTTTACCCAGGTCGTCAACCGCTTCCCTTTATCCAGGTCGTCAGCCGCTTCCCTTTACCCATGTCGTCAGCCGCTTCCCTTTACCCATGTCGTCAGCCGCTTCCCTTTACCCATGTCGTCAGCCGCTTCCCATTACCCATGTCGTCAGCCGCTTCCCTTTACCCATGTTATGCTGTCAGCCGTTTCCCTTTACCCAGGTCGTCAGCCGTTTCCCTTTACCCATATCGTCAGCCGCTTCCCTTTACCCATGTTATGTTGTCAGCCGTTTCCCTTTACCCAGGTTGTCAGCCGCTTCCCTTTATCCAGGTCGTCAGCCGCTTCCCTTTACCCATGTTATGCTGTCAGCCGTTTCCCTTTACCCAGGTCGTCAGCCGCTTCCCTTTATCCAGGTCGTCAGCCGCTTCCCTTTACCCATGTTATGCTGTCAGCCGTTTCCCTTTACCCAGGTTGTCAGCCGCTTCCCTTTATCCAGGTCGTCAGCCGCTTCCCTTTACCCATGTTATGCTGTCAGCCGTTTCCCTTTACCCAGGTCGTCAGCCGTTTCCCTTTATCCAGGTCATCAGCCGCTTCCCTTTACCCATGTCGTCAGCCGCTTCCCTTTACCCATGTCGTCAGCCGCTTCCCTTTACCCATGTCGTCAGCCGCTTCCCTTTACCCATGTTATGCTGTCAGCCGTTTCCCTTTACCCAGGTAGTCAGCCGCTTCCCTTTATCCAGGTCGTCAGCCGCTTCCCTTTACCCATGTTATGCTGTCAGCCGTTTCCCTTTACCCATGTTATGCTGTCAGCCGTTTCCCTTTACCCAGGTCGTCAGCCGTTTCCCTTTATCCAGGTCATCAGCCGCTTCCCTTTACCCATGTTGTCAGCCGCTTCCCTTTACCCATGTTATGCTGTCAGCTGTTTCCGTTTACCCATGTCGTCAGCCGCTTCCCTTTACTCAGATCGTCAGCCGCTTCCCTTTACCCAGGTCGTCAGCCGCTTCCCTTTACCCAGGTCGTCAGCCGCTTCCCTTTACCCAGGTCGTCAGCTGTGCTGTACATAGCCCTGTGCAGACAGCAGAGCTGTGGGAGAGCCCAGCAGGCCACACCCCCTATTAAAAACTACAGGAGGGGGCGGTGACAAGAGCAGTCCCTCTGCACAAGGTGAGAGCGCAGCGGTGAGCGGTCTTTATTACAGGAAGTTACTGCAATGATCCGGAAGGAAGACACAAATCTCAGCGAGATGAAGAACACACGTAATGAATGTATTATTAGACATCGGGGGTTATTTATGAAAGGCAAAGCCACTTTGCACTACATGGGCAATGTACACATGAAAGTGCACTTGGAAGTGCAGTCGCTGTAGATCCGAGGGGGACATGCAAGGAAAATAAAAAACAGCAGTTTAGCTTGCACATGATTGGGTGATAAAATCAGCAGAGCTTCCCCTTGTTTCAGATCTTCCCCTCAGATTTACAGAGACTGCACTGCACTTCCAAGTGTACTTTTCCCTTGTAGTTTCCACTTGAAGTGCAAAGTCTATTTGCCTTTTGTACACAACCCCCCCCCCCCATGTCTGCTGATCCCGGAGTTCAGCTTTAAATGCCGCCTATTAGATGATCGCATTTAATCTGAAAAGAGGATTTCCTGCCCGCCAGAAGATCTAAGGCTGACCTTGGCTGTGAAGAGACAGATAATCATCATCACTTGTAGAATGTTGATGAGATTAGGGGATGTGGCCGACGTCTGAGACATTCATTGGGAAAGACGTCGTGCCGCAAGAAACTGCTGCAACCGTCTGGGCTCTATTTTTACCTCTCGTGGGGACGGAATATAAAGCGACGTTCCTCCTTCTACTGTCAGATTTATTCTTCATGGTAATAAATGTGTCAGTGTGACCAGGGGCGGACTGACCATTGAGGAAATCGGGCACTGCCCGAGGGCCCCATGCCACTAGGGGGCCCCATCAGGGTTGCCAGGCTCATTAAAACCAGGGACTGTATGTCAAAATCTGTGGTTTTTTTTTACATCTGTCCCTGATATGTCCAAAACTGACATGCTTTTGATATGAAAATCCAGAGGCGTGTGGGGGGGGGGGGGGGGGGGCGAGAAAATGCACAGCTGCGCTGCATTTTCGACAGCCACCCCCTTAACCACTTCAGCCCCGGACCATTCGGCTGGCCAAAGACCGGGCCATTTTTTGCGAATTCGGCACTGCGTCGCTTTAACTGACAATTGCGCGGTCGTGTGACGCGGCTCCCAAACAAAATCTGCGTCCTTTTCCCCCCCCCCCCACAAATAGAAGTTTCTTTTGGGGGTATTTGATCACCTCTGCGGTTTTTATTTTTTGCGCTATAAACAAAAATAGAGCGACAATTTTGAAAAAAAAAAAATATTTAAACTTTTTGCTGTAATAAAAACCCCCCAAATAATATATAAAAAGCCAATGACAGCTGATCACGGAACTAAACGGGCGTCAGTTACCAGCTTTTTTTTATTTATTTTTTCTTCACACAGTCAGTGTGAAGAAAAGAATAAAGCCAGTAACTAATGTAGGGTTAGTGATGGGGAACCTCGGCACCCCCAGATGTTTTGGAACTACATTTCCCATGACGCTCATGCACTCTGTAGTGTAGTGGAGCATCATGGGAAATGTAGTTCCCAAACATCTGGGGTGCCGAGGTTCACCATCACAGTGTTAGAGAGACATTATTCCCCTGAATGCCAACCAGTGACGCCTCATCAGTGAAGGAGAAAAATTACCGGTTTGCTAAATTTTATAACAAAATATAAAAAAAAAAAACGTATTTTAAGTTTTGGTCTTTTTTTTTTTTGTTTTCCAAAAAAAATAAAAGATGCAGTGGTGATTAAATACCTAAAATAAAATAAAAAAGCAATATTTTTTTTATGGGTACTGTGTTGCATGACCGCGCAATTGTCAAAGTGTGACAGCGCTGGGAGATGAAAATTGGCCTGGGAAAGAAAGGGGGGGGGGGGGGGGGTACAAGTCAGACACCACCTCTTCCATGTGGTACCAGAGAATAAAATGATGGGACCCCAACGGTGTTCCTCCGATCATCAGATTCTGGAGATCAAAGCCGTACTTCTTCACAAATTGGACCAACTGTGCCTTCCTCACACAGCCTGTGATTGACAGCCTCACCTCTCTGTTCATGTCAGGTGTGCATATGGGGGGGGGGGGGTGTTCCTTTCCACTAATCAGCTCTCCCCCTCCTACTAAGCTGTGCAGTGCGTACTTTCAGACATCCTTTATCAATTCTGGACTTTGAACAGCTGTAGAGGAGAGATGAGGCAGATACAACAAATCCTCCTATATAAGTTGGACCTGTTTATCTATGGAAAGGGAGAGGGAGAGGGAGAGGGAGAGAGAGAGAGTGAGCGAGAGAGCGAAAGTGAGCGAGTGTGAGCACGAGAGTGAGAGCGCGAGAGTGAGCGAGCGTGAGAGTGAGTGTGAGAGCAAGAGTGAGCGCGAGAGTGAGTGTGAGAGCGCGAGTGTGAGAGCGGGTGAGAGAGACCGACTGAGCAAGTGTGAGAGCAAGAGAGCGAGTGAGAGAGAGCGCGAGCGTCAGAGAGAGCCCGTCGTAGCAGAGCTGTGCAGTGTATTTGTCTTTAAAGACTTCCTCCAGCTGTTGCAGAACTACGAGTCCCATGAGGCTTTGCAAGGCTGACCGTTACAGCAGAGGCATGATGGGACTTGTGGTTCCACAACAGCTGGAGGGCCACCAGTTTCTCATCCATTAAAGAATAAAGCCTGCAGGGGTGTCAAATTTACCAGAAATCCAGGGAGCTCCTAACTTTCTGTTTAAAACTCACAATGAAATTCTGAGCGGCAGCATCCGCCCTGTTCAGCCACCTTTTTCTTCTACCTATGGATATCTTCATAACATAACTGTAAAGTGTTCTGTAGTGTGGGGGGGGGGGGCCTGAGAACACTGGTTAGGATTTCAATAGAGCAGAATCATTGTATTGCTCTGTACAAGGATAGATCTTGAGGAATTGTTCATGTTTTGCAGAAATGTACATTGTTTTTTTTGTCATACTTTACCTTTATGATACCCCAGGTGGTAGACTGGTATTGGATAGGGAAAAATTAAAGAGAAGATGCTACAACCCAATGATATGCAAGAATCCTCCAGAGCCAATGGGTGCGTGATGAGCAGTCACACCCCTCCAGGCAAAATCACGAAGGAAGACAATCCGCTACTTCAAAAAATCATCAAGTTTTTAAAACACATTATCCATACAGCAGTTTATGAATAAGGCCAACAGGGCTGAAACCCGTAACCATGACTAAGGCTGAAACACTTTAACCACTTGAGCCCCGGACCAATATGCTGCTAAATACCCAGAGGCGCTTTTACAATTCGGCACTGCGTCGCTTTAACTGACAATTGCGCGGTCGTGCGACGTGGCTCCCAAACAAAATTTGCGTCCTTTTCTTCCCACAAATAGAGCTTTCTTTTGGCGGTATTTGATCACCTCTGCGGTTTTTATTTTTTGCGCTATAAACAAAAATAGAGCTACAATTTTGGAAAAAAAAAATATATATATTTTTTACTTTTTATTATAAGAAAAATTGAATAAACTAAATTTTAGTCAAACATTTAGGCCAAAATGTATTCAGCCACATGTCTTTAGTTAAAAAAAAAAAAAAGCAATAATTTTTTTTTTTAGCTACCTAGCAACAACAGCGACACTAATACAGCGATCAGAAAAATGATCTCTTAGTGACGCTGGCAATAGGGGGTGAAAGGGTTAACTAGGGCGGTGATCAGGGGGTTAAACCTTTATTGGGGGGGGGGGGGCTACCCTGAACCTAACACTAACTGACTGTCACACTGACACTAAAGGCAGTGATCAGTACATATATGATCACTGCAATGACAGTGTGACAGGGGGGTGGGTGATCGGAAGGGGTTAAATGTGCCTGCGTGTACTGGGGTCAGTGTAGTGTTGGTGCGACTTACTGTGACTCTTCTCTCATCGCGGCGGTTTGAAGATACCGCCGAGAGGAGAGCTGCATCACTTCCTCTGCCTGTGTTTACATTTTACAGACAGAGGAAGTGACACGGCGGCGGCGCACGGGATTGGCTGTGAGAGATCACGAGGGGGGCGGACAAAAAAAAACGAACCGCCGCCCCCTCGCGTCGGATCGTTCCCGGAGGTAAGCCGACCGCCGCACGCAGCGGAGGGGGTTCTGATCGGACCCCCGACCCGCTAGAAGGCAGGGACGTATATATACGTCCATCTGCCTGTACGTGCTATTTTGTGGACGTAAATAGTCGTGCGGCGGTCGTTAAGTGGTTAACCACTGCTGTATTGATATCGTGTCCGTCCTGGATAAAAAAATAAATACAAAAATTGAACAAACATTTAAATGCTTCCCTACCAGCAATAATATGGATTTCCTGTTAGGGAAGCGGTTATACTGGGATCATGGTTGAGGCGCCAACCATAACTCCAGTATCCTTTGTTCAAGCCAGCGATTCTCTTTCAACTAAAAGTGATCCGATTTCCAGTTCTGGTAAATGTACACACTGGCTTTTTTTTGCTGGAAAGCCTGAGATTTAAAAAAAAAAAAAAAAAAAAAAAAAAAAAAAAAAAAATGATCTTAGGCTCTCCAGCAAAAAAGAGAGATGTGGAGTCTTATAGACCACATATCTCTCCATAAAGAGGACGTTTAATGCCTTATTTCTAGCACAAGGGATATTTACATTACTTGTGATAGGAACCGTGTAAAAAAAAAAAAAAAAAAAAAATTTTTTTTTTTTATTAATTTTTTTTTTTTTTTAAGTTCCCCCAGTCCCCCTGCACTCATATGCAGTTGCAAACACACACGTAGGTCGCACCCGCATATGTAAACAGTGTTCAGACACCACACGTTGCCTATGGAGGAGATTTGAAAGTACCGAAGTTTGGCGCCATTCCGCGAGTTTTAAAGCGTGACATGTTGTTAATGATTTACTCGGCCTAACATCATCTCGTATAACTTACAAAAAAAAATTGGGTTATCTATTGCTTTTTTTTTCCCCCCATTAAAATTAAATGTTTATTTTACTTTTTTAATTGCATTTGAAAAAAAATAAATCGCTACACTAATACTGTGTGGCATAAAAAATTGCAACAATCACCATTTTATTCTCAAAGGGACTCTACTTAACCGCTTGCCGCCCGCAGATACAAGTCTGCAGCATGGCACGGGCAGGCAGAAAGACGTACCTGTACGTCCCCTTTTAGAAGCGGCCAATACCGGCGATCGTCTCACGGAGACATAGAACGGGGAGATGTTAATGTAAAACACAACATCTCCCCGCTCTCCCTGGTGACATCGTCACTGATCGTGTTCCCCCGTCATCGGGAACACAATCAGTGACGTGTCACAGCAAGCCACGCCCCTCTTCAGTAAGAATCACTCCACAGGGAACACTTAACCCCTACAGCGCCACCTATCGGTTAACCCCCTTCACTGCCATTTTCACAGTAAAAAGTGCATTTTTATAGCACTGATCTCTGTAAAAACAACAATAGTCCCAAAAATGTGTCCGCCATGTCGCAGTCATGATTAAAAAAAAAAAAAAAAAAAAAATCGCAGATCACTAGTAAAAAAAAGCTATAAAAACGATCCCCTATTTTGTAGACGCTATAACTTTTGCGCAAACCAATCAAACGATTATTGCGATTTTTTTTTTTAACCAAAAATATGTAGAACAGGGGTGCCCAACCTTTTGAAAAGCTAGGGCCACTTAAGCAACTTTGTAACCAGTCGAGGGCCACAATGAGCAGAGCGTGCGGATGACGGGTCACAGCTACTCTATAGGCCCTCCGACCCACCCAGATGAAAGGGGAACAATTCCCTTCTGTGTTTCGGATTGTAGGTGGGGGTAAACAGACATCTGTCGCTCTATAGAGGTAAATTGAGGGTCCCATTTGGTTGGGCTGATCGTGTGAAAAGGGCCTAAAACTGCTTTCACACTGATGTGCTGCAGTTTACCCACACCGCGGGTGCAGTACAGTGCACCTGTGTCTATCCTGTGGGTCAGCTGAACTTTGCCATAAACTCCACCTGTGCCAAATGGCGATGCTGTAAAGCAGGGGTCTCCAAACTGCGGCCCGAGGGCCAGATGTGGCCCTTTGCTAGCTTTTATCCGGCCCTTGGGGCACAATTCCTACCACTGACATGAGGCACTATTCCTCCCACTGACACCAACAATGTGGCACTATATTATCCACTGATACAATGATGGGATACTATTCCTCCTACTAATAGGGGGAATACTCCTCTTCCTATTGACCACCAATCCTGAGGCCATATTTGTTCTCACTGATCCTGGGGCCATGACATTTTCTTCCCTTGCTGGCCCCAATCCGGCCCTCCTAAAGTCTGAAGGGCAATAAAGTGGCCCTATGTTTGAAAAGTTTGGAGACCCCTGCTGTAGATGAAGCATCGGTTTATGGCACTCTGCTCCGCAGCCACTTTCTTCCTCTACCACTGTCCACCAGCTTTATTCACAACACTGATGCTGTGGTATGGCGGGTTGCAAACTGCAATCTGGGCTTGCCAACCCCCCATTCCAGAGCAGGAGGTCGCGGGCCACATCTGAGGGCTCCGCGGGCCACTGGTTGGCCACCCCTGATGTAGAAGAATACTTATCGGTCTAAACTGAGGGGGAAAAAAAACGTTGTTTTTTTGGGGGGATATTATAGCAAAAAGTAAAATAAAAAATATTGGTTTTTTTTTTAAATTGTCGATATTGTTGTTTATAGCGCAAAAAATAAAAAACCGCAGAGGTGATCAAATACCACCAAAATAAATCTCTATTTGTGGGGGAAAAAAAGGACGCCAATTTTGTTTGGGAGCCACGTCGCACGACCGCGCAATTGTCAGTTTAAGCGATGCAGTGCCGAATCGCAAAAAGGGGCCTGGTCCTTTAGCTACAAAATGGTCCGGGGCTGAAGTGGATAGAGATAGAGATATATACACACACACACACACACATAAATATGTTTGGGGGGGGGGGGGGGGGTTAAAAGTAATGGTCGTGCACATTTTTTTTTCTTGTAAACAAAAAGTGGTTATTCAGGGTTATGTATAAAAACCAACAAGGCTGAAACGCGTTAACCACTCCTGTATCGATATTGTGTCTTGTGGAGAAACAATAAATTTGAAGATTTTGAGATTTCGTAGCAGATGGTCTTCCTTCATGGATTGTTAGAGAGCTTTTCCCCCCCCACCACCCTTTCCCAGCTAAACAGAAATCAGACACAGACACACAGAATGTTGTATACGTAATAAACTCGTGTTTCTACAAGAAACAAAGCAGTTAATATACAGAATATACAACTTTTTTTTTTTTTTCAGGCCCGACACCCCCCCCTTTTTCTTGGAGACCTGACTGCCTGCCGTAACGCACCTTCCTCCCACCCCGCATACAAAGCTAAGCTGAAGACAACTCTGTCTCCACAAAAAAAAAAAAAGAAAAAAAGTCATTTGATAACAGCGCCAAGAAAGGAACCGATCACGAGAGTTGATGACATTTGCTAAGAACACGTGTAACATGCTATTAATAAAAAAAAAAAAAAAAATCAGAAGTAATAAAAAGCGAATCTCGCCTGTTTCTAAAAGGTAAGGTAAGGAAGCAACAGAGGAGAAGCGCCGGGGTAAAATGAAAAGTGCTGCTCGCGGGATTGACGGTGGTGAAACGGCGTCTTCACGGGTAAAATGTTTACCATTAAAAGAATTCTAATAAGTTAGGGCTAAAAGACCAATATTGCTATACAAACCTGATAAAAAGGAAAAAAATAAAAAATTGGGTAGGAGGTTGGGACACCGAAGATTAGAGGTGCGAGTAATAAAACATACGGGGGGGGGGGGGGTCGTATCACAGGCAAATGGGTGGAATAAAGACTAAATATTCAATACTGGCATCAACTGAATATTATCTATAAAAAGGGCACAGGGTGGAAGAGAATTAATGCCACGTGGGGGGGGGGGGCGGAGAGTCTGTCGCAGCCATGTCATCGTCTATGACCAGTCCCTAGGCATCTGTAGAGTCCGCCATCAGCCATATATACATATAAACAAAGCGTAGTGTGCATGTATTTACAGGAGTTGAGGGGCCACATCATTACAAAAACAGAAAAAAAAAAAGGGGGGGGGGGGCAGCTGCAGGATCGGCCTTTGTTGAGCTCCACCCACCGCAGGATCGGCCTTTGTTGAGCTCCACCCACCGCAGGATCGGCCTTTGTTGAGCTCCACCCACTGCAGGATCGGCCTTTGTTGAGCTCCACCCACCGCAGGATCGGCCTTTGTTGAGCTCCACCCACCGCAGGATCGGCCTTTGTTGAGCTCCACCCACCGCAGGATCCGGTCTAAAAAAAACACAAGGCGCATTTCCTGTCTCAGGCCATACAAGGAGAGGGTTTGTGCGTTACACAGTCTTTGTTGTGGCCACAGAGAACCAAGAGAAAAGTACAGCGGTCGCACCATGACGGGGCCTTGATAATGGAGGGGGTTCACAACCTAAGTTTAGGGTTCTAGGAAAGTCTAGGACTTTCAACGTAAAAGCCTGAAAAAAAAAAAAAAAACACGGGGAGGGTCCACATCTCTTGGCTGCTGCCCTGTATAAATAACATACTCCCAGAAAGGAATAAAAAGAACAGATAACTGAATTATATAGAAAAATAGGCCAATTAAAATGGCTAGCAAATAAAAAAATCAACATATATTTATATACAGATAAGTATCCCCACCCCCTCCCCCCCCCCCATGGGACTGAACGAATGAAGTGGAACGACCGTCACGGTACAGATCTGGTCAATGTTGTAAAGTATAGGCGTCTTAAAGTGCCATACATAGGCCAGGCTGCTAGAATATTCAGGTCCAGACAAGAAGAAAAAAACATTCTAAAATAACCCCCCCCCCAAAAAAAATTATAGGTACTGCAATGGGCACCGACCAAATGCCAAGTTGTCTTCATACTGGAAAATAAATTGGGTAACCGGCCTGGATGCTTCTAAAAAGGTTGTCCTACGCCTATTATGACCGCCAGAGTCTGTCGTCTTTGGCCACAGTAAGCAAGTAATGGCGGAACCCGCGACCGGAACCTGCGACTGGGCCTGCAGCTAATTCAAGGTCCCCCGGCAGTTCTCCGTCCCACATAAACAGGGAATTTTGCTTTCTTCGATGGGGAATTTGTAGTCGTAGGTGATCTCCTCGTTGACGTTGATCGCCTGCTTGGAGTAGATGACAATTTTCTTTTGGGACTCGATGGTGATGACTTTGGCGTAACAATTAGGCTAAAAGAGGAAAAAAAAAAAAATAAGTTTTAAAATATAATATAATATATAAAAATGCAAAGTAAAAATTGTACATGTTCAAGAATGAAATATATTATATATATATATATAAAAAAATAAAAAATAAATAGCAGGTAAACATGTATGTGTCGCAGCTTCTGCCAAGGTTATAGTTCATCATTTACAACAACGATCTTTCGCGGAACTACACGTCCCATGAGGCATTGCAAGACTGACATTCACAGACATGACTAGGCATGATGGGAATTGTAGTTCCTGAACAACTGGAGGGCCGTAGTTTGAGGACCCATGATTTACAACTTTCAAAGAGAACCTACAGTCTTAAAGAGGAACTGCAGTCCGCTCACATAATTTGTAATAAAAAAAACATCTTTGCCATTCTGAAGCTTCCCTGCCACCACTTGGCTTGTTATTTCATATAATATACTGTGATTCCAAATATGCTGTAGAAATCTCCCTCCACCGAATCCGGCTGCAGCCATTTTAACTGTGGGCAGCTGAAGCTGCTGCCTGTTCACTTCCTGGATTTACACAGGACACACACCTCTAGCTCTGCAGCCCTGAAGCTTTCATTGGCCCCCTTATGACTCATCCCCCCATTCCCTTCCTGGCAAACTTTCTCTCTGTAAACAAGGCAGAGCCCTGTCCTGTCAGCAGGGAATGAAATAGCTTACTTCACCTAGTAGAAAGCACAACATACATTACACACAAACAGGCCTGAAACACATTTAACCCTTCGATTACCCTACAATGTTTAACCCATTCCACAGTCAGTGTCAGTAGTACAGCGACAGTGTATATTTCTAGCACTGATCACTGTATATTAGTGTCACTGGTTCCCAAAAAAAAAAAAGTGTCAAAAGCATTGGTGTCAGAATGTCCGCCCCAATATCGTAGTTCTGCTATACGTCGCTGATCGCCGCCATTAGTAGTATAGAAATATCCCATCGTTTGTAGGCGCTATAACTTTTGCGCAAACCAATCAATATACGCTTATTAGGATTTTTTTTACAAAAATATTTAGCAGCATGCATATTGGCCTAAACCGATGAAGAAATTGCATTTTTTACTGGCTATTGTTTATAGCAGAAAGTAAAAAAATATTTATATATTTTCAAAAATGTCAGCTTATTTGTTTAATAGCGCAAAAAAAAATAAAAAAAATCAGAGAGGTACAAGAAAACCACCAAAAGAAAGCTCCGTTTGTGAAAAAAAAAAAAAAGACACTTTTTTTGGAGTATAACATCGCATGACCGCGCTATGGTCAAATAAAGTAGCACAGTGCCGAATACCAAAAAATGGCCTGGTCATGAAGGGGGGGGGGTAAATCTTCCAGAGGTCAAATGGTTATACAACTGCCAAACCTTGGATTACTACTAAACAGAGGCCTTCTCCTTGTACACAATCCATTAAAGGGGGTTGTAAAGCTTTGATTTTTTTTCACACTAATGCATCCTACGCATTAAGGGTGAAAAAATACCTTGCAGTGTCCGGCCCCCCTTGAACCCCGAATCTCCATGGGCGCGATCCTGCATTACTTTCCCCCAGCCTGTGCCCCGAATCTCCATGGGCGCGATCCTGCATTACTTTCCCCCAGCCTGAGCCCTGAATCTCCATGGGCGCGATCCTGCATTACTTTCCCCCAGCCTGATCCCCGAATCTCCATGGGCGCGATCCTGCGTTGCTTTCCCCCAGCCTGAGCCCCGAATCTCTATGAGCGCGATCCTGCGTTGCTTTCCCCCAGCCTGAGCCCCGAATCTCCATGGGCGCGATCCTGCATTGCTTTCCCCCAGCCTGAGCCCCGAATCTCTATGGGCGCGATCCTGCGTTGCTTTCCACCTGCCTGAGCCCCGAATCTCCATGGGCGCGATCCTGCATTACTTTCCCCCAGCCTGAGCCCCGAATCTACATGGGCGCGATCCTGCATTACTTTCCCCCAGCCTGAGCCCCGAATCTCCATGGGCGCGTTCCTGCGTTGCTTTCCCCCAGCCTGAGCCCCGAATCTCCATGGGCGCTTTCCTGCATTGCTTTCCCCCAGCCTGAGCCCCGAATCTCCATGGGCACGTTCCTGCGTTGCCTTCCCCCAGCCTGAGCCCCGAATCTCCATGGGCGCGATCCTGCGTTGCTTTCCCCCATGTCTTGTCGGCTCTTCATCGGATTGATAGCACGCAGCCATTGGCTCATGCTGCTGTCAATCAAATCCAATAACGCGGCTGCCGGGGGGGTGGGGCCGAGTCATACAATTGGTGGCTATGTACGCGGATTGTATGATACAGGAGCGCGCCCACAAGCCAACCCCCTTGGGAGAGAGAGGTTCCCAGAGGGAGGGGCAGATCTTGCGGGGGAAGCCGCGAGAGAAGCCATGGGACCCCAGAACAGGAGAGGCAAGTATGACATGTTTGTTTTAATAAAAAATAAATAAAAAATAGCTGAACCTTCACAACCTCTTTAAGTCAACAGTTAAGAGGACAATGCCATGTTAATTAAATGATGCAATAGGGAGAAGATTCCAGGGATATTTCGATAACATCTGGCAGCCATCCATTAGACATATGCAGAGGTAAACACGTACCAACGCCAAATAGATTGATGTTAAAAGAAAAAATCAGTACAATGGAGGCCAACAGAGCAAACCCTGGTCACAGAGGAGCAACCCGGGCTTTGTAATGAAGAGCTTAGTGAGCCGTCATTTACAGCCTATGGCAGAGGTGATGTATCTGTATGGAAGTAAAAGGATAAAAGATCTCTTCTGCGACAATAAAATGCTATGCACATGTCACATGATGATCTTCTGGATGAAAATGACATTCAGTGCAAGCCACGTCATGGGTGCCTTAGGCTGCCGATCCCCGTGACAGGCCATAGACAGTCAGATCACAGGGGACCTCTCTGTCCTAAATAAGCAAGGCCAAAATTATAAATCTTTTCTAACAGTTCATCACAATGAAAGTCCTGCAACAAAAATTGGACAAACTTTTGCAAAAGTCCAGCTGTGTGCGAACAGAATTTAGTCCGTACTAGGGTTGTGCCGATACCGATACCAGTATCGGGACCGATACCGAGTATTTGCGGGAGTACTTGTACTCCCGCAAATACCCCCGATACCAGAATAGAATACTTTTCCCGCAAAGATCCGCTTCCGTAAAGAACCGGTTTTTCGGACGGAAGAAAACCCTATTTTTCTTCCGTCCGGCGGATCGGATGAATACGGGCACACGGTCCGTATTCATCTGATTCCCCATAGGGGAGAGCGGAGGAAAGACAGGGCGGTCTCTGCACAGTGTGCGGGGACCGCCCTGTCCGCCGACAGCTCAGCGGGGATTACGGATGATCCCCGCTGAGCCGACGGACACACACGGAGCGGACACAAAAACGGTCCGCTCCGTGTGAAAGGACCCTTATTCGCAAGTGTGAATAGGACTTCTTCTAATCATTATGACACATTTACTTGGTGGACCTTCTAACTTCTATGGCAAACTTCATCTGCATCTGTGACCTGTTTCAATTTAAAGCTACTTTCAAACTAGGGCAGAGGGGCGTCGGCTGTAAAGCGTCACTGTTCTTAGCGGCGGTAAAGCGCCGATATTTTTAGCGGCGCTGTACTGTTTTTGCAACGCTATTTGGCCGATAGTGGGGAGTTTTTAGAGCCTGCTGGCGGCCAAAAAAGGGTTAAACCCACAGGCAAATCGCCGCTGCAGCGGTGCTGCTCATTGATTTCAATGTGCTGTAGGTGCGGTACACACCGCTCCTACAGCGCCTCAAAGATGCGGCTAGCGGGGCTTTTTTTTTTTACCATCCTGCCAGCGCACCGCTCCAGTGTGAAAGCCCTCAGGCTTTCACATTGGAGTAAAAGCCTTTCAGGGCGCTTTGCAGGCGCCATTTTTAGCGCCTGCAAAAAGGCTCAGTTTGCAAGTGTCCTTATAAAGCAGAGAATGTAGTGTTTGATGGAGAAAGCATTGCGCCGTAGACATCGGTGCCGACTTTCTTGCAAATATCTCCCTAACCGTGTAGGTTACGGAGATATTTCTAGCACCTACAGGAAAAGGGTTAATAAAGGCTTACCCGTAATCTCAAAGTGGTCTGTAAGGATTTACAACCACTTTAAAGCATCTCTCTATACATGGAGGCGGCTGAAAGAGCATTCCTTAGATATGAAGTCTTATGTCTTTTTTATTTTGCTCTTGAAATCAAATAACCCCTAGAGTACTCTTACCGTGCAGCAGTGATTTATAAACCTGGCCAAGTTGCCACATTTGGTGGCGTCTATGATGGTGTCCTGGTCGACACGGAATAAATAGCTGCTTCCGATCCCTTGCTGAGCGTACCTCTTCTCCCTCATGTCTGCCACCACCTAGAACAGAGAAAACAGATTTTTTTATCAGCAAGAATAGAAAGTCATGCAAACCTTGTTCTTTCCCAGACTCCACCCTATTCCCTCCTCCATAGCTGGGATGTGGGCACTCACTGGCGTAGAGCCAACCCAACCTAGTTTAAGGTTTAACCAATTCTTGTCTGACAGATACTTACAGTAGATGGGTAGCCAACATACCCGCAACATCTAGAGTGGTACCTTTATCATTGCTTCATTAACAATAAAGAAAAAAAATAAATTAAAGTTTATATTTGGCCTTGTGGTCGGTATTGGTCCTTTGATTTGTGAGCAGCAGGTGGAGATTTCTCTAAGGGGTTAACAAAGTGAGGAAGGGAAGAGCTGCTGTGCCATTGTTGGAGGTCAGAGAGGTGTGCGTTCTGGAAATAAGCCTGTGCCATGCCCTGAGTTGGTGCACCCAATAAAGCGTCCAGATGCCAACAACGATAATTCTGGGATCCGACATTGCAGAACACAACACTGGAAACATTGGCCGCTATACATCCACCACGATGTTGATTTGCAGCAGAACCCCTGGGGACCACCAAAATGTTCTCGTGGACCATCAGCGATCCACAGACCGATGGCTGGTGACCGCTGTTCTAGACTCCCCCCAATGAAAAAAAAAAAAAGCAATGGTGATCGGCCAGCATGGGCCATGTCAGCCAATCAACTGGAAGTCAGTTGCTGTAGAGCAAGGGTAGGCAACTTCGGGCATCCAGCTGTTTTGAAACGACGAGTCCCATGAGACATTGCAAGACCCTGACCATCACAGGCACGACTCCCAGAGGCAGAGGCATGATGGGATTTGTAGTTTCATCACAGCTGAAGGGCCGAGGTTACCTATCCCTGCTGTAGAGGAAGGCCTACTGGCAAAGAATCTGTCTAAAAACCTCAAGAACACAGATCTCCTATAAAGCAATAAAAAGGAAAAAAAAAAGAAGGTCCAGTCGTTTTTTCTGACGCAAGTAGCATGACCTGAGAAAATGGCTCCAAAAGTATTTGGCAGACTGCCCGGAGGGCTCACTTATCTTCACTAACATGATGATTCTTCTGGTGCCAAGACAATCTCATCACACTCATCCTCTTTTTATTAAAGTGATTCTGGAAAAATAATAAAAAACTCAAAATACTCCTGTAAAAGACAACCGGTTATACTACCCTGGCTTCAGTTTGCAGCATCTTCGCTTCTTCGCAAAGATAAGCTGCCCTAACGATCTTTACATAACTGCGCCATTCCGCAGTTTCTCCGGGTGTCGGACGCTACGCCACTACAGGACGCTCAGCACGGAGCACTACCGGGATGAGAGCAGTCAATCTCTGCCAGAAAGAAGTTGATCAAGTACACACCATGCTCCGTCCACCACTAAAAAGAGTGCCGGGGTGACATCGCGAGTCCAACAAATCTCTGGGGTCTCCTCAACAAATTTCTTAGAACCCCCAAATAAAAATAATATAAAAATGATAGGGATATAGAGATAGGTGGATATCCATCTATCTCTACATCATATTTAGCAAAGGCCCTATAGAATAAAATGGTGGTTGTTGCAATTCTTTATGTCACACGACGATTGCGCAGCGGTTTTTCAAATGCCATTTTTTGGGGGGAAATTTTTTTTTTACTTTCATGAATTTTACCCATTACCTATTTTATTTGTAAAAAATAAAAGATGTTACTCTGAGTAAATGTAATGCATTCGGGGACTGGGGTGCTTTAACTACCTGCCGCAAACCGCCGTCATTGCACGTCAGTACTTTGAATATCAGGGTTATGGCAGCAGATAACGGCCATAACCCTGGTATTTTCTTCAACAGCAGGCGGTCCTCTTTCAAATAAAAAAGTGTTCTCTGCGGTGGAAACGCCACAAGATCACTTTTATCTCCCCCCCCCCCCCCCCCCCCGCTCTGGTCGTCTCCGCCGCTTACCGGAGACGTTCCTATCCTTCCCCCCTCAGTAGAATGGAGTCAAGTGAGGGAAAGATGGCCCCACTCGGCTCAACATTGGATGATGGAAGTGACGTCAAATGTCACTTCTGCCCAATGGCCTTAATTTTTTTTTTAAAGAGGAGAGATTTTATTTTATTTATTTTTTTTGCATTTAAGTTTAAATGTGAGATCCGAGGTCTTTTTGACCGCAAATTTCACAATAAAAGGAGGTCCTGTCATGCTTTTTGTTTACATTCCTTGTAATAGGAATAAAGTGACCGAAGAACCACACATGTGAGGTATTGTCGTGGTCGGTCGAGCGAGAGCAATAATTCTAGCCCTAGACCACCATTGTAACTCAAAACTGGTAACCTGCAGACATTTTTTAACGTCCCCTATGAAAATTTTTAAGGATCAAAGTTTGTCGCCATTCCACAAGCGGGCGCAATTTTGAACCGTGACATTCTACGGGGTGCCAACCTTTAGAAATTATTAGGTGAAGGGCTTTGAGTAATCTTCAGACCTAAAAGTGCATTGCAGAAAAATAAAAAGGCTCCTGCAATGAAAGGGTATCAATTTACTCAGTACGGTTTGACAAAGTATTGCAAGGACCGCCATTTAATCGTCTAGGGTAGTGATGGAGAACCTCGGCACCCCAGATGTTTTGGAACTACAGCTTTCATGATACTCAACTACACTGCAGAGTGCATGAGCATCATGGGAAATGTAGATCCAAAACATCTGGGGTGCCAAGGTTCACCATCACTGCGCTAGGGTGTCTATCAAAATATATCTCCCGAACATCTATTCTCCAGCCAGGTGCCTGTTGGGAGATCTGGGGGAGGAGGCGTTGTCTGAGTCTAGGAAGACGCTGCTCAGAATACTGTTCTGCTATGCCAAAAAAGCAATAGCTCTCAGATGGAGGGACCCGGTCCCTCCTTCGCTGCGGTATTGGATAGGTCTGGTGAACCAGGTGGTGCCATTGTATAAGCTGACATATACTGCCAGAGGTTGCCCTTCGAAATTTGAGAAAATATGGGCAGAATGGCTGAAATGTTCCTCTGAATATGTTGGGTTGGGATGAGTGTATGAGATACTGAGCTTGGAGTGTTAGGTGGTGATCGGATAAGCGCTCAGTGAGATCCTGACCTGGGTCCGACTCCTTGTATATTATGTTCTGGGGAAAACGGGTGGGGGACTAGTTATATATTTTCTATTTCTTTTTTTTTGTGTATATGATGTTATAGGTGCAGGATGAAACATGTATGCTGTGCATTTCAATATGAATACTGTATTGATGAGTTTATATATCATAGCTGAATTTCTACAACCGTGTGATGTAATACCATTTTGTTTTGCTTTGTTTTTTTTTGTTGTTCTGAAAAAATTCAATAAATTTACCCTTAAAAAAAAAAAAAAAATCAAAATATATGGTTTGAGGGTTCTAAATAGTTTTCTAGCAAAAAAAAAAAAACCCTGATTTCAACTTGTAAATCTGGAAAATAGGCCTGGTCCCAACGTGGCTAAACATGCTTTTTATTATTTCATTATTTTTTTTACACTAAAACAAAAAAATAAATCTAATTTTGGATTAACTTTATTGCCATCACAAGGGGTGAACAACATGACCAATGGTGCAATGATAAGTCTTAAGAGCAATCCAGCCTTTTAGTCAATCTCATAAGAGAGGAAGTGTGTTTCTGGCAGGATGACCAGGTGAAATAAAAAGGAAACAAAAAAATAAAATAAAAATGCAGTAACCACATCTAATGATTGGTAGGCTGCAATATATTAAATTTTCAGCTTTAATATTGCTTTAAGACTTGATGTGTTTGATATCCATTTATTGGACACAAACCTCATTTTTTTTTTTGTGAAATATATAAAAAGTGTTAAAAAAGTGAGTGTTAATCATCTATTGAAAATATTGATGCAATAAAAACAGAACAATTATTGTGCAATCATTTTATTCCTTCGGGGTGCCAACCTTTAGAAATTATTAGGTGAAGGGCTTTGAGTAATCTTCAGACCTAAAAGTGCATTGCAGAAAAATAAAAATAAAAAGGCTCCTGCAGCGAAAGGGTTAAAGTAGAAGGAATGTGGGCGACTCAGATCTGGCAGAAGTGGAGATGATCCTAGCCCGTCATTCCATGTGAATGTTATATAATGGGTGTAGTCACATCTGATTCAGCGGTATCCATTTTCCACCATGAGAATAGGGAAGATTAGCAGTTCTTGTGCAATGAAAAGCAGATACAATAACACAATGAGATCAAATGGTCCAAAGTCTGGAAGGGTGATCTAATATTACATATACTTTACATAAACAACAGTCATCATCTGTGTGTCACACAATACTGATCACAGGGGGAAGTAGACAAATATTTCTCTCATTATTCCCTTTATGAGCTTCATTGTAAATATTTACACAACACCACAATTCAGAAAAGACGCTTCTGGTTAATTACGGCGATGACCTGAAGTGGAGGAGGATCACGGACATAAATGGAGGATCCCGATTTGTTGGTTTATCAATTCTAACAGCCAGCCATTCATGGAGTCACATGGGCCCATAGAAGCCATGTCATTCTCCTGTGCTAGGCAGAAAAAAAAAACTGAGGCTGCAGATGCAGAGAGAGGGGGATGCCCCCGGGGGAACCGCCCCCTGGGAGGTACTGTACTGTGTGATGTGTTTTAACATTTAACGTGCTGTTTTTCTGCCTAGTCAAGCTCCTAGAAGGAGGAGAATACCTTAAGCTCAAGATGCGGCTGTGTCCGTCCATGAACGGAAGAGAAACATGATTGGTTCAGCAGGGACCGGCTGAATTTTCAGTCATGCATGGGCACACTGGTTGTACACAAGTATATCCAATGATCGATTTGTGTACAACCAGTGTGTCAGATTTTTCCCTAAATGATTAGTGCCAACACAAATGCCGCGTACACAGGACTGTTTTTCGGCATGAAAAATAAACTTTTAGAAAAAAGTAATTTGAAATGGTGTGTGTGGGCTTCACATGGTTTTTCATCTTCTGAAAAATGACAAAAAAGAAAATTCGAACATGCTGCATTTTGTCACGTCGTTTTAAAAAAAAAAAATGTAGTTATTCGGGTTGTAAAAAAATGATCGTGTGTGGGCTAAAACGACGGCAAGTTATGATGATGACGCTCGTTCTGGTAAAACTACCATTCGTAATTCGTAAAGCACTTTCATCACGCTGTAACAGACAGAAAAGCGCAGATCGTCTTTTACTAACAGGGAATCAGCTAAAACAGCCCCAAAGGAGAATAGAACTTCCCCTTTAGAGTGCCGTCGTACGTGTTGTACGTCACCGCGCTTTGTTTATCATTTTTTTAAAAACGATGGTGTGTGTGTGGGCAACGTCGTTTTTAATAATGAAGTTAATGCCGAAAAACGATCGTGTGTACGCGGCATTAGGATTGTGTTCTGCAGGTGTTTTATCAGATTAGGCGACCCGTCAGAAACGTGATGTTTCGGCAGCATCTTGATACAACCCACACTCCTCCATTGTAAGGATATCTTGTTACACCCACCAGAGTTTTGCATTCTACACGTATTTATAACAGTAAACTGAGTTTATATAGTGAAATTCAGTACTTGGAACGTGTGAACGTTTACATGTTGAATTTTAAAAGTAGCAAACATTTGATCCGCACGCTAGCCGCAGCTTTTAAAATTCAACATGTAAACAGTAACACAGAGATATTCTAGTACTGCATTTCACTATATAAAGTCAGTTTACTGTGAAGAAAAACTTGTAAAACGTAAAACTCTGGTGGGTGTAACAAGAGGTCTGCTTACCCCCTTCTCGGTGTATCCTTACTATGAACGAGTGTGTCGTGTAGCAAGTTGGCGGCGACGAAACGTCACTTCTGTTTCACTTTCTGCAGCAGAGACACCAGCAGGAGGGGACAGTCAGGGGACCAGTCAGTGTGGGCACATCACAGCCGTCTTCCTTCACCCAGACAGCAGACTTACATGGCCTTAACTTGCGTCACAAGGTAAGGAAAACAAAGCACGCAGGATGGACACTAAAATGTTCTCTTATTTTCTTTTAAAATAACAAGCACGTTATACTTACCTCCTCTTTGCAGTTAGTTTTGCACAGAGTGGCCCAGATCCTCTTCTGGGGTCCCTCCGCGGTGCTCCTCCCCGCATGAAGTGACCCGTCTGAGAAGCGCTCTCCTTCGGGGCACCCATACGGGTGCACTCCTGTGTCCTGCTGCTGTGTCCAGAGACAGCAGGACTTGGCACCGCCCCCCGGTGCCAGCAACATTGGATTTGATTGACAGCTGTGGGAGCCAATGGCTGCGCAAATCAATCTTTCCAATCGGGACCCGAGACACCGGCCAGAGAGGGTTTTTGTGTGCGTCTCTGGCGTGGGAACAAATGGGCTCAGGGGGATTGATGCACTACAATAGTTTTTTTTTTACCTCAATGTATAGAATGCATTGAAGTGAAAAACCCGGAGGGTTTACTTCCCCTTTACAGGTTTAAAAAAAAAAAAAAATGGCGTTTGAGTGGAATTGATAATACTTTTCAGCACACTGATAAACTAGAACATAATGGATATTTCCATTGATTTTGTACCTCAATAGGTTATGGTAAGAAGTAATAAAAAAATGGACATTGCAGCGCCATCTAATGGATAAACAAAGCTGAACCAGGCTGTGAAAAAATGGGAGGTAGCGTCGCCATCTAGTGGCTGAACAAAGTCTCACCTGACGGATGTTTTGCCCGACGTACTCAATCACCATCTCATCAGCAGCGATGGGCTCCATGGCGAAGAGACCCCACTCATGAATGCGACTGCGGCCGAATCTCAGCTTCTTCTTACGGAACTGTAGAAACAGATAAAAACATGGTTGCAGTTTATTTAATGGCAATGTGTCATGTCCTACCAATAGTGTAGCTGCTCAACTACAGTTTTCTTGTATCTGTGAAGTCTCTTCACAGATTAAAAAAAAAAAAATCAAGTCTCCCAGTAAAGGGCCATTGCGTGTAATAAAGCTTCCGTTTCCTGTAAAGCGCTCCTTTTTACAGATGTCATGTGACTGCAAAGGGTTTCCTTTCTAGTTTTTACTGTGTGTGTGCGCGCGTGTGTGTGAGAGCGTGTTGGAACATAGTTGCATGCCAGTGTTACCCACACTACTACAGGCTGCAGGGTTCTGACACCAAGGCTCCTAGGAGCTGCTGTCAATCAAAATGCAGGGACTGTGCAAGCAGGGTTAGGCAAAGACAGGGGTGTCAATCGGGCTGGCTATGTGCTGGGCTGTCTTAATGAGAGGGCACACCAGGGCACTGCCCAGGGGCCCCAGCTGCATGGGGGGCCCCTGCATTTTCCCCAAAGCAGCTGGTCCTTGAGCCCACTCTGCCCCGAAATTGGGGGCCCCATGATGGCACTGAGAGTGATAGATACACAGGGGAGGCAGTCTGCATCCTACCTACTTGAGGTCTGTTTACCTGCACTGTCATCGTTGTAGGGGCCCCAGAGCATTATTTTGCCCAGGGTGCTATTAACCACTTAAGGACCTCCGCACGCACATTTACGGCCACAGAATGGCACGGCTGGGCACAAGGGCGTAAATTTACGTCCTCGCCCAGTAGCGGGTCGGGGGTCCGATCGGGACCCCCTCCGCGGCGTGCGGCGGTCCCCGTGTCTCCGGGAGCGATCTGGGACGAGCGGGCGGATGTCGGTGTTTGCCCGCCCCCCCCGCGATCGCTCCCAGCCAATCCCTGCGCTCTCCCGCCCTGTCACTTCCTCCTCCTGTGTTTACACAGGAAGGGGGAAGTGATGTAATCTCTCATCGCAGCGGTATTTCCAACCGCTGCGATGAGAGGAACACCTCACAGTAAGTGTGCACTAACACTACACCGACATACACACACATAGGCATACTTAACCCCTTGCGATCTGCCCCCCCACCCCCCTGTCACAGTGTCACTGAATGCAGTGATCTAATCACTGCATTTAGTGTCAGTGTGACAGGCAGTGTAAAAGTCAGTTAGTGTTAGGTTCAGGATAGCCCCCCCACCCCCCCTAATAAAGTTTTAAACCCCTGATCACCGCCCTAGTTAACCCTTTCACTCCCTATTGCCAGCGTCACTAAGCAATCATTTTTCTGATCGCTGTATTAGTGTCGCTGTTCCCGCTAGGTAGCCATTTTTTTTTTATTGCGATTTTTTTTTTTTTACTGAAGACATGTGGCTAAATAAATTTTGGCCTAAATGTTTGACTAAAATTTAGTTTATTTGATTTTTTTTTTAAACAAAAAGTAAAAAATAGTGTTTTTTTTTAAAAAAATGTCGCTCTATTTTTGTATATAGCGCAAAAAATAAAAAATCGCAGAGGTGATCAAATACCACCAAAAGAAAGCTCTATTTGTGGGAAGAAAAGGACGCAAATTTTGTTTGGGAGCCACGTCGCACGACCGCGCAATTGTCTGTTAAAGCGACGCAGTGCCGAATCGCAAAAACACCTTGGGTCATTTACCAGCGTATTGGTCCGGGTCTTAAGTGGTTAAGATGGCCCTGGCTATGTGGAGCAGAAAATACATGTAAGCTCCAATTATAAGCTGGGGGATGCAAACTGATCATGCCGGGGATCTGCTTTCATGCTTGAATGCTGATAAAGATACATACTTAAGGGTCACTTTGGGCACATGAATAGTTATATAGTCTTTTTTTGTAACTTTTACCTACAGGTAAGCCTATAATTAGGCTTACCTCTAGGTGAAAAAAATATCTCTCTCCTAAACCTTTACGGTTTAAGAGATATTCCTCTCGCAATGAGCCGCTGACTGCAGTGGGAGTGACGACATCGTGGCTCCAGCCACTCATAGCGATGGAGTCGCGATTCCCCGGAAGACACACCGAGGCAACATGCCAGCTACCTCGGCGTGGACCAGGTAAGTTACCGATGCTTCGTTCTAAAGTATTTCATAATGAGCTAGTATGCACCACATACTAGCTCATTATGCCTTTTGCATTAGAGGTGACAAAAACATTTTTTGGGACTGCACAACCGCTTTAAGGGCGGGGCCACAAGGGACGAATTTCGAAAGAATTTTCTTTTGAGAATCGCATCCAAGAATTTTCGCTCAGATTTCGCACCATTAGTGAGCCGATTTTCGTGTGGCTATAGAATCTTAGTAATCGAGCATGTGGGAATGATTTTCCAATCAATGATGGGAGACTGATGTGAGGAATATAAGGCTACTTTCCCACCGAAGGCGTTCTAGCGCTAAAAATGCGTTACAGAAAGAGAACCATAGGTCGCCGATAAAGTCCCGGGAAGGGGTCCTCTTTCCCCTTTTTTGGTTTTCTATACAAAATAGCGCTAAAAATAGCACCTGTAAAGTGCCTGAAAATCGCCTCCAAAGCCATCCCAGTGAGAAGAAAGCGTGAGTACCTTCACACTGGGGCGATGTGCTTGCGAGACGTTACAAAAGGCCCTGCAAGCGGCATCTTTGGGGCGGTTTGGAAGCTCTGTATACAGCACTGCTAAACCGCCCCTGCCCATTGGAATGCAAGGACAGCGCTTCCAAAGCGCCTGAAAAGCAATTCGGAAGTGCCGCAACATGGGCTTTTTTTTTTTTTAAGCCTTTCTTCAGCCGCTAGCGGGGGTTAAAACCGCCTGGCTAGTGGCGTGTCCCCAGTGTGAAAGTAGCCAAAATCGAAAAAGAAATGCACATGAGCACTAGAAAAGAAAAATCCCGGAGAGAAAAGAAAAATTCCACGTAAATTCTTTTCTGTAAACAACATGAGGTGAAATTGAAAGCTTGGTTGGTCGAATTTTTTTTAAAGAACATTTGTTCAGAATTCCACCCATGTATGGCCTGCATAAAGATTACAAACCCCACTTAAGACCCGGACCAAAATGCTGCTAAAGGACCTTGCCCCTTTTTGCGATTCGGCACTGCGTTGTTTTAACTGACAATTGCGCGGTCGTGCGACGTGGCTTCCAAACAAAATTTACGTCCTTTTTCCCCCACAAATAGAGATTTCTTTTGGTGGTATTTGATCGCCTGTGCGGTTTTTATTTTTTGCGCTATAAACAAAAATAGAGCGTCAATTTTGAAAAAAAATCAATATTTTTTACTTTTTGCTATAATAAATATCCCCCCAAAATATATATATAATTTTTTTTTTCCTCAGTTTAGGCCGATACGTATTCTACATATTTTTGGTAAAAAAAAAAAAAAATCCCCAAACAAAATCACAATAAGCGTTTATCGGTTGGTTTTCGCAAAATTTATAGCGTTTACAAAATAAGGGATAGTTGTATTGCATTCTTATTAATTATTATTTTTTTACTACTAATAGCGGCGATCAGCGATTTTTTTCGTGACTGCGACATTATGGCGGACACTTCGGACAATTTGGACACATTTTTGGGACAATTGTCATTTTCACAGCAAAAAATGCATTTAAATTGCATTGTTTACTGTGAAAATGACAGTTGCAGTTTGGGCGTCAACCACAAGGGGGCGCTGTAGGATTTGTGTGTTCCCTGTGTGTGTTTACAACTGTAGGGGGGTGTGGCTGTAGGTGTGACGTCATCGATCACGTCCCCCTATAACAGGGATGACGTGATCGATGCTGCGGCCACAGTGAAGCACGGGGAAGACGTGTTTACACACGGCTCTCCCCGCTCTTCAGCTCCGGGGACCGATCGCCGCACTCCAGCGGCAATCGGGTCCGCGAGTCCCGCGGTCCCGGTGTTTTAGACCGGGTCACGGGCTCGCGCCGCGGGCACGCGCCCGTGACCCACGGCTGGGTACTAGAACCCAACGTATATATACACACGTTGATGTGCCCAGCCGTGCCATTCTGCTGACGTAAATGTACAGTAGGCGGTCCTTAAGTGGTTAATCTCTTCTGGGCACTTCACCCGGAAAAAAAAAAAATACTCAGCCACCAACTAGAGCATGGTGTATTTTCTGGCAGCAGTGAGACCTCTATTAATAGTTATGTGATATATAACAACATGTAAACCTTTGTGAGGATGGGTGTCACAGCTGACAAGGCAGAATTAGCACTGTGCTGTAGTGCTTGGCTGACGGAGCATTTCTCAACCATGCATCGTGTCCAATCCCATTACCAAAAACGTCAACATCGCCCTCTTGTGTTCAGAACAAAGAATTACAACCATCTCTTACCTTCAGCTGGTTGAGCTTTAGCAAGTCGCTGTCCAAAATTGAGAACGAGCCGATGGCATTGAGTAGACGCCTTTGCTCCGAGCGGCGCTCAGACAACACCCTGTTTGTACCCTGTATTAAAAGAAAAGAAAAAATTAACAAAAAGAAACTATAGACTTGAAGTCTTTGGGTGCAAGAAGAGCATGTAAAAAAAAAAAAAAAAAAGAAAAGAAATTAGGTGATCCTCCTACGCAGAGGGCTTTCGACCCCCCACTCACCCCCTCCACAGATGTTCTAACCAGCCAAGACCTCTTTCACACCGAGGGCATATTGCAGGCGCTATAGCATTAAAAATGGCGCCTGCAATACACTTTTAAACAGCTGCTCCAGTGTGAAAGCCCTGAGGGCTTTCACACTGGAGCGTTGCGCTAGCAGGACGGTAAAAAAAAAGTCCTGCTAGCCGTATCTTTGGAGCGGTGTGTATACCAATCCTCCACCGTTGCTGCCCATTGAAATCAGCGCAGTTTTAACCCTAGCAGGGATTAAATGCGCCCCAAATCCACCCATAGCGTCGGCGGTAAAAATAGCAGCGTATGAAAGGGGTCTGAATCACCAAAGGCCAATTTATGCTTCTAGAGCCCAGACTGGCCTCTGTGTGAATAAAGACTGCAAAATCATGTCATCCGCCTTCATTCGTAAAAACACCAACATTATTATCGTTACAAAATATTTTAATTGGCTCATTTATGTCTGGATTATTAATTAGGCTTTTCTTCCATCTGCAAAAGCGGATCTTTGCGGAGGCGGACAATTACGGGTGTCAGCGAATGTTCACCCGCTGACACCCGCTATCCCATAGGGATACATGCATGTCCGTATTTCATCCGAAATACGGACATACGGTTCGCACGTCTGAAAGGGCCCTTATAATTTAACAGGCACACTCCAGTGAAAGAGGAAATCATATCCTAAAAATACATGACCTACCAGCGCAGGGCTTTTGATTTTCTTTAGAATGATATTAAACCTGCTAGCACCGTAAATTGATCGCTTCCCTCCAAAAATCCCTCTACCCCAAGGCCTCAAGCAAACTGGACGTTTTTACAGCAGCTGTTTTTGGCAGCAGACGTTTTTTTTTCTACAGTCAATAAACTCTCCATCATCTTATCCTATGTGTCCATACACACATGGGCTTGTTATCAGCAGTTTTGGGCAGGGGTGTTTTTGAGCAGTAAAAAATAAATAAAAAAAATACAATAAAGAGTCAGGACGCTCTATGCTGTGTTGGTGGGTGTCCTGTACTCTCCTGTAGTCCAAGGGAGGAGGCGAGCAGGACACTCCACACCAGGGGGAAAGCCTTGCATTACTGTGTGGAGTTACAGACAGAAGAACAGAAAGTAAGGATTCTCAAAAGAAATAAGGACATTTAAAAGTAAAATGGAAGGATGAGGTAGGTGAAGGAGGGCTGCACTAAGGCAAAGGAAGCTATTTAGGGGGGAAAAAAATAAAAAATAAATGTACCTTTACAACCCATTTAAAGTGTTGCTAAACCCAGTAATATGAAAATAGTTAATCCGCCCAGCAGGTGGTCTTGCAAGAGGAGATTCTGTCTTTTTTTTAATCAACAGGGTGTGATTTTCCTACTTTCAAGATTGTGGAGATCATTAGGGATTGGTGAATGATGTGGTAGGAGTATGAACACACACAGAGATTTGGAATGTAGTGACCAGTTGTGGTATTTCTCTTTACTGGATGCACTTCCAGATTCCTCTCCTTTATATGAATGACTTGTTTTGCTGTACGGGGGAGTATGGCGCTTCATTGAACCTGTGCCAATACACACAAAGATGCATTCTGATAATTACCCCGGGGTTGTGACATCAAGGCTTCCCATCCAGGATGAGTCACAGCCTGGATATACACAAAGAACAGATCCATCTCATACCGACAGCCATGTCAGCACCACAGAGCATCGATTGCAGCTGCACATTCGTCTTCTCTCTGCAGTGGACTCTCCGATGCCTCAGATTTATCAAGTCTGATCACTTCGTTATGCTAAAATCTTGTAACAAATCCACACCTCTACATGTTTCTAAAGTGACAGGGCAGAAAAAAGACAGGCGGGAGCCACCAAACCACTTAAGAGAACTAGGGATAGTGTGTGTAAGTGAAAGGAATGGTGACACACACAGCGCCAGAGACACACACATCGCCAGCGCCAGAGACACACACACACACAGCGCCAGAGACAGACACACACACACACACACACACACACAGCGCCAGAGACAGACACACACACACACACAGCGCCAGAGACAGACACACACACACACACACACAGCGCCAGAGACAGACACACACACACACACACACACACACACACACACAGCGCCAGAGACAGACACACACACACAGCGCCAGAGACAGACACACACACACACAGCGCCAGAGACAGACACACACACACACACAGCGCCAGAGACAGACACACACACACACACAGCGCCAGAGACAGACACACACACACACACACACAGCGCCAGAGACAGACACACACACACAGCGCCAGAGACAGACACACACACACAGCGCCAGAGACAGACACACACACACACAGCGCCAGAGACAGACACACACACACACAGCGCCAGAGACAGACACACACACACAGCGCCAGAGACAGACACACACACACAGCGCCAGAGACAGACACACACACACAGCGCCAGAGACAGACACACACACACAGCGCCAGAGACAGACACACACACACAGCGCCAGAGACACACACACACACAGCGCCAGAGACACACACACACACAGCGCCAGAGACACACACACACACAGCGCCAGAGACACACACACACACAGCGCCAGAGACACACACACACACAGCGCCAGAGACACACACACACAGCGCCAGAGACACACACACACAGCGCCAGAGACACACACACACAGCGACACACACACAGCGCCAGAGACAGACACAAACACACACACACAGCGCCAGAGAAAGACAACAGAGCCACGCTGTAGCCATCTTTCGGCTATAGCGTGGTAATGAAGTGGTTAAAAATGCTGCTCCAGACTACTGTACAGCCCTGTTGCCTGCCGCTTCTGGTTGGCCTTCACAGACCACAGAGGAGAATGGGGCAGTGGCTACAGTGCTCTGCCCTCTCTCCCCAAATAGGAATGCCCATAAATTGGGCTTCAGCCTGGGGTGAAATTAAAAGCCAGCAGGAGAAAATGAAAGGAAGAAATGCTTTTAGTGCACAATTCAGCCAGAAATCAGAACAAAAACAAAACTTCCATGCACTTTGTTCCCTGGGGAATTCTAACTATTTGGAAATTGTAAGACTTCTTTAACTTGAAAGACCAGGGACAATCACAAAGAAAAAATTGGCAAACACAGCTTAGCATCCAAATTTGTTCACTTTGGTGGAAATAGTCACCCGGACAGATGATACAGACCTGCATGTCGCTGTCCAGTTCCCGTACAGATACAGGAATCACATCCAGGTACTTGTCCTTGTCCTTCCTGCTGATGGAATAATAACCTTCACTGCGCGCACAACCTGTCTGGTGCTCTCGGAGGCCATCTTGCTTGTTACGTTTTTTCTTGGGGTCAGCAATGTTGGTGAGTGAGGCGGTGTTAAGGAAGACAACAGTGTGCAGAAGACAATACATACATTATAGAACACAATTTAAAGAACAATTCCAGACATTTTTTGACAGTGAAACGCGTAGGGCGGAGCCTGACGTGTAAGGTCACCACACAAACAGCTGCGGCAGACCTACTGGAGGAGTTTTATCTGTTTTTACCGATATGCTACTTATCACGAGAGAGAGTGTATATTTATAGTTTTATTAGGAATTGACCGATATCTGTTTTATATCGGCACAGAAAAAAAACAATATTTCAGACGCCTCTCCTGACGATATTTTGTACATTTAAAATATATAATAATTTTGCACTTTCATTTTTCCTTTTTTTTTATCAACGTTATTGCTGTCACAAGGAATGTAAACATCTTTTGTGACAGTAGTAGGCATGCGAGAGGCACTCTTTATGGAGAGACCCCCTCCTTTGCACTTCAAAGTATGAAAAAAGATCAGAGTTTTTGAATAATTTCTTCTTTTTTTTATTTCTTTTTTTATCTGGCGCCTTTACGATGCCAGCAATCCGGGAAGTGATGTCATGACATCGCTTCCGGATTACTAGATCCGAGACCCCGAACGAAGCATCGGCTTTGTATGGGTCTTCGACCAGCCAGCAGATGTGACGGCTGATTGCTCGGGCCTCCCGGTGGGACAGGAGAGCCCTGTCGAGCGGCAGAAGGCTGTGGGCGGGTGGGAACAACGTCCCCTCCCAATGCTTGCAATAAAAACCAAAAAGCTGCCGAGCAGCATTGTTTGTTATTACAATAAACAGTCGTCAGCTCTAAAGAATGGTACAGGGGTGATACTTGCAGCTGAATGCATCACCCCGGTAAAACTCCTTGAAGCAATAATCGGTAATCAGTTTTTTGACCGATGCTTCTAAAAAAAGTGAATATTGGGCGCCAATAATCGGACGATCCCTAGTTTTATTACATCTGGGTCCCATACTACCACACTACGAGGCCGTTTATCACTTTCTATTCGTACCGAGATGAATTGTTTCAAACACGGCAGCTGCTGAATTTTAAAACATGGACACTTACCTGTTCAGCGCGCCTGCAATGTCGGCAGCCGAGGCCGAGCAATCGCTCGTCCCTCAGCTGCACCCGCCGCCATTCTCGGTGAGGGAATCGGGAAGTGGGGTGTTGCGGCTTCACTGCCCGGTTCCCTACTGCGCATGGGCGAGTAGCGCTGCGTGCCGCCACTGTTCCCTGCTCTCTCCTGGGAACAGTGAGTTTCCCAGAAGACAGCGGGGGGGGGGGGGGGGGGTGCGGAAAGGGGCGTGACTACAACAGAAGTGGGTGCAAATACCTGTCTTAGACAGGTATCTGCACCCTCCGCCCTCTGAAAGGAGCCAAATGTGACACCGGAGGGGGGAGGGTTCCGATCAGTGGAAGTTCCATTTTTGGGTGGAATTCCGCTTTAATTGACCACTCATTCCTTCATGGTCAATTAAACGTGTTAAGCAGTTTGTGGTGCTGGTTTTCTCCACGGGGTGTTTTGCAAGGAAGATTTATGTCACCATTTTTAATAGGGTTGTCCCGATACCACTTTTTTAGGACCGAGTACAAGTACCGATACTTTTTTTCATGTACTCGCCGATACCGAATACCGATACTTTTTTTAAATGTCATGTGACAATTTTCAAACCACAATACAGATTAAGGATATTTTCTTTAGAATTATGAAGAACTCTAACTCAAGACATTATAAAATAATAAAAATGAGTAGAAATGAATAAAAATGTTTTATTTTCTTGTCACGCAGTAGTAAAAACTCAAAGAATTTTCACAGAACATGTTGATAAATACAAAAAAAGTATTCTATTTAGGTATCGGGAGCATTTGCGCGAGTACAAGTACTCCCAAAAATACTCGGTATCGGTCCCGATACCGATACTAGTATCGGTATCTGGACAACCCTAATTTTTAATATCATTTTTATTTGCACTATGGACTGCTATTTACACAAACTTTTTGATATTTATTGCCTCATTTTATTCAAGCACATTCATTTGTTTGTACTTATTGATTTATTACTCGTTTAGTGCTGCACAATAATTTTAGGTAAAACATTATACATTAACATTATAATATTGGTCCTGCTTGGAGCAACGTAACAATGTATTTATCATACCTGGCCAATTCCGCTAAAAATCACTAAAGCAAACACCATGGCTACAGTGATCTCCACTTACTTCTGGGTCCCGTGCTGAGCAGCCGGCTTGATGACTTGATGAATACAGGAAGTTGGCCGCTCAGCATGGGCGCCATTTAGGGAATGCTTTTCATTCTCTGAATGAATGCAAAAGCTTTCTATGATTGGATGAGGCACAGAAAAAAAATAAAAAATAAATGTGCATTCATTCAGAAAATGCAGAGCATTCCCAAAATGGCGCCTGTGCCGAAAAGCCAACCTCCCATGTTCACAATACAGGAGAGCAGCCGCTGGGTGCGGGACCAAGTTGAGATCACTGTAGCAGAGGTGTCTACTTCAGGGGCATCGGCCAGGCATGGCACGTACATAGTTACATTTTTCCAGCTTGGACCATTGTAAAGCCTGGAACTATTCCATTACCCTTTCCCAGCCAGAGTAGTTTTTCCATTTTTTTTTTTGCACACGTTTAGAAAATAATTTTAGGCCTAAAGATTACACAAAACCTCCAAAGTATTATAGATTTTCTGAACGCAGACACCCTAGAGCAGGGGTGTCAAACTCAATTTCATCGTGGGCCGCATCGGCATTATGGTTGCCCTCAAAAGGGCCGGTTGTATCTGTAAGATTAGATGTCCAGCGCATCCCCTCCCCTTACATTAGTCAAGAGCCACCCCACCATCAGAAGTTGAGTCCCCCTCTCTCCCTTACATCACAGTGCACCTCCCTTTCCTTATGCTGCTGCTGGGAAGAAGTTGGATGCATTGCTTGAAAGCATAAAGTAAGGGTCTGGAGGATGACTGGAGAGGTACGAGGGCCACATGAAATGGCCTGGAGGGCCGCATCTGGCCCGCGGGCCTTGTGTTTGCCACCTCTGCCCTAGAGAATAAAATAGTGGTAGTTCCAATTTTTGTCACACTATATTACCACATTTTTTTGAAAAATATAATAAAGACAAGGTTGCACTAAGTGAATAGCTACCCAACATGTCAAACCTTAAATCCGTGTGTACCCGTGAAATGGCAACAAACATCAGTATCTTAGATTTTCAACACTTCAAAAGCCCCCTACAGGCCATCAGTTTAGGGTTATGGAGGTCTTGTGCTAGAATTATTGCTCTCAAAAAAGTCCCCAATGTGATTTTTAGGTGACAGGTTCTCTTTGAGACCTGCAGAGTCTAATCTCCATGTCTCCTCTGGGCACCACTGAAGCAATGCAATACAAATACACTCCTTCTTGGCTATGCTAGCCAGGAAATTGACAGGTGATCCGGAAGTGACAACATACATGCTTATTTCCGGGTCAGAGCAAGAAGGGGAGGAGATGCCCTCCACTTGCCATGTCAGTCCCTGGCCCGCAGAGCCTGGAATACATGAGGGGGGGGGGGGGGCTGCTTGTAACGGTCAGCCTTGCAATGCCTCATGGGAATTGTAGTTTCCCAACAGCTGAAAGGCAACCAATAAGAGACCTCTGCTCTAAAGAGAACCAGTTACTGATAGACAATAATATCCTGAATTTTAACTCTTGACTTGCTATAGTGCAACCTTACCCAGCAGCCTTTTTTTTATTTTTACCCAGTATACTGGGCCCAAACCTTTATGTGGAAAGACTGGTGCTGGGGTCTCTAGGGATGCAGCAGTCCTGCGGCTTCTAAACATGCTAGGTCTAGAAGCCCATCAACAGCAAGAGAGCCAGAGCTTGCCCACTCTGGAATGGCCTACTATATCAAAATAACTTTTCAAGCCGCATTTAAAGCCGTGTAAAAGGATATTTGTATGGGGAACCCAGTGGGTGTCATTCAGCCAGTCTGTACTGTGGTCCTCCTGTAGCAGTCTCTCGTAGGTTTCCCGCAAGAAATACAGGTCTTCTGTATCCAGCCCTTGGTTCCAAATGTCATAGAGAATGGTCATCTGTTCAAACTCGCTGCGCACCTCGTATTTTGGCGGGGAAGGAGGTACTAAAGGACGGCGGTTCTTGTGAGACCTCAACTCTCGCGTCGTTATCCAAAATTCCTCCTCATCTTCCTCTTCGTCTTCTTCGTCTGATGTTACCTCCCCAGGCTCTATCACTTCCTTGGCATGTTGCTGCTTTCGGTTTTTACTTTTAGAGTCCTCGCGAGTTGCTTTGGCCATAATCTCCTCCAGTTTCCTGGAGGATGACAAATGAAGGTCGCCAACTTCCAACAAACCTGTCCTGGCCTCCAGTCCTGGTACTAAGCCACCTCCAACGCAAATGACCTCCTCTGGGGCCTCCAGCACAGGCTGACCCAAGTCGACATGGAGGAAGTCGCTTGGTTTTTCCAAGTCCAAAGACACTCCGCGATGCCTCTTGGGAGGCTGTTTTAATGAGGCAGGTATCTGTGCGTAACTGTGCTCCGATAAGATCTGCCGCACTGGGATGACGAGTTGTTCCTCTAGATTTTCAGTTCTTTCAGGCTCTAGCGGCGCTTGTACAGAGGCAGGCGTTGGTTGCGATTTCTGTGGAAGTTCTGGAAGAAGAGTTGGTTTTACCTCCTCCTCTTGATCATAATCATCCAACATATCCTCTCCATCCGGTGGCATGACTTCTAGTCCGACACGTGGCGGGTTGGACTTGACCAGACAGGCATGGTCCCAAGGGAGGTTTAATACTGTTAGCTGTTCTGGAGGTATCCTCTGAGGAGAAGGCTCTTTGGCAGGCTGCGGGACCAGTACAGGCTCTGCTTTGGGGCTCAAAAGCTTCTCTGGTGAATGTACCGGAGAAGGAGCCTTCGGTGAAGGCAGTGGAGGTTCCTCTGCTGGTGGTGGCAAAGGTTCCAACACTGGCTCTTCCTGTGCTTTTTGTAGAATCTCAGGGGGCGGTTTCTCTGTAATCATGTGATTTGGAAGAGGTTTGCTCTCAGCGGGTTCAGGCTCCTCTTCCGGAGAAAGGAGGAAGGTGACGGTTTTTCGCCTCTTTTTGGGTGGAGGAAGAAGTGGTAGTGGTGGAGATGGAGGGGCAGATGGTTTGGGGGGAGAGACTGGAAGTGGCTGGGGTGGAGGCTCTTGGGGCAGAGCTTCTAGATGGGTTTCCTGTTGGACTGATGGAGACTCATCTGAAATAAAAAAAAATCAAAGAAGTCAGCATCAAAGAAAGAAAAAACAGAAAATTACAGAGAAACCAGATTCATTAAAGGGGTTGTAAAGGTTCGAATTTAAAAAACAAAAAGCAAACATGTCATACTTACCTCCACTGTGCAGTTCGGTTTGCACCTAGTGGCCCCAATTGTCCTCTTTTGGGGTCCCCGAGGCGGCTCCTCCCCGCAACAGCTAACCCCCTCTGGGAAGCTCTCTCCAGAGGGGGTTAGCTTGCGGGTACGCTCCCGTGCCATACCATCGGTGTCCATAGCTGCCAATTGTACGACTAAGCCCTGCCCCGTGGCCACATCAGTGAATTTGATTGACAGCAGCGGGAGCCAATTGCTGCGCGGCTATCAATCTAGCCAATGAAGAGACAAAAAGAGCGGGTCAAATAGAGACCGCTACATTATAAGATTATTACTTTTAGTACGAGTTCATTCTTTTGATAACCGTGTTTCAAAAGCCAGTGTCTTGACCTAGCTCAGATTGACCTTTGAAATGAATTGATTTTAAAATGTCATTAGTATATTGATGAGAAGGGGGGGGGGATAAAAAAAAACACATTAAGTAGCTTAAAACACAGCTTTAAACCTGAACTAAAATTGAACTGCGAGCAGGCAGACTTTTTATTGCAGAAGAGACCTAGAATTTCTCTTCTGCAATAAAATACACCGACCTGTTTGCTCACAGTGTTCTCTGGCTCTAGCGGCTAATGCGCATACCGGTTTACATTGCCAGCGCGGTCTCTGTGTCCCGGGATGACAGATTTATGTGTATGTGCATGGAGTGTCGTCATTACACACACCTCAATGAAGACCAGAAGAGGATGCCAGCACTGGCGAGGGGCAGGGCCCGTTGGAGAGAAGCTTAGCTCCTCTTCAAAGTGGAACTTTAGTCAGAAAATGAAAGCGACTGTCCGGGCTCTTTCACACGGGGCGGATCAGTAATGATCCGCCCCGTGAACCTCCGCTTGCTCAGCAGGGATCACTCCGTCGATCCCCGCTGAGCTGGCGGATGACAGGGGGGTCCCCGCACACTGTGCAGAGACTGTCCTGTCTATTCTTCGCTCTCCCCTATGGGGGGGGGGAAAATCAGATGAACACGGACCGTCTGTTAGTTTTCACCCGATCCGATAGACGGATGGCAAAGCAGGTTTTTCCTCCGTCACACTATGGTGGATCGGAGTGGGTCGGATGTCAGCGGGCATGTCATCGCTGACATCCGTGGCTCCGTAGAGGTGCACGGAGCGCCCATTCTGGTCTGCCTAAAAAACTGCCAGGCGGATCTGAACGGGCTGCCCGTGTGAAAAAGCCCTAAGGCTTTGTTTTTGTTTTTTTAAACAAACATGTCATACTTGCCTCCACTATGCAGTTTGTTTTGCACAGAGTGGCCCCCGATCCTCGACTTCTGGGGTGTGACAGAAGTTTTCACCTTGATGCATCACACCCCCCAGTAGAAGCAGCAAAGCTGACAAACTGACATAAAGCGAATGCCTTGGAAGCACTCGTGCTGTTTGGTTTAGAACTGTCTATATGATGTTTTGCAGGATACTTGACCTGTGAAGTTCCACGAACCGGGTGTAAAATGATCTGAACACTTACCCAGGCTCTCCTCTTTTTCCGAGATAGGTTCAGGTTCTGGAGGAGGTTCTGGTGGGCTGGGAGGTCTGAAAGGTTCCGGAATTGTGCGAACTTCTAAGGTCTCATCCTCCTCCTGATCTTCCTCATCGTCAGAGGAGGCTGGGGATGAAGATGACGACGAAGAAGAGGATGAAGAGGAGGAGGAGGATGACGAGCTGCTGTCCTCATCGCTGGAGCTGTCGCTGTCGTCCGAGACGATCTTGTTGGAGAGCTTGGCCAGAGGGGTCTCTTCTGAGCAAAGAACAGAAAGAGTACAGGAAGAAATAAGTTAATACATAAATCACAGGAAAGGACAATGCTACAGACAAAACAAAGACCTATAATGTGTATACATATATATAAAAAATATAAAGGGCTGCGAAAATTGACTGTGCCTGAAATAATAATAAATGGATTTTTATGTTGACCAAATCTATTGGTTTTCTTTTGGTACATACTGCATATCCCATAAACTGCAGATATTGTGCATCAAAAGAAATGATGGGAGGAGATAACAGAATGAAATAGATGAATGGTACGGACTACCACTTCTCATTTCTACACATTTCTCTGTCCAGTCACAGGTGAGGGACAAAAACCCATTAGTGTTACTGTATCGACCTACCAAACAAGTCTGTGCTGTGTGGCAGAACTGTGTAAATATCAGGACTGGGTGGAAAGAAAACAGAACTCTTGTCAGGCAAAGCTTATACATAAATACGAGTACAGAAGAAGAGATACACAGAGTTACATAGTGAACCACTTAAGGACCCCTTCACGCCGATATACGTTGGCAGAAGGGCACAGCTGGGCACAGGCACGTACCTGTACGTTGCCTTTAAGAGCCCAGGCGCAGGGTCACGAGCGCACCGCCGGCGGCGCTCGCACCCCGGTCCGAAGCTCTGGGAACCCAATCGCCGCCGGTGTCCCTCGATTGGTCACAGGTGCTGAACAGGCAGAGGCGAGTGTAAAACCTTCCCCGTTCTTCTGTGGCAGGGACTGATACAGGGAACGACGATCAGTGATGTCACGCCTACAGCTACGCCCCCTACAGTAAGAATCACTTCCTTAGGACACACTTAACCCTTTAGCGCCCCCTTGTGGTTAACCCCTTCATTGTCATTTTCACAGTAATCGGTGCATTTTTATAGTACTTTTCGCTGTGAAAATGACAATGGTCCCAAAAATGTGTCCGTGATGAGGTCGCAGTCACGAAAAAAAAAAAAAAAAAAATTGCCGATTGTCGCCATTACTAGTAAAAAAAATAAATAAAAAATAATTAACAAAAATGCCATAAAACTATCCCCTATTTTGCGAACGCTATAAATTTTGCGCAAACCAACCGATAAACGCTTATTGCGTTTTTTTTTTTTACCAAAAGTATGTAGAAGAAGAATACGTATCGGCCTAAACTGAGGGGGAAAAAAACATTTTTTTGATATCTTTTTTGAGGATATTTATTATAGCAAAAAGTAAAAAATATTGTATTTTTTTTTTTTAATTGTCACTCTATTTTTGTTTATAGCGCAAAAAATTAAAAACCGCAGGAGGTGATCAAATACCACCAAAAGAAAGCTCTATTGGGGAAAAAAAAAGTACGTAAATTTTGTTTGGGAGCCAAGTCGCACGACCGCGCAATTGTTAAAGCGACGCAGTGCCAAATCGTAAAAAGGGGCAAGGTCCTTACCCTGCATATTGGTCCGGGTCTTAAGTGGTTAAAGAACACCACTGGTCTCATACTAAAGTAGGACAGAAAATAATTTTACCACAGAGAGCCCATACGGCTAATAGGGACACCAGCCAAAGGCACCCAATACAGTGGTGACAATCAATAACATTATAGGGTCAGCCTTATAACACAGGGTTGGGGAGTACAGTAAAGAAGGTGGGGGAAATATACACGTGTCTGTGTAGTGTGTATATATTATATATATCCGTTCAGCTTTAAAATACAATATACTGATTTTTTTCATATTATACCACTGAAATGCGTCCTCCACATCACCTCACCTTCAGAATCTTCATCCTTGCTGCTGCTACTGCTGCTGCTATCGCTATCATCATCATCATCATCATCCTGGGAGGATAGTAAAAAAAAATATTCAGTGGCTAAAAAATACAAGAACATCCGTTGAAACTAAAAAGGAGGACATTTTAAACTCATCCAAGTAAAAAAGCTCCAGAATCATCAGTCAAAAGGGGAATGGTAGCCATCCAGAATGTGCCACATATTTCTGGCATCATGTGCAAGTGCATTCCCTCATATTTTTTTTTTTTACCATTTTACTTTTTTTTGTACATCCAGATATCAACATTAAAAGGGGTTGTAAAGCTTTGTGTTTTATAAAACACCTTGCACTCTCGAATAGATTTTATTCAATTTTGTGGGAGTTAAATAAATGCGATGGAGCAACTTATACTGAATAAGACGGTCTCAAACTGTAATTAACCACTTAAAATGACGACGGGCGGGATACTGTTCCTGACAGCACGTCATATGACATCCTGTCATTTAAAGCGGCTAGGCGCGCGCGCCTCTGTAAACACAGAGCTCCACGTCCCTGTCAGGGAGAGAGGAGACCGATTGTGTCCCTTGTACACAGGGACACAATCGGTCACCTCCCCCAGTCACCCCCCCTCCCCCTACAGTTAGAACACACCTAGGATACACATTTAACCCCTTCCCCGCCCCCTAGTGGTTAACCCTTCCCTGCCAGTTACATTTATACAGTTATCAATGCATATTTATAGCATTGTTCACTGTATAAATGTAAATGGTCCCAAAAATGTGTCAAAGGTGTCCGCTAAAATGTCCCAGTCCCGAGAAAAAAAAAAAAAAATCATAAATTATGTCCCCTATTTTGTAGGCAACATAACTTGTGCGCAAACCAGTCACTATACGGTTATTGCAAAAAAAAATTTAATTTTTTTTTTTTACCAAAAATATGTAGAAGAATACGTATCGGCCTAAACTGAGATAAAAAATGTTTATTTTTTTTAAATGGGATATTTATTATAGCAAAAAATAGCGTATTTTTTCAAAATTGACGCTCTTTTTTGTTTATAGAGCAAAAAATAAAAACCGCACAGGCGATCAAATACCACCAAAAGAAAGCTCTATAAAAAAAAAAAAAAAAAAAAAAAACACGTCAATTTTGTTTGGAAGCCACATCACAATCGACCGCGCAATTGTCAGTTAAAGCGACGCAGTGCCGGAAGCTAAAATTTTGTCTGGGCAGGAAGGGGGTGTAGATGCACAGTAGGCAAGTGGTTAAATTGTAAAAAGGGGTGCTTCTGCAGACTTTGGTCTTCAGATTTACCAAAACCATGTAATACGAGGTCAGACCTCAAGAGTTTCAATTTGCAGGCCCTTGCACTACATGGTTTTGGTAAATCTGAAGACAAAAATCTGCAGAAAATCTAATGGTGTGTATGGTGGGGTTTAGGGGTATATGCCCAGCTGAGAATAATTCTGAGGTTTTCCCTCACTTTCTGTCTGATAAAAATGCCACCAGGTCAGAAGGGTAAATCTCTACGCAGCTCCTGATAGCAGTAAAACCAGACAGGGGATTGAAGTCTTCTACACTATAAAAATCTAGAATCGCTCTTACAGTAGAAGGTATGAATCCCTAAATAATACAACTCACTGTACAGACTAGTATGGTCATATTTTCCTGGAGGCCATGGCAGTTTCTCTTACCTTATCAGATGCAGATTCCTCCGAGGCTTCTTCACCCTCGCTGTCCAAATGGAACGGGCTCCTGCGTTTGTTTTTTGTTCGTGCGCCCTCCCTCTGTGGAGGTTTTACTCCTGGCCGTGCTTCAGATGGAGTCTGCTTCTGTCGCTCTACTGGATGAAAAATGTGTCAGTCAGAGAGGGGAGGAAGCGAGAAGAGGAAGCGAGAAGCGAGGGGAGGAAGCGAGAAGAGGAAGCGAGAAGCGAGGGGAGGAAGCGAGAAGAGGAAGCGAGAAGCGAGGGGAGGAAGCGAGAAGAGGAAGCGAGAAGCGAGGGGAGGAAGCGAGAAGAGGAAGCGAGAAGAGGATGCGAGAAGCGAGGGGAGGAAGCGAGAAGAGGAAGCGAGGGGAGGAAGCGAGAAGAGGAAGCGAGAAGCGAGGGGAGGAAGCGAGAAGAGGAAGCGAGAAGAGGAAGCGAGAAGCGAGGGGAGGAAGCGAGAAGAGGAAGCGAGAAGCGAGGGGAGGAAGCGAGAAGAGGAAGCGAGAAGCGAGGGGAGGAAGCGAGAAGCAAGGGGAGGAAGCGAGAAGCAAGGGGAGGAAGCGAGAAGCAAGGGGAGGAAGCGAGAAGCAAGGGGAGGAAGCGAGAAGCAAGGGGAGGAAGCGAGAAGCAAGGGGAGGAAGCGAGAAGCAAGGGGAGAAAACGAGAAGCGAGGAGGAGGAAACGAGAGAAGAAGAAATGAGACGGGGGGGGGGGGGGGGGAATGGGAGAGGAGAACCCTTGGAATGCCTCTACTTCTACTCACCGTCCTCTTCCTCTTCTGCTGGGGTGGATGGCCGTGGCCTCTTCATATCGCCGTCTTCATCCTCCGAGTGCTGCTTCCTCTTGACCTGTGTGCAGCAAGGAGAATCACAAAACGTGAGCCCAAACATGGGGATTAAAACTGTCTGCAATGTTCTTGATGACCTCAGGAACCAGATTCTCCCATAATGCATCAAAAATTTGAAACATCACCCGACTGGCTCCTATATGCATAATTACCAGCTCCCTCCTAAGAGCCTTAATACATTTTTCACAGTATGATTATCCAATTAGAAACATCTGTCAACTCACCTTGAATGACGGAAGCCTCAGAGCCTCCCGCAAGCCAGTGCCAAACCCAAAACCTTCAGCGCCTCCGCTCTTGGCCCAATCCACCAATGAGAGCAGGCCAGGCTCTTTAGGACGGGTCTTTTCCTTGTCTTCTTCCCGAGGGGCAGGTTTGGGAACACTTTGAAACGGCTGGAGAGAGACAGACACACATTCAGCAACCAGTTTAATCAATGAAAATTCTACTCGGAACATCCGGACTCCCCAGTCTGATCTACTCCACGTCTTGTTTGAAATATTTAAAACTTAGGAGGTATGGAAAATAGAAGTGTTAAACCGAGTAAGAGCGTCGATCTTAAATGGTATTTCCACTTTTGAAGCCAAATTTACTTTATAAATTTGTCACAAGTTCTCAGAAAAGAAGACAACGTCCTTAAAAATTCTAACAGTTCTTTGTTTATGAGGGGGCAGGGCAGCCGTGTTTGCCATAACTAACCCTGTCTATAGTGTGCAGGCAGATTTTAACCCCCTCAACCCCCACCCTGGGGTCTCTTTAAAAGGGGTTCTGAACCCTGGGGGAGGGAGGAAGTTACAGCAATCATGTGACCACATGACTGGAAGTCGTTCCTGCTAGCCCCCAATCATTAGTGTAGCAAAGTGTCATTCCTTCAGTGTTGTCACATGAAAAGATATATACAAAAATGTGAGGGTTGTGTGTGTGTGTGCACGTGTGTACGCATGTGTGTGTCTGCGCGCATGTATATTTTTTTATATATATTATAGTGACCTATAAACTGTAAAACTCAATTGAACAACAAAATGAAATTTTTTAGGTGGAGGGAAGTCAAAATAAAATAATATGGTTGCATAAGTGTGCACACCCTTACACTGAAGCATCTTTTGATTTTATTCCAACACTCAGTCTTTTTGGGTACGAGTCTATCAGCATGGCACATCTTGACTTGGCAATATCTGTCACTCTTCTTTGCAAAAACACTCCAAATCTGTCAGGGACATCTCCTGTGCACAGCCCTCTTCACATCACCCCACAGATTTTCAATGGGATTCAGGTCTGAGTTCTGGCTGGGCCATTCCAAAACTTTAATCATCTTCTGGTGAAGCCATTCTTTTGTTGATTTGGATGTATGGCTTTGGGTCGTTGTAATGCTGAAAGACGAAGTTCCTCTTCATCGATAGATCATACCCAAAAACACGATCGATGAAGAGGAGCTTCATCTTTCAGCATTACATTGACCCAAAGCCATACATCCAAATCAACAAAAGAATGGCTTCACCAGAAGAGGATTAAAGTTTTGGAATGGCCCAGCCAGAACTCAGAACTGAATCCCATTAAAAATCTGTGGGGTGATGTGAAGAGGGCTGTGCACAGGAGATGTCCCTGACAGATTTGGAGTGTTTTTGCAAAGAAAAGTGACAGATATTGCCAAGTCAAGATGTGCCATGCTGATAGACTCCTACCCAAAAAGACTGAGTGCTGTAATAAAATCAAATGGGGCTACAACAAAGTATTAGTGTTAGACACCTTTCACACTTGTACGACTTCAAAGTTGTGTGATTTTGCCGCGATTCGGGGACGCGATTTCAATGAATGCCTGTGTAAGTGGCATCAAAATCGGACCAAAGTAGTGAAAGGACTACTTTGAAGTCAGCACCACTTAAAATCGTGCCAGTATGAATGGTAGTCATTAAAAATAATGGAGAATGACTTGTCATACGATTTTGCAGTCCAAAATCGTGGGACAAGTCATATAAGTGTGAAAGGGGCCTAAGGGTGTGCACAGGAGTATTGGAGTATATTTGGAAAGAAGAGTGACAAATATTGCCAAGTCCAGATGTGCCATGCTGATAGACTCATACTAGGGTCGTCGGACGGGTGATCCGTCTATCAAAGTGCCCCCGGCAAGGGGGAGGGGCTATACTTGTCGGCGCGGCGGAGAAACACAGCTATTCAAATGCAAATGACAGCTGTTGTGTTCCCCCAGCGCATAGTAAGTAGATGTCAGCAGCGGCGGGAGGAGGATCTACTTGGTTTGGTCTTAGGGGACCGTGGCTGAACACAGAGGGACACGAGGCTGCATTTGGGGACACGAGGCTGCATTTGGGGACACGAGGCTGCATTTAAAAAAAAGTATCGGTATTCGTTATCGTCGAGTACATGAAAAAAAGTATCTGTACTTGGTCCTAAAAAAGTGGCATCGGGACAACCCTAACTCATACCCAAAAAGACAGTGTTGGAATAAAATCAAAAGATGCTTCAGTGTAAGGGTGTGCACACTTATGCAACCATATTTTATTTTTACTTCCCTCCACCTAAAAGTATTAATTTTGTTGTTCAATTAAGTTTTACAGTTTATAGGTCACATTAAAAGGTGGAAAAGGTTCTGAAACCATCTCAGAAAGCTGAAATTTTAACAGGGGTGTGTAGACTGTTTATAGTGTGTGTGTGTGTGTGTGTGTGTGTGTGTGCATGCATATGTATATATAATTTTTTAATACCCACTAGATGGCGCTTTAATCCCTTTCTATACACATACAGTGGGGGGAAAATTACATGCGATTCGGGCAAAAAAAATAAAAAATAAAAATCGCACCACATTCCTTTTCAAATGCCCATTCATTTTGACATAAACCGCAAAGTGCCGGTTTTGGTATCAGGAGCATCCCTAGCAAAGCTAACTGATGGTGAAACAATCTGGGATATCCCTCACAATCCATAACAGACAAAATAACTTCAGAATTCATAGTAAACAGTAAAGCTAGTCCATACACTGCTCTAGTTTAGACTGAAATTGAGCAGTGTATGACCCTGCCAGTTCAGACAGACATTTGTCAAGGAAGCCTGCTGGAAATGTATGGAAGCACGGTTCATGTGAACTGACAGAATACAATAGCCCAGCAGGGTGGATTCATCCATTCTAGCGGTCAGCATGGATGGGGGAATCCGTTAGACTTCTTCTGATCATTTCACAGACCCAACTAAAGAAAATACTAGGCATATGACCAACTTAAAGCCTGCATCGAAGGGTGATTGCTTCAAATACCATGTGAACTCTCTTTTAAGTCTATGGAAGCATGCCAAGAAATATGTCAGGGCTATGCAAATAAACCCTTCACTTACTTTTGCCTTCTCCTCCTTGCGCTCCCACCACTCATCGAAGGTTTGGAAGGCGACATTTTCCACCATCTTTCTGTTTAAGTCTCTCTGCATAGTGCTCTTCATCTCCTGGATAAGGGCAGACAACACACTTGCGATAGTAGTAGCGTGCGGGTCCACTCCAATCTCCATATCCCAGCTCGGAGGCTGGGGTTCCTGTCCCAGTGCTTGGTTGTTCCTGGTAGATGGGTCCTGTAGTGGTAACAAAGGTTGGGGCTGCTGAGCAGGGAAAAGGGGGTAAACCCCTCCAAAGACCTGGTCAGCCATGAGCTGTTGAAGGTGTTGCTGTCTATGTCTGTGTGGCAGTGGGTGGGGTATTAATGGTGGAATATAAGGTTCCTCGTACGGCTGTCCTTTTCCTTGCCTGCTCTGCTGTAGGCGGCTCAGCATCTGAGTCTGCATTTGGAAGGACATGGAAGTTCCACCCCACTGGTTACCCAGTCTGCTCACCAGCTCCAAGGAGTTCACAAAATCATATATATGGGGAGCCGCCGTGGATGAAGACGATGAAGGGTCCATGGGTGGAGGCGTGGGCGGATGGCCTCCCAGATCCCCCAGCCGTCCTCTGGCAGCAGCGTTGGGCAGTAGCGGATAGGAATTGGGGACTTGGTGGTGCGGGTGGGGGGGTAACTGTAAAAGAGGGGAAGGAAGATGTTGCGATGGGTAGCCTCCTGCAGGTCCCGCTAGATGGGGCAGAAGCTGGTAAGGTGGACCAGCAGCTCCTGGCATGTCAATGGCCATTTCTTCATCCGAAATTTCCATATCCTCTCCTGAAGACAACTGAGGGGAAAGGAGGAAGACATATGTCAGAGATTTAGTGCAGAAAAAAAAAACAACGAAACACATACAAAATAATAAAAGGCTTTTTAAAGAGGCACTGTCATCTTGCAAATTCAGAGCACAATAAATGGACCTCCCGATAGTCCAGCCCACAAGGTTAATGCTAGGGCTGAAACTAACGAATTGTTTTCATAAATCGATTAGTTGGCCGATTATGGTTTTGATTAATCGATTAATAACCAAAAAGGTAACTTTACTGCAATTTGCATTTTTACATTTTTTTTTTGGCCAATTTGTTGTTGGGCAGATAAAAAAAAAACACACACAAATTGCTGCAAAAACGCATTACACGCTTCCAAATACGCAGCAGCTGAAAAAATCATGGATGTGAACGTGTCCCATAGGAAACCATGTAAGTGAACTGTAGTGTGTTTCTGCAAAAAGCACCAAAAAAAAAAAAAACAGAGGTGTGACCCGGGCCTGAGATGTTTAGTAACATATGGGGGGTAAAAAATAAATAAAAAAAAATTATATAAAAATAAAACTACAATTAGTACAGAAATAAGAAAATAATCGCTACTGTAAGGGGTTAATTCTTTACTGCGGGACAGTAAAAATTAATATTCATAGTAGCGATTTGCTCTTTTTGTACTATAAAGGGCTAATTTTAGCTTTTTAACACCATTAGCTTACTGGCCGATTAATCGATTAAGAAAATTAAATCGATTACTATTTTCATAATCAAATAGTTGTTTCGACCCTAATTAATGCACCCCATCTTCACATTCCTCATGCCTACCAGCCCATCAAATCCTTTGCTCTGTAGCTTTTAGATGGCAAAGCAAGTGACCCCCCCATGAGATGGTGCTTGGCCTGAGAAGACAAAGCCAAATACTGTCATGTATGCATGCAGTGAGGTCATCCAGCATTGGACTTAACAACGGTGGACTCCTGCAACAGGGAGGTAGCAAGGAGGCATGAACTGGCATGTATACCTGGACGAGGGGGAGGAGGTTGGTTATAAGGGGACATGGTCATTTTGCCATGAATGAGCCACTGCACAGTGCCCAGCATTAAAGTGAATCTGTTACTTTACTCTGCAAAGGTGAAATTTTAAAAAGGGAAGCAACGGATACTACTCCCCCCGACAAAAATACATGAAATGTGATAAGCTTCTGTAAATCACATTGTGTGTGTGCGCATGTTCTTAAGAAAGAAAGAAAGGAGAGAAGAGAACGAACGAGAAAGAAAAGGAGAGGAGAGGAGAGGAGAGAAGAGAACGAACGAGAAAGAAAAGGAGAGGAGAGGAGAGGAGAGAAGAGAACGAACGAGAAAGAAAAGGAGAGGAGAGGAGAGGAGAGAAGAGAACGAAGAGAAAGAAAAGGAGAGGAGAGGAGAGGAGGAGAAGAGAACGAACGAGAAAGAAAAGGAGAGGAGAGGAGAGGAGAGAAGAGAACGAACGAGAAAGAAAAGGAGAGGAGAGGAGAGGAGAGAAGAGAACGAACGAGAAAGAAAAGGAGAGGAGAGGAGAGGAGAGGAGAGAAGAGAACGAACGAGAAAGAAAAGGAGAGGAGAGGAGAGGAGAGGAGAGAAGAGAACGAACGAGAAAGAAAAGGAGAGGAGAGGAGAGGAGAGGAGAGAAGAGAACGAACGAGAAAGAAAAGGAGAGGAGAGGAGAGGAGAGGAGAGAAGAGAACGAACGAGAAAGAAAAGGAGAGGAGAGGAGAGGAGAGGAGAGAAGAGAACGAACGAGAAAGAAAAGGAGAGGAGAGGAGAGGAGAGGAGAGAAGAGAACGAACGAGAAAGAAAAGGAGAGGAGAGGAGAGGAGAGGAGAGAAGAGAACGAACGAGAAAGAAAAGGAGAGGAGAGGAGAGGAGAGGAGAGAAGAGAACGAACGAGAAAGAAAAGGAGAGGAGAGGAGAGGAGAGGAGAGAAGAGAACGAACGAGAAAGAAAAGGAGAGGAGAGGAGAGGAGAGGAGAGAAGAGAACGAACGAGAAAGAAAAGGAGAGGAGAGGAGAGGAGAGGAGAGAAGAGAACGAACGAGAAAGAAAAGGAGAGGAGAGGAGAGGAGAGGAGAGAAGAGAACGAACGAGAAAGAAAAGGAGAGGAGAGGAGAGGAGAGAAGAGAACGAACGAGAAAGAAAAGGAGAGGAGAGGAGAGGAGAGAAGAGAACGAACGAGAAAGAAAAGGAGAGGAGAGGAGAGGAGAGAAGAGAACGAACGAGAAAGAAAAGGAGAGGAGAGGAGAGGAGAGAAGAGAACGAACGAGAAAGAAAAGGAGAGGAGAGGAGAGGAGAGAAGAGAACGAACGAGAAAGAAAAGGAGAGGAGAGGAGAGGAGAGAAGAGAACGAACGAGAAAGAAAAGGAGAGGAGAGGAGAGGAGAGAAGAGAACGAACGAGAAAGAAAAGGAGAGGAGAGGAGAGGAGAGAAGAGAACGAACGAGAACGAACGAGAAAGAAAAGAGAGAAGAGAACGAACGAGAACGAACGAGAAAGAAAAGAGAGAAGAGAACGAACGAGAACGAACGAGAAAGAAAAGAGAGAAGAGAACGAACGAGAACGAACGAGAAAGAAAAGAGAGAAGAGAACGAACGAGAACGAACGAGAAAGAAAAGAGAGAAGAGAACGAACGAGAACGAACGAGAAAGAAAAGAGAGAAGAGAACGAACGAGAACGAACGAGAGAACGAACAAGAAAAGAGAGAACGAACAAGAAAAGAGAGAACGAGAAAGAAAAAAGAGAGAACGAGAAAGAAAAAAGAGAGAACGAGAAAGAAAAAAGAGAGAACGAGAAAGAAAAAAGAGAGAACGAGAAAGAAAAAAGAGAGAACGAGAAAGAAAAAAGAGAGAACGAGAAAGAAAAAAGAGAGAACGAGAAAGAAAAAAGAGAGAACGAGAAAGAAAAAAGAGAGAACGAGAAAGAAAAAAGAGAGAACGAGAAAGAAAAAAGAGAGAACGAGAAAGAAAAAAGAGAGAACGAGAAAGAAAAAAGAGAGAACGAGAAAGAAAAAAGAGAGAACGAGAAAGAAAAAAGAGAGAACGAGAAAGAAAAAAGAGAGAACGAGAAAGAAAAAAGAGAGAACGAGAAAGAAAAAAGAGAGAACGAGAAAGAAAAAAGAGAGAACGAGAAAGAAAAAAGAGAGAACGAGAAAGAAAAAAGAGAGAACGAGAAAGAAAAAAGAGAGAACGAGAAAGAAAAAAGAGAGAACGAGAAAGAAAAGAGAGAACGAGAAAGAAAAGAGAGAACGAGAAAGAAAAGAGAGAACGAGAAAGAAAAGAGAGAACGAGAAAGAAAAGAGAGAACGAGAAAGAAAAGAGAGAACGAGAAAGAAAAGAGAGAACGAGAAAGAAAAGAGAGAACAGAGAACGAACGAGAAAAAGGAGAGAACGAGAAAGAAAAGAGAGAACGAGAAAGAAAAGAGAGAACGAGAAAGAAAAGAGAGAACGAGAAAGAAAAGAGAGAACGAGAAAGAAAAGAGAGAACGAGAAAGAAAAGGAGAGGAGAGAACGAACGAGAAAAAGGAGAGAACGAGAAAGAAAAGAGAGAACAAGAAAGAAAAGAGAACAAGAAAGAAAAGAGAGAACAAGAAAGAAAAGAGAGAACAAGAAAGAAAGAGAACAAGAAAGAAAGAGAAAAAAAAAAAGAAAAAGAAAAAGATTGCGTTATAACGTTTCTTGGAACACAGATAGACGCCGGCTCTTTAATAGCTAGGATTGGGTTATATGCAGATAGCTGCAGATGATTGGACACTAGGAAAAAAGAAACCCGCAGTGACATCCTGCTATAACCCTTCCCACTCCCAGCTAGCCTCAGTTTTGTAGCAAGTAATAGGGAGATCACATTAAAAGCAGAACTTCACTCAAACGGGGTATGTTACGCTTTAAAGGGGTTGTAAACCCCTTGTAGTGTCCGGCCCCCCTGAGCCCCCGTTTTACATACTCGAGACCTGAATTTCCATGAGCGCGATCATGCATCGCTCTCTCCATGGCTTCTTGGCTCTTCATTGGATAGATTCATAGCAGCGCAGTCACTGGCTCCCGCTGCGGTCAATTAAATCCAATGACGCGGCCGCCAGGGCCGAGTCATACACTCTGCGGCTATGGATGCAGAGGGTATGACACAGGAGCACGCCTACAAGGTAACCCCCTCAGGAGAGAGCTTCCCAGAGGGGGTCTTCTAATGCGGGGAGGAGCCGCTGTCACAGCTCAGTGCCCACAGTTAAAGGGGTTGTAAAGGTAACTTTCTGTTCTTCTGTCTGTAACTCCACACAGTAATGCAAAGCTTTCTCCCTGGTCTGGAGAAAGCCTCTTGAGGGGGGGGGGGGGGGAGGGGCGAGCAGGAGGGTCAGGACACCCACTAACACACAGCTACTTTATCTGCAACGTAGATAGCGTCCTGACCTTCCTGCTCACCCCCTCCCCCCCTCAAGAGGCTTTCTCCACACCTGGGAGAAAGTGTCGCATTACTGTGTAGAGTTACAGACAGAAGAACAGGAAGTGAGGATTTCTCAGAAGAAATAAAGACATTTAAAAGCAAAATGGAAGGATGAGGTAAGTGAAGGAGGACTGCACTAAGGTAAAGGAAGATATTTAGGGGAAACATTTTGCTACTTTTACAACCCCCTTTAAGACGCTGGCACCGGTGACCAAAGACAGGTGGATAAAAAACGGCTTGAGTGAGGACAGAGGTGGATCCTGGGACAGAGGTGGATCCTGGGACAGATATCGTATTCTGTTTATTACAGCTACAGTTTTTGTAGCTGCTGACTTTTAATTTCCAGAATTATGACTGGAGCTCCTCTTTAATAGTAATGGGCTCGGGCGTGTGCAAAACCCTTGCCCCCTCCCCCCAGCCCCACCAGTCCACTGCCACATTATGATGAGGAGGAAGGGGGGGGCGGTCCCTGGTTTTGACAGGTACCCGCTTTCCACCTCCAGGTAAGATCGACTGACAATCTACGAAATTTCTGTCTCCCTCCCACCACTGCCTTCTGGGACACACACAGGTCCTATAAAATGGCAGGACCATTTAGAAAGTGAAGAGCGACTCACGCATGCTCAGTAGGTAAAAAACGGCAGTGAAGTCTTCCTTTACTTACAATGCCGGCACCCAGGGGCGGACTGACCATTGGGGTCTTCGGGCACTGCCCGAGGGCCCAATGCCACTAGGGGGCCGCATCAGGGTTGCCAGGCTTAATAAAACCAGGGACAATATGTAAAAATCTGTGTTTTCTTTTACATCTGTCCCTGATATGTCTGAAACCCACATGTTTTTGATGTGAAAAACCTGAGATTTTAGCTGCCCCGCCTCTGCACTGCCTTCTGGCGTGGTGGCCATCTGTAAGCCCGGGGGGCCCCCATATTCTTCTATTGCCCCCATATTCTTCTATTGCCCGGGGGCCCCATGAGTTGTCAGTGCGCCACTGCCGGTGCCTGCACCCAAAGCCGGTTGACCAATCGGCTCAGGGGACCGACATCGCAGGATTCCTGGGCAGGCAAGTATTCTAAAATTAAAAGTCAGCAGATACAGTATTTGTAGCTGGCCTAGTAACTTAAATTGTATTACAGACTGGGGCTCCTCTTTTACGTGCGACAAGAAGCCCAGGTGGCAGCTTTGAAAAAATCGGAGAAACCGATACCCGACGCTAAAAAATACGCCGATAAAAAGCACTAGCAGATGTGGAAAAGGATGCCTTAACAAGCAGGGGAGGGACCCAATCTTCAAACCATAGGCTGTGGTGATACTTTGCCTGATCCACCTATTTATGGTGAAGCAAAGAGACCTCAACAGGAGCCCTCAGGGAGCACGAAGAGGGAATTCAATAGTATTAGCAGATAGTTAAAAGAGCTGTAAAGGAAAAAAAATATTTGCCTATAATGAATGTCTGCAAGGTAGACAGACAGAATAGTGTAATGATTCTGTTAACAAACGAGTAAATTCCTATTAAATTCATTCATCTATATCACCTCCGGCGTTCTAGTTTCTGTTCTCTCATTCACTTCCTGGTTTGCGGAGCTCGTTCATGCAAGAACTACATTTCCCAGTATGCATTGCAGCACGCCCAGTAATTCACACCTCCTTGAAGTCTAACACGTAGAGAGCGTCCTGCCACACAGATGTAGTTCCCAGGAGGGGGCGAGCACGTCACTGACCACCGCAGTAAAGCCAGACAAGCGGGAAGTGAACAGAACAGAGAAGAAATAGAGCAACTTCTGAGCAAAAAAGAACAATGAGGAAGTGAAAAGAGGAATGTCTGCAGGTAGAGGATGCTTATTATGAAAAAAAATAAAAATATTTCCCTTTACAACCCCTATAACTTCCTTCAATAGCAAGTACCATGTCAAGACAATGGAAATATTTTCTTTTGATGTTTTGGAGATGGAAATAAGGAAGGACAATGTCCTGGTTAAAGTAGAAAGAAGAGGCGACTTTCCAGAGACTTTAGGCTGTATAAGACAACTCAAAGGATATCCCAAGGATAACTCAAAGACCCTTCACACAGGTGATGGTAACAAGAAAGGCCACCTTTAGATCAGACAAGGGAATCTCTAAAAAAAAAAGTTTAAAAAAGGTGTTTTTTGAAGAGCCAAGATTAGGTCCCAAAGGGGACACAGGAATGGAAAGAGGGCTTCATCCAGCAACCAAGCACCCATCCAGGACCACTCCCCATCCCAATATGCTGGTATTTAAGAGATGATCCAAGGGATAAAACTTGGTGAAAACCTGGGGATCGGCAGACAGGCCAAAAAGGGAAAGGCTACAAATAGGTAATGGTCTGCTACAAAATACAGGTAGCAATGTGGCAAAAAGTTGGAGAATGTGCAGATAAGCATCACAAATGTCTATTGAAGCCAGAACACCCCTAAATGGAAGGAGGCGATGACTGACCTGGCAGTTTCCAAACCCGTAAGGACAAGTTGGGAGTCTTCAAACCCAGGATTTGTGGGACTTCTCTATTTGGTTTGTGAACCCTAAAAAGGTTTGTGTAGAAACCTTAAGAGTGTTCTTCTGTTGGTAAAGTAATAACCCCTTGATACAAGGACTGCCAGACAACAGCAAACAGATCCGCCCACCATGTCAGGAAAGGAGACAAGTTTGAAAGTATGAAGCAGGGAGGAGTGCGAAACTCTAGTTCTCAGCCCCCAGAAGTGACACAGTACCCAAGATTCTGAGAGTCTCTGAGCCCCCAGAAGCGACACCGTACCCAAGATTCCGAGAGTCTCTCAGCCCCCAGAAGTGACACCGTACCCAAGATTCCGAGAGTCTCTCAGCCCCCAGAAGTGACACCGTACCCAAGATTCTGAGAGTCTCTCAGCCCCCAGAAGTGACACAGTACCCAAGATTCCGAGAGTCTCTCAGCCCCCAGAAGTGACACCGTACCCAAGATTCCGAGAGTCTCTCAGCCCCCAGAAGTGACACCGTACCCAAGATTCTGAGAGTCTCTCAGCCCCCAGAAGTGACACCGTACCCAAGATTCTGAGAGTCTCTCAGCCCCCAGAAGTGACACCGTACCCAAGATTCTAAGAGTCTCTCAGCCCCCAGAAGTGACAGCGTACCCAAGATTCTGAGAGTCTCTCAGCCCCCAGAAGTGACAGCGTACCCAAGATTCTGAGAGTCTCTCAGCCCCCAGAAGCGACAACGTACCCAAGATTCTGAGAGTCTCTCAGCCCCCAGAAATGACACAGTACCCAAGATTCTGAGAGTCTCTCAGCCACCAAAAATGACACCGTACCCAAGATCCTGAGAGTCTCTCAGCCCCCAGGGGTCTCAAACTGGCAGCCCTCCAGCTGTTGCAAAACTACAAGTCCCATCATGCCTCTACCTGTGGGAGTCATGCTTATAGCTGTCAGCTTTGCAATGCCTCATGGGACTTGTAGTTTCACAACAGCTGGAGGGCCGCCAGTTTGAGACTCTTGGAAAGGGACATCAGGGCGAAGCGAAAGGAGTTAAACAGCCATTTGTAAAACGTTTGCTCCCGCCACACACACACCCCAGAAAATGCCATGGAAGGTCTGCTTTAAAATTTCATGGGGGGAGGGGGAAAATCAAACTGCCTTTCATCTCCTACATGACAATAAAATTTTCTGTATGTGACTGATGTGGTTCCAGGTGCTGTGCACACTACAACACTTCCCGCTCAGGAGACACTTTGTTGTGGGTGGCGGGATGTCATCTCACATGTACTAGAGAACATCTTACCACCATAATAATGGAGATATAGAGACTGGGGGGGTTGGGCTGGCAACCAGAATGATTTTTGACTGTTTAATAACTGAACTTTTATACAAAAAGGTAGAAACCAGAGAAATATGGGATTGTATAGGTGCCACAAACACAGATTGATATAAAAAAAAAAAATCTAAACGTTTAAAATAGATAAGATTCATAAAATAATTTTTTACAGTGGAGATGTGATAGCTTCAGCTCAACATGTTTCACCAGACTATGGCTTCTTCAGGAGACTTTTGTAGACACTGTATACATGGCCACTATGAATTGGAAAACATTAGTCAAATTGAATTTTTTTTATATTTCATACATATGCAAACCATTCAAAAATTATTAATGCAAATACTCATCATCTTCAATGGTGCCGACATTAATAGGTCATCTGGGAGGGCTCTCCGATTTGGGCCTAAATCCACAACTTTTTGTAAAAACAGATGTAATCGGACACCAACCGGAAATATTCCAGGGGAATATCAGCGGGCCATACGGGAGAACACAAACCCGGAAGATGCAGGCCTGAGAAATTTTATATATAACCAAGTACATACCACTATCAAAAATGCAATAGAAAAATCTAATTTAACCACTTCCCGACCGCCGCATGTAGATATACGTCGGCAGAAGGGAACGTTAAGGCAGATTAACGTATATATACGTCCCTGCCTTTGCACGGATCTGGGGTCCGATCAGGCCCCCCCCCCCCCCCCGCTACATGCGGCGGTCGGAAACCCGCGGGGAGCGATCCGGGACGAGGACACAGCTATTCGTTTCTAGCCGCCCGCGATCGCTCCCCTGAGCTGAAGAACGGGGAGAGTCGTATGTAAACGTAGGCTTCCCGGTGCTTCACTGTGGCGGCCGCATCGATCGAGTGATCCCTTTTATAGGGAGACTCGATCGATGACGTCAGACCTACAGCCCACACCCCCCTACAGTTGTAAACACAAACTAGGTAAACCCTAAATTTAAATGCATTTTTTGCTGTGAAAAGGACAATGGTCCCAAAAATGTGTCAGAAGTGTCCACCATAATGTCGCAGTCACGAAAAAAAAAAAAAAAAAGCTGATCGGCGCCATTAGTAGTAAAAAAAATTAAAATGCAATAAAACTATCTCCCATTTTGTAAACGCTATAAATTTTGCGCAAACCAATCGATAAACGCTTATTGCGATTTTTTTTACCAAAAATATGTAGAAGAATACGTATCGGCCTAAACTGAGGAAAAAAAAAAAATGTTATATATGTTTTTGGGGGATATTTATTATTATAGCAAAAAGTATTGCATTCTTTTCAAAATTGTCGCTCTATTTTTGTTCATAGCGCAAAAAAAAAAAAAAAAACGCTGAGGTGATCAAATACCACCAAAAGAAAGCTCCATTTGTGGGGAAAAAAGGACGCCAATTTTGTTTGGGAGCCACGTCGCACGACCGCGCAATTGTCTGTTAAAGCGACGCAGTGCGGAATTGTAAAAACGCCTTTGGGCATTTAGCAGCATATTGGTCCGGGGCTTAAGTGGTTAATGATACAGTAGCCTTGGAGGTATTGGAACTTTAAAAAAAAAAAAAAAATCGATTGCATTTTTGATAGCAGTATGTACTTGGTTAAATATAATAATATATTATAGATCCTTTCAACTAATCAATTATGAAATTAATAGATTCCAATTTTCATAATCGATTAATTGGCCAGTAACATAATGGGGTTAAAAAATAAATAAAAAATTAGCCCTTTATAGTGCAAAAAACAAATCACTACTGTGAAATATTACTTTCACTGTCCCACAGTAAAAAATAAATAAAAAATAAAATAAATGAACCCCCTACAGTAGCGATTATTTGCTCTTTTTGTACTTATTTTTGTTTAACCCCCCCCCCCCCATTATGTTACTAAACATCTCAGGCCGGGGTCACACCTCTGTGTGTTTTGGTGCTTTTTGCAGAAACACACTACAGTTCAGTTACATGTTTTCCTATGGGACACGTTCACATCCATCATTTTCTTTCAGCTGCTGCGTATTTGGAAAGGACAAAAACAAAAAAGCATGGAATGTGTTTTTGTGGCAATTTGTGTTTTGTAATCTGCCCAACAACAAATTGGCCCAAAATTTAAAAAAATAAAATAAAAAAAAAAATGCAATTTTTTTAAAGGCTATTATCCGATTATATGGACAGCCGCACTCCAAAACCCGATAAGGTGGTCTTTATTAAATGATCAGCAAGTACAAAATAGGTCACAGCAGTGAGGAACAAGGGGACAGCCGACGCGTTTCGCACTGGATTAGTGCTATTAATAATAATACACTAAATCAGCCAACTAATCGATTATGAAAATAGTCATTAGTTGCAGCCCTACTATGGTGTGCGATTACATCCGTTTTTACAGAAAGTTTTGGATTTAGGTCCAGATCAGAGAGCTTTCCCAGATGACCCAATAACGTAAGCACCATTGACGATAATGAGTATTTGCGTTATGAATTTTTGAATGATTTGCCATTGCATGTATGAATTATCAAATGTCTAATTTTTTTTTATTATTTTTTTTTACACCAATATGTTTTCTAATTCATAGGGGTTATGTATGCATTTTCTATAAAAGTCTCCTGAAGAAGCCATAGTCTGGTGAAACATGTGGAGATGAAGACATCTCATCTGTAAAAATGTATTTTATAAAAAAATGTATGAATTTTTTAAATGTTTAGAATATTTTTTATATCAATCTGTTTGTGGCACTTATACAATCCCATATTCTCTGGTTTCTACGATTCTTAAAAGTGGAGTTCCACCCATTTTTTGAACCATGCCCATCCGCAATGCCATTTTTTTTTTTTCAAAATACCTCTTTTTGTTTATTTCTTGCAGCCTTTCCAGTCCGGCCGACTAGGCGATTACTTCACAAGGCGATTCCCATTTACTGCTGAGATATCGGCGTCAGCGATCCCAGGAGTCCATGGGGATCGATACAATAAATGGGCCAACTAATCGATTATGAAAATAATCGTTAATTGCAGCCCTAACTGCATCCAATTTGCAATGGTGTGAACCCAGCCTTAACCACTTCAGACCCGCGCTACCGTCAAATTACGGCACCAGCGCGGGTCTGAATATCCAACATGCCGTCTTTTGACGGCCGCCCCTTTGGGCGTTCCCAGCACGCGCTGTAGAGCGCGCTGCGGGGAGGCCCTGTGTTGTCCGTGTCCCTTGGACACGGCCAATCACAGATCGCGGCGAACGGCCAGTCAGAGTGGCCGTTTGCGATGCGATCTGTGCGGCGAATGAGAGATGATCTCATAGATCATCTCTCATTGCCGTTTTACACAGAGACAGCGTCCTGTCTCTGGAGAGGAGGAGCCCGATCTGTGTTCCTTGTACATAGGGACACAGATCGGTCACCCCCCCAGTCACCCCCCCTCCCCCCACAGTTAGAACACACCTAGGATACACATTTAACCCCTTCCTCACCCCCTAGTGTTAACCCCTTCAATGCCAGTCACATTTATACAGTAATTAGTGCATATTTATAGCACTGATCGCAGTGTGAATGGCGCCAAAAATGTGTCAAAAGTGTCCGATGTGTCCGCCATAACGTCGCAGTACCAATAAAAATCGCAGATCGCCGCCATTTCTAGTAAAAAAAAAAAATTCTCTCCCCTATTTTGTAAGCGCTATAACTTTTGCGCAAACCAGTCGCTTATTGCAATTTTTTTTTTTTTTTTTTTTACCAAAAATATGTAGCAGAATACGTATCGCCCTAAACTGAGAAAAAAAAAAAAAAGTGTTTTTTTTTTTAAATTGGGATATTTATTATAGCAACAAGTAAAAAAATATTGTATTTTTCTTCAAAATTGGCGCACTTTTTTGATTATAGCGCAAAAAATAAAAACCGCACAGGCGATCAAATACCACCAAAAGAAAGCTCTACTTGTGGGGGAAAAAAAAGAAGGACGTCAATTTTGTTTGGGAACCACGTCGCACGACCGCGCAATTGTCAGTTAAAGCGACGCAGTGCCGGAAGCTTTAAATTTCACCTGGGCAGGAGGGGGGTGTATGTGCCCAGTAAGCAAGTGGTTAAAAGGAAGCCAAGTCTCTCCCCACTAGCCATGATTTCCCTGCATTTCATAAAGAAGCAAAAAAGAGATCCATGGATGACATCGGAGTCTAAAAGAAAACTTAAATTTCATTAGTATGTTTATGGATGAGAACTAAATTCATTTGATGATGTATTCATCAATACACAGCTGGACCAATTCCTGTCTAGAGTTCAGCTTTAAAATAGAACTAAAAAAGACAAAAACTTATTTTTTAGTTTTGAATAGAGTGAACCAGTCAGTTTAGTTTTTTTTTTTTTTTGTGGCCTATGTCCCTGTTAAGGAGCTTCATCCTCTCTGAAAGTAAAAAGAAAATCCCAAATTTTGGGTTGCCCCCCAGAAAAGTAAGAGGGGAAACCTTCCAATGAGGACACTAGTTCTGGTGTCCTGGGAGTCCTAAAGAAATTCCCCTAATTTGCATATATTTAGGCCCCTTTCACACTACCACGACTTCAAAGTCGCAAGATTTTGCCGCGATTTTACGGCCACTACTTTGACGCGATTTCCGGGAGGACTTGAGGTCCATGAACCTGAACTCACACCAAAGTCGGACTAAAGTAGTGCAGTGACTATTTTTAGGGTTGTCCCGATACCACTTTTTTAGGACCGAGTACAAGTACCGATACTTTTTTTCATGTACTCGCCGATACCGAATACCGATACTTTTTTTAAATGTCATGTGACAGTTCTCAAACCACAATACAGACTAAGGATATTTTCTTTAGAATTTTGAAGAACGGTAACTCAAGACATTATAAAAGAATAAAAATGAGTAAAAATGAATAAAAATGTTTTATTTTCTTGTCACGCAGTAATAAAAAACTCAAAGAATTTTCACAGAACATGTTGATAAATACAAAAAAAGTATTCGATTTTGGCATCGGGAGCATTTGTGCGAGTACAAGTACTCCCGCAAATACTCGGTATCGGCACATGGCACAACTTGAATGGTTGTCATTGGAAATCACAGGGAACGACTTGTCATGCTACTCTGCAGTCCCAAATCGTGGGACAAGTCGTACAAGTGTGAAAGGGGTCTTACCTCACTTCCTGTTGGGGCTATGGGGCAGGAAGTAAGGGGAAATCTCACTAATGGACACAGATGGCAAAAAAAAATTAAAATAAATCTGACAGGGATTATACCCCTCCATTACTCTAGCCAAATATGAAAAAAAAGTTTTGCCTTTAGTTCTATAAGCCCGGGTTCACACATATGCGAGCATAGACATCACATTGCTGTGTGGAACACATGCAATGTCTTTTTTTTCCGCACTGGAATCAGATCGCTTGGGGGCTCTCTCCCATGCGATACGATTCCTGTCCAAATCCACAGTTGGAACTGTGAACCAATCTGAGGGGGGTCATTAACTTTGTATTGACACCCGCAGCGGTTTGCAGAGAACAGTGTGAACTGCCTGTGGGTGAGATGCGATGCAGGAAGGCGGCACTGGAATCGCGCTGGTTCCCGCATCAAAACAGTGTGAACCCGGGCTAAAATTTCGAATGAGATATAAAGAAGATAGAGGCAGCCCACAAACATGCTTGCAATGGGGCAATTTTATTTAAAGTGACGTTTTCAGAGAACACCATACTGAAAAACCAATGCACAACAAAAAAATCTGATCCACTTGTCAGGAAGAAACGATAACGAAAAAACAAAAAAGTGCAAATCTCTGCTAAGTGCGAGTATGGCGCTCCGGCAGCCCAGACACTTCATTTCTACTGCGCCCTCCTCTGCCAAGGGGTGACAACAGGGCACTAGTATATACGATCCCACAGGGTGTCAATGGTAGGACGATGACGACGACGACGGCCTGGACGGAGTTTGCCAGAGCAGCACTTTGGTGAAACAGCAAGATAGAATGTTGTTACTACATAGCCGGGTATCATCACATCGATCATCTACAATACTGGCCTGAATGCGGAGTAAAGCCAACAACTCATAAAACCCAGTGGACCCCGATACTCATCTCTAATACACATTTGATTTTCTCTAATACACATTTGATTTTCTCTAACATGTGAGGTCCCAATCACAACAGCCACTTATGTTATAAACTGCATTTAAAGCAGAACTAAAAAGGCAACATTTTTTTAGTGTTGAATAGAGTGGAGATGAATTACAACCCCTGTCAGGTTTTATTGCTGTCTGTGTCCCTGTTGGGGAGATTCCCTCTCGATTTGTCCCGTTTACCATCATTGAAAGACAATACCACATTTTTTGGCTGTCCCCATAAAGGTAATAGAGGGGAAACCTTCCAATGAGAAACTAGTTCTGGTGACCTGCCCAACCCCCCAAAAAGGATTCCTTTAAAGGGCGATTTATTTATTAAATAACAAACATGTCATACTTTCCTCCACTGTGCAGTTCATTTTGCACAGAGTGGCCCCGATCCTGCTGTTCTGGGGTCCCATGGCGGCTGTCATCTCGGTTCCTCCCCGCTAAAGCCAACCCCCTCTGGGAAGCTCTTTCCCAAGGGGGGGTTAGCTTGCAGGCGCACTCCCCGGCCATGCGGTTGGCGCCCCCGGTGGCCGCATCATTGGATGTGGTTGACAGCAGCGGGAGCCAATGGCTGCGCTGCCATCAATCTATCCAATCATCGGTCAGACTCTGTGGAGAAGAGGATGCCGGAGGATGCGCACAGCAGGTGAACGGGCTTTAGGCAAGTAAAACGGAGGGGGGGGGGGGGCTGGGGGGCCCATGACAGCGAGGTGTTTTTTCACCTTGATGCGTTAAGGTGAAACACAAACCTTTACAACCCCTTTAATTTGGAGGGATTTCCTCTCACTTCCTGTTTTGACTATGGGACAGGAAGTGAAGGTAAATCTCCGCAATGGAACACAGATAGCAAAAATAATAATATGATAGAGGTTATAAAAACTATCCCTAAGACTGCGTTCACACCTAATCGCGGCGTTTTGTACCGCGATTTGCGGCAACAAAACGCAGCGATTTTAACCCCCATTTTTTTTACAGGTCCACATCTCCTATGCCGAACCTTGAAGCCGCCTGAAAAAAAAAAGGGTCCGGACTTGTTTTAAGCTTCAGGCGTTCGGCGTGGAGATGTGAAGCATCTCCATAGAGGGAAATATTAAATCACCCCTCCAGCGTATTAGGGGCTGCAAGAGCGTCGGGCTTCAGGCGTTAAAACGCCTAGGTGTGAATGGAGTATTACTCTATCAAAAAAAAAAAAAAAGTAGAAAAGTTCTGCCTTTAGTTCTATTCAGTAAGTTAACAGCAATAAAGATAACAAAACTAAATAAAATAAAAAAGTAAATATTTGCAAAAAAAGCCTTTAGAACTTCATTAAAAAGTGCAATTCCAGCAACACATTTTTAACTTTTGGAAAAAGTGGAGGAAAGATGAAAGCATGCGTTACATTTTTGTTATTCCCATCTGTATCACATTCGTTTTTTATATGCTCGCTGACATCCGAACCGCCAAAGTGTGACAGAGCAAACCCCTATTTTACATCCGTCTGGCGGATTGGATGACAATGGACTCTACGGTCAGTCGTCATCCAATCCCCCATAGGGGAGGGCGGCGCTCTGACAGGTCGGTTACTGCTCAGTGTGTAACCCACAAAAACATTTATAGTAGTATGGGCGGGGGGGGGGTTTGGGGTCGTTAGAACTTATGACTGAAAAAGATAGGGAAGGGGGGGGGGGGCACCACCAGAGAGCAACCCCTTAGAAATGCTTGTAGTTTTAAGTCGCACCTAGCGTCCTGCTCCTGAAGGTGGCAGCATCAAACCCATCCATGAGGAAGTTTGGCTGTGTCTTTCAATGAACTCAGAGAAAAGGATTTTATGGTGAATAGAAAAATCCAATGTATACTAGACAAAACGCTGATCATTCACCTTACAATGATTACATAGCAATATACGTCAACACACTTTTGAGACTATAGCTTTCCTTAAACACCAATTGGATAGAATTACTGGAATGCACCTGTTCAAATAAGCTGTCAATTTTTAAAAAAAAAAAAAACATTTCCTCTTACCCGTTCCTGCCCGTTGGCCGTCCTACCAATATCTCCAAACCTCAGGAAGGCCTCGGCGGACACATCCTCAAAATTGGCAGGTGGAGGGGGAGTGTAGGGCCCGTGCGTGGGCGGCATAGGTAGCATAGGTAGGGGAATCTCTTCCTGGACCGTGGTCTCCTGTGTGGCCCCATCCGCAGTCCCTTCATCCTCCTCCTCTGTGTCAGAAGGCAGGAAGGAGAATTTAGAGCGCTGTTCCTTTAGTAGCGCCTCAATACGAGAGTCTAAGCTGCTGCTGTGCTGTGTGAAAGGCAGGCTCTCAGAGACTCCATCCGGGAGAGGGGAGCAGGAACGCGCTGGGGAAGGAGGTGGGGAACAGGCCGGGAGCGGGGGAGGTGGAGGCGGCGGCTCCCAGCTCTCAATAGGCGGCGGCGGGGGCTGCAGTGAAGAAGAAGATGGTGGAGAAGGCGGCAGTGGGGGATGCAGCCGATAGTCCCGGTCAGCCTGAGGATCGTCCGGTGGGAGTGGCGGAGGTGTAGGCAGGGGAGGCGTCCCAGGAAATCTGTGTAAAGGTGGTTCCTCTGGAGGCGGGGGAGGTTTCCGGTGACGAGACCGATAGGACTGAGGAGAGGTTCGATGTTGGTGCCGGTGGTATCGCCGGTGACTGCTATCGTGCTGTGAGGAAGAGGAGGAAGCTGAAGAATAGTGGTGTCCAGAGCGCCGCGAGTAGGAGTCGCCAGAGCTGTTCTCCTGCCGCCGTGACTTGTATCCTGAGGTGTCATGGGTGCTGGAATGGCTGGGGGTACTCTGCCTGTGAGACAAACAGCCAATTAAAACACAACATACATAATGGTCACCTTAGCACTGCCCCTATACATTAAAGTCCAACTCCAGAAGCAGTATTTTTAGACCTTGGTCACAAATAATGTCGGCTTGTTAGTACATCAGGATCTCTCCAAGCTCCGCTGAGGGCTCCAGATACGTACAGGGGGTAGACGCACTTCCAGACCCCCCCCCCACTGCATGCGAATGGTGCCTACAATCTACAACAGCCTCACTGTTGTGGGTCAGCCCTCCTCACTTTGCTGCTCCATTGACATTGTCCCAGCACCCAGCTTTGTGAATGGCACAGCAGAGTGAGGGAGATTGAAGCACAACACTTGGCATCCGGCTGTCCTGTCAAGAAAAGCCCCCGATCGAAAAATGCCCGGCAGGAACTGCACATGCGCAGAATGGACCCTCAGAACAGCTGAGTTTACGATCAGCTGTTGTCTCGCATTGCCGAGGCACGTTCATGTAGGAGAGGGGCGGATATTTACAAGATGGGCAGTGCTGGAGGCGGAATTTTTTTATCAATGGTCAAACAAATCTACAGTAAAACCTTGGTTTGCGAGCATAATTAGTTCCAGAAACATGCTTTTAATCCAAAGCACTTGTATATCAAAGCATTTTTTTTTCCGAGTATAAATAAGAAGAGAGGCGCCTCTAATGTAGCAATAAGTTGCTAAATGTTGTACCTTCATTACATGTAACCATATTGCTACACTTAGAGGCTTCTCTCTTCTCTTTTATACTCAGTTGTGACATGATGCTACTCTGATATCAAGACATCGCTTGTTCATCAAGGCAAAAATGTATTAAAACATTTTGCTTGTCTTGCAAAACGCTCTCAAACCAAGTTACTCTCAAACCAAGGTTTTACTGTACTAAAGAAATCTTTATCCAATATAGAAAAAGCCGCTTTTCAATTGACTAAACACGCCCTGCAAGTCTTTCAAAAAGAACAGCAGATGAAGATTTTGCAGATTCCTTTGGCCATTGACAAAAATTCCACCCCCAGCACTGCCAATCATTAAAAAATCCGCCCCCCTTGTTGTAAATATCCGCTCCTCACCTACATGAATGTGCCTCGGCCACGCAAGACAACAGCTGATCGTAAACTCAGGTGTTCTGCAGCACATGAGCAGGTCCCCCCGGGCACTATTCCATAGCCGGGCACATGACAGAACACCAGCTGTCCGCTGTACATACAAGGAGCTCTGCAGAGCTTAGAAAAAATTGTGACATACTAACAAATTGACACGGTTTATGTGAAAAATAAAGATTAATAAAAATAAAAAAAATAATTATAAATAAAATAAAAAACAGAGGAATGTACTAAAACTGGTGCACCTGTACATAGTAACCAGCTTCCATCTTCAGCTTGTCCACTTAAGCTTTGAAAATAAAACCTGGAAGCCGATTGGTTACTACGGTATGCACAGCAGCACCAGTTTTAGTAAATCTCCCCCAATGTGTCTGGAGTCGGACTTCCAAAAAAAAAAAAAAAAAAAAAAGAGACCCTGTCACCTTCAAAAAGGCATTCTTCTGCAGACACCATTCACCAAACCCTTATACTCACCTCACCTGCGCACCCATTGCAGCTTTCTTGCTCATCCACACCCGGAAGTGAAATCGGCTGTGCCAGATCTTCGGGACAGTGCACTAGTCCAGCAATTGGCTGCTAGGCCCAGGCACCATCACAAGAGACTTAAGTCACATACTTCCACATACCCGGTGGTGTCGGGTATTGTCTTCAGCTGTAAAAGGAGAACTGAACTGCGAAGAAGCACAGGTAAGGTGAGCATAAGTGGTCGGGGGGGGGGGGGGGGTCGGGGGATGTCCTTTACAGACATGCTTTCACACTGCCCTGCATGAATAAGGTGACAGGGTCTCTTTACCAACATATTTCAACCCCGTCCTTTCCAGGCCGTTTTTTTAGTGCTATGATAGTTTTACTTAGTCATGCACCATTGTACCCAAACTATTTTTTTTTTTTAAGCAGATAGAGCGTTCTTTTGGTGGCATTTCAAAATCACTATGCGTTTTTAAATTGATTGTAAAGTCTAGTTTTTTTTAAATGTATAAAAAAAAAAAAAAAAAAAAAACAACATCGTCCAGCGATGTACAGAGGATACTGTCCATATATACTATACCATTTTTATGGTTTTATTATCTTTATTGTTTTTTGTTAAATTTCTATTTTTGTAATAAAATTTATAAATTCCCATCTTGCCTCCAAAATCCGACAATCAATTGCTAATTCTTTGAGCAATTGCCCCTTTTTTGTCTTCTAAATTTACGGATGTGGCAAATGTGAGTGCTCCCCCCGTCTCCTTCCCTTTTTTTTTTTTTTTGAATCGTCATACTTACCTGCTCTGTTGCAGTGGTTTTGCTCAGGGCAGCCTAGGCCCTCCTTGGTGCTCCTTTCTGGCCAGTCTCTCTTGTTGAGTGCCCCCACAGGAAGCAGCTTGCTATGGGGGTACCCGAGCCGAGCTGCAGCTCTGTGCGTTGATTCAGACAGAGCTAGGGTTCAGTCCTGCCCCATTTCCCTCTCTCCTGATTGGCTGACTTTGATTGACAGCAGCAGGAGCCAATGGCGACACTGTGTCTTAGCAAATCAGGGGGGGAGAGTCCCAGACGGCTGAGGGACTCGTGGACATCAAAGGATAAAGATGGGGCTCAGAAGTATTGGGGGGGGGGGGCAGCTTTATCTTCATGCATTAGGCAAAAAAACATCTGACTTTACACATATATATATATATATATATATATATATATATATATATATATATATATATATATATATATATATAAAATGTATTTATTGGCGGATAACACTCACTTTTTTGCCCTAAAAATAGAGGGTAAACTGTGCCTGCGTGTTATACGCAGGGGGATGTGGACATTTTTTTTTACCTGAAACCTTCCTCTTAGGCCGCATACACACGAAGAGACATGTTCGCTGAAACTGGTCCGCAGACAGGTCCGATCATGTGTACGGCCTAGCGGACAGTTTTCCAGCGGACAAAAGTTTCTAAACATGCTTAGAAACTTGTCCGCTGGAGTATGATTGGAACATACAATATGCCAAACTGGGAAGAATCACAGCAAGGATGGCGCAGAGGTCTCACACTGAAGATCCCACGAAATCCATGAAACTTTCTCTACTTTAAAGCCGATCTTCACCTTTCCTTTTACTTTAAATAGTTTGTTTGGACTAATCTGGTCCAAACAAACAAATTACCTTCACCAAGTGCTGCACCGACTCCAAGCACTGTATGTACTGCAAGTGACTTAAGTTACAGTACACCGTGCTGGGTATCTTCCCTTCTCACACCCAGAACAATGCAGAGTCACTCTGAACAGTGTTCAGACATTCACTGGCAGCTGCATATTCTGTGAATGAATACAAAGCTTCCTTTGATTGAGAGTGTGATGTCATCAGCCCGCCCCTGCTCCAATCAGAGGAAGCTTTGTATCCATTCACATAATACAAAGCTGCCTATGAATGGCTGAGCGCTGCTTAGACCAACTCTGTATTGTTCCAGGTGTGAGACTGGAAGTCTCTGTCCAACAGCTGGTCCCAGCACTGTGTACTTCATAGCTGAAGCTAAATGCAGTACATACAGTGCTTAGAGACGCTGCAATACTTTGTGAATTAAATAGTTGGTTTGGACCAGCTTGGTCCAAAAAAAACTATTTAAAGTGAAAGTAAACATGGAGATAAGCTTTAAGTAATAGAACCAATTTATTAATTAACACAAGTTAAAAACAACACAGGGCAAAACCCTTTGAAGCACTGAATGTCATTGCAAGCAGCTAGAATGCCCCTGTGTGAAGTTGGCCTTGGTTGGCCCCTGTACCTGCTGGAGTAGGCAGAGTCCTGAGAGAACGGTGTGCCAGATCTGGGAGTGTACGGGGTGCCCTGGGATGACGACACAGATGGCGTATACTGGTTGTACAGAGATCCAGAATCTTGAGACGATGGGGTCCCATTTCCAGGTTGGAAAGAGGTGGTGTCGCTGGACAAGCGTCTTCGACTCTCAGCCTGGAGATAAAAACACATTATTACAATCAGCGAGTAATTCTTCCTGGTGGGACATGCTGGTAAACTGCATTAAAGCCCAAGTTTAGCTAAAAATAACATAATAATCAGCACAAGGAACATAACTTACTTTTAGGCTACTTTCACATTGGGGTGCTTTGCTATAGGAGGTAAAAATAGCGCTTGTAAGCGCCCTGAAAAATCCTCTTCTCTCACTCCAATGCAAAAGCCAGAGGGCTTTCACACTGGAGCGGTGCGCCGGCAGGACGCTTAAAAAAAGCTGCCAGCCGCATATTTGAGGCGCTGTAGGAGCGCCCCTGACCATTGAAATCAACGGTGCAGTGGTGCTTTGCCGGCGGTTTTAACCCTTTATCGGCCGCTAGCAGTGGTTAAAAGCTCACCACTTGCGAACGAATTGCGCCGCAAAAGACGGTAAAGTGCGGCTAAAAATAGCAGTGCTTTACCACCGCCGGCACAACACCTCAGTGTGAAAGTAGCCTTATAGTATCATGTGCCCCCTTCTTTCCGAAGACTTTTTCCTGAAAAAGCATGCCTACAGTGGATAAGAAAAGTCTACACACCCCTGTTATAATGTCAGGTTTCTGTTAAAAAAAAAAAGGAGAGACAAAGAAATAATTTCAGAACCTTTTTTCTCATCTTTAATGTGACCTATAAAACTGGGGATGTAGCTGTGTTCAGAATCAAAGGGGTTGTAAAGAAAAAAAAAAAATTATATATATATATATATATATATACACACACACACACACACACACACACATATAATAAGCATCATTTACCTGCAGACATTCCTCTTTTCACTTCCTCATTGTTTGTTTTTGCTCAGAAGTTGCTCTATTTCTTCTCTGTTCTGTTCACTTCCTGCTTGTCTGATTGTTACTCACCAAAGAAGGGAGGCTTTACTGCGGTGGTCAGTAATGTGCTCGCCCCCTCCTGGGAACTACATCTGTGCGGCAGGACGCTCTCTACGTGTTAGACTTCAAGGAGGTGTGAATTACTGGGCGTGCCGCAATTCATACTGGGAAATGTAGTTCTTACATGAACGAGCGCCGCAAACCAGGAAGTGAATGAGAGAACAGAAACTAGAACGCCGGAGGTGATATATATGAAGTAATTTAATTAGGTATTTACTTGTTTTTTAACAGAATCATTACACTATTCTGTCTGTCTACCTTGCAGACATTCATTTTAGGCCTTTACAACCCCTTTAAGCAATCACATCCAAACTCATGCTAAATAGGAGTCAGTACACACCTGTCATTTAAAGTGCCTCTGATTAACCCCAAATAAAGTTCAGCTGTTCTAGTAGGTCTTTCCTGACATTTAGTCGCATCCTACAGCAAAAGCCATGGTCTGCAGAGAGCTTCCAAAGCATCAGAGGGATCTCCTTGTTAAAAGGTATCCATCAGGAGAAGAGTACAAAATCTCCAAGACATTAGATATACCATGGAACACTGAAGCTGCTGCCAAGAGGCCTACAGCAACATTAAAGCGGATCTCCCGCGGCTTAATCTTTTTTTTTTTTTTTAATGCATATTAAACCGTGTATTAGCACTGCTGTGCTAAACTCACGATTCCGGGTTTCGTCCGCGGCTCCGCTGTTATTTCATCTAAAAGAATAAGTTTTATTCTCCCTCGCGTCCCGTGGCCATCTTGGCTTTGGGCGCGCGATTCCAACAAGGAGTTACTTCCTATTTGCGGTGGATGCTGTCCCAGCATCCACCGCTCGATCTCGTGCATGCGCACTGGCGAATGTGCCCGGCGGCTTGAGCGTCTCTGTTGCCATCGCAACGGCAGGCGTATGAATGAAAAAAGTTGAATTGAGTGTCACGAGACATCAGCTGTGCTTGCTTCACCGTACAGTATCACTAACATCTGTGCTGTAATGGAGTTTAAAACGCCCGCCCTTCCTTCCTTTGTTTGTTTGTTTGTTTACATCGCGCGTCACTTCCTCCTAAATGAAGTCGCGCGATGTTTGATTACAGCCGAATATTACGAGCTATGACAATAGCTCCCAGCATGCGCGGCGCCGGAAACCCCAGAAAACCCGTCGAAAACCCGAGGGGGGGCAGACCGGAACCAAGGCTAGAATATAAAAGGTACAAATTAGATAATTAAACTGTAACTAGCCGATTCATGGTCAGTTCGGAGCAGGAGTTATATGGAGGTATAGTGTTAGTGAGGGTGGAGATCCGCTTTAAAGCAGCCGCAGGGATATCTGGTAAGTACTGGCTGTGTGGTACATGTGACAACAATCTCCCGTATTCTGGGCTATGGGGTAGAGTGACAAGACGGAAGCCTTTTCTTACAAAGAAAAACATCCAAATCTTTTGCAAAAACACATCTGAAGTCTCCCAAAAAGCATGTGGGAAAATGTGTTATGATCTGATGAAACCAAAGGTTGAACTTTTTGGCCACAATTCCAAAAGATAGGTTTGGTGCAAAAACAACACTGCACATCACCAAAAGAACACCATACCCACCGTGAAACATGGTGGGGTGGCAGAATCATGCTTTGGGGCCGTTTTTCATCAGCTGAAACAGGGGCCTTAGTCATGGTAGAGGGAATTATGAACAGTTCCAAATACCAGTCAATATTGGCACAAAACCTTCCGTCTTCTGCTAGAAAGCTGAACTTGAAGAGGAACTTCATCTTGCAGCATGACAATGGACCAATCAAGGAATGGCTTCACCAGAAGAAGATTACACTTTTGGAATGGCCTGGCCAGAGCCCAGACCTGAATCCCATTGAAAATCTGTGGGGTGATCTGAAGAGGGCTGTGCACAGGAGATGTCACTGACAGATTTGGAGTGTTTTTACAAAGAAGAGTGGGCAAATATTGCCAAGTCAAGATGTGCCATGCTGAGCGCTGTAATAAGATCAAACAGGGCTTTAACAAAGTATTAGTGTAAGGGTGTGCACACTTATGCAACCATATTTTAATTTTTACTTCCCTCAACCTAAAAGCTTTCAATTTGTTTTTCAATTCAGTTGTGCAATTTATAGGTCACAAGAGGAAGTAAACCCTTGTTGCCGTTAAAAAAAAAAAAATCATTATGATCGAGTTACCTGAGAACAAAGCCCCCGAAGTTCTCCTCCATGCCCTCCGCCATGTCTTAGTGATCTTCCGGTAATCGCCGCTGACGTCATTCCCGCGCGGGAGCCGTCAAACATTAGGACGGCTATTAGTGCGCCATTGTCTACAGCGCATGCGCCGTAGACAGCAGTCCTGTCATGCAGGTTTAAGAGATATTGCCAACACCTACAGTTAAGCCTTAAAGGGGTGGTTCCCCTAAAAATAAACTTTTAACATTGCATCTATCCTCTTAATTACATGTAGAATCGGCTGGTATTTAAAAAAAATTCGGTCCGTACATACTTTTTTCTTAATGTAGCCTCACCGCTGCTTCCGGGTATATGCTTGGGGACAGGCATCTGATCGACGCATACAGCGCGTCACGAGATGCCGAAAGAAGCCGAACGTTGGTGCGGCTCTATACGGCGCATGCGCACCAACGTTCGGCTTCTTTCGGCATCTCGTGACGCGCTGTATGCGCCGATCGGATGCCTATCAATCAAGTAGGCACGCCCTACCCCGACCCGGAAGCGGCGGTGAGACTACATGCCGAAAATGGTATGTACAGACGGATTTTTTTTAAAATACCAGCCGATTCTACATGTAATTAAGAGGATAGATGCAATGTTAAAAGTTTCTTTTTAGGGAAACCACCCCTTTAATCTAGGCTTACCTGTAGGTGTAACTTGCAAAAGTGGGTTTACAACCACTTTAAAAGGTGGAAAAGGTTCTGGAATTATTCATCTTTGTCTCTCTCTTTTTTTTTTTTTTACACATCACAGAAACCTGACATTATAACAGGGGTGTGTAGACTTTTTATATCCACTGTATGTATTAGGTAGGAAGAGGTAGGCATGCTTTTTCAGGAAAATGTCTTCGGAAAGAAGGGACACATCATACTATAAGGCTACTTTCACACTGAGGTGTTGCGTCGGCGGTGGTAAAGCACTGCTATTTTTAGCCGCACTTTACCGTCTTTTGCGGCGCAATTCGTCCGCAAGTGGTGAGCTTCATATCCACTGTAATCCTATTGACCAATCAGGGGAAGGATTAGAGTGGTGGATCAGAACATGTATGCAAGGGGGAGGTTAAGCGGCAGGTAAGTGAACTAGGTTTGTATGCTTCATATCTGCTGAACAAGGTAACGGAGGAGTGCAGGGAAGATAAGAGTCTGTGGAAGGTGGGATTTCTCACCTGTTCGGGCAACAGCCTCTCCTGCGCCCACCTACCACTGGTGGGAACAGTCTGGGCATTGTAGGTTCCACTCACGATCAAGTCGTAATATTTTTTTCGCTGTTGACCTGCAAGAGGCACAATATTTCCCGGTTACAAAAATCATCATAGAGAACATCTTCCCAAAAAAATAATAATAATAAATAAACGTTCTCTTCTATGGTTACCTAGCAGGTCGAGCTCGGCATGCACGATGTTTCCCATCACGGATGTGTTATGAAGGTGAGCGACGGTGTCCTTGGCTGACCGAGAGCTGGAGAAGAGGACCTTGGCCAGGCCGAGGTGTTTGCGGGTCTCTGGATGCAGCAAGATCTCCACCTCTTCCACGTTCCCGAATTTGCGGCACATGTCTGTCAGGAAGGGCTCGCGGATGTTGTCGTTCAGATGGGCAAACGTGACCTCTTTCTGGGGGGGCTGTCCAATATAGAACTTATCGTACTGGCGGGAGAGAGAAGAGAAGAGATTAAAGCTCGCGTCTGGCCTTCCCTTTAGTCTTGCACAGTTGTCCCGACTCCTCTCATAGACTGAAATTGCCAACTCTGATTTCACTGCACACTGTGAGCTTCTCACAATCTGCATTAGAAGCCAATTAAAAAACCTGGCTGATCCTTCCTGGTTCTGCTCTCCCCCCTGTAAACTGACTACAGTTTATTTATTTATTTATTAAAATTCTTAAAAGTACAAAATAGTACAAACGCAGTCAGTTACCCGTAGGCCTCGATGCGCCAAGAACAACAATACAGCAACAACCAAAAAGACACACAGGCAGCGGAACAAATCAATTTTTAAAATGGTTAGCAGATCAAAAGAAAAAAACTATAAACCTATGTGATTCCATAGGCTCGACTAAAAAGCTCAGTTTTTAGAAGCTTCCTGAACTTAAAAAGATCATTCTCAAGCCTTAATTTTAGAGGCAGGGAGTTACAAAACAGTGCTCCCTGAACCGCACTCGTCCTCCCTCCGCATTTTTTCTTTCGAAATTTAGGGATTATCAAAGTTTCTGATTTATCCGACCTTAAAGGTACGGTTAGGCACATATTTGGTGAATTTATCCTGCAGGTACACTGGCCCCTTGCCATGGGTAGCCCTGTGCACCATGCAACCAGTCTTAAACAGAACCCGTTCCTTCACGGGTAGCCAATGCAGGGCTCTCAGTGATGGCGTGATGTGGTCACGACGACCAACACCCGTGAGTAGCCTTGCAGCGGCGTTCTGGATAAGCTGCAATTTGTGCATGATGTTATTAGGTAGACCCAGGTACAAAGCGTTACAATAATCTAATCGACTTCCAATAATGGCATTAACCATAGAGATCTTGTGCGATTCTTCAATGAAGCGAAAAGTCGACCTCAGGAGTTTCAGGTGGAAATGACAAGAACTCACCACCTGGTTTACCTGTGGTCGCAGCGTTAGTCTATCGTCCAAGATGATACCCAAATCCCTGAACTGGGTGACTGGTACTGGGACCGATGAAAACGAGTCTGGCCAAGTAGGGAAAGTAGGGAAACCGCCCGCCCATGACTGATTGCATAAGACCATGCACTCAGTTTTGGAGCCATTAAGCATAAGATAATTGGCCCCCGTCCAGGCATGAATTTCTTCCAGGCAGGTGGCCAGAGTTATCTGTGCCCCCCCATCCTTAGGCAGAGGAATGTAGAGCTGGGTGTCGTCAGCATAGACATGAAAAGATAGGTTGTGGCGGCGGATGATATACAGCAGAGGCCTCATATAAATGTTAAACAGTTTATCATGGCTGCCGAGACCTGACACCGTGGTCAGTTTACATGCCTCCATCATCCGCAGCTCTCCTCTCCCCACTTCCCTCCCAGCTCCATCCACTCGCCATCCCTCCCCTCCTGCCATCATATACACTATAAATATACTATTTCCTCTGTAAAGCAACAATATGTGCTCCTGTGTTAAATAATAAAATGCAGATTATATCTTATATCAGAGCGTCTACCGACACTCGCGTGACACATGGGCTCTTTTTTTTTTTTTCTCCCTGGAAAACATCAGGAGTGCTCGGCCCCTGCCCACTGTCAGCCGGGGAGAAGAGAGAGCCAAGGAGTCACATGAGTGCTGAGAGACGCTCCGATACAAGGTATAATCTGCAATTTTTTTTATATATAACACAGGGGCACATATTTTACAGAGGGGATGGTAGGTTTATAGTGTAGTGGCTTACCAATCAAGCTTTGACAAAAAAATAAACCTGGATACCGATTGGTTTCTATGCAGATTTTGCATTTTAGTTTTTGTATATCAACCCCATTCTATCCTACGGCGACAACACGGCTCCTCCATAGGTACAGTACAGCGAGTGAGCGTGGTCACCATAGCTTGCGCCAACCCCTACTCCTTAACCTGTAATAGCTAGCTTTTTTTTTTATTTAAATTTCAGCTGTCAGTAGGGAAATCCCTCTGACAGCTGAAAGAACTAAGCTGGTAGTATCAGTTTCAGGTATCGGAACATTGGAGTACCAATATTCGCACAAATGCTTAGTATCTGTACCGATACCGGTATTGGTGCAACCCTAATATCAAGTCACCCATTACCTTGAATTTGGGGATGGGAAGGGAAACATCTCGTGGTTTACTCCACATACGTTGTGGCCGAGGGTCCCACGGATCTCCCAGTGGAAGAAACGGTCCATCCTGGAGGTCAGAAGAGAAGAGAAATTAGTATATAATCTTATAACTAGGAAAAGCCATATTTGTTGTCTGACATTTGAAGAAGAAGAATAGACGCATATAAAAACAGGATGTGGGATCATGATTGACCTTATATTTATCACCTTCCCCACTTCTGCCCATAGACCAGCGGCTCTCAACCTTTCTACTGCCGTGACCCCTTGATACATTTTCCAAAGTTGTGGGGACCCCCAACAGTAAAATTATTTTTGTAGCGCGGGTTGTCAGCACCCAAGGCAAGTAATTTGCTCCCCTAACCCACAGACATTTAGCGCTCCCCGAGTCCCTTCCACAATACTCAAACCCCTTATAGTACATTTTAGGATATTCCACTCTATTTGTTCTTTCTTTCCCTTGTATCTCTCTCTATACTCATTTTTTTGTTCCCCCCATTCCTCTTTCTAGCCTTCTTTCTTGTTCTATTCTTTCTCTCCCTTTTTTCTTTGTTCCTCCCACTCTTTTTCTCTCATTTGCATGTATTCTCCATTTGTATTCCTTCTCTTAGTCCTTGGTGGAGGGAATTAGATGAGTGGCAGTGCCGGTGGGTTGGAGGGATCCGTGGCAGTGCCGGTGGGTTGGAGGGATCCGTGGCAGTGCCGGTGGGTTGGAGGGATCCGTGGCAGTGCCGGTGGGTTGGAGGGATCCGTGGCAGTGCCGGTGGGTTGGAGGGATCCGTGGCAGTGCCGGTGGGTTGGAGGGATCCGTGGCAGTGCCGGTGGGTTGGAGGGATCCGTGGAAGTGCCGGTGGGTTGGAGGGATCCGTGGCAGTGCCGGTGGGTTGGAGGGATCCGTGGCAGTGCCGGTGGGTTGGAGGGATCCGTGGCAGTGCCGGTGGGTTGGAGGGATCCGTGGCAGTGCCGGTGGGTTGGAGGGATCCGTGGCAGTGCCGGTGGGTTGGAGGGATCCGTGGCAGTGCCGGTGGGTTGGAGGGATCCGTGGCAGTGCCGGTGGGTTGGAGGGATCCGTGGCAGTGCCGGTGGGTTGGAGGGATCCGTGGCAGTGCCGGTGGGTTGGAGGGATCCGTGGCAGTGCCGGTGGGTTGGAGGGATCCGTGGCAGTGCCGGTGGGTTGGAGGGATCCGTGGCAGTGCCGGTGGGTTGGAGGGATCCGTGGCAGTGCCGGTGGGTTGGAGGGATCCGTGGCAGTGCCGGTGGGTTGGAGGGATCCGTGGCAGTGCCGGTGGGTTGGAGGGATCCGTGGCAGTGCCGGTGGGTTGGAGGGATCCGTGGCAGTGCCGGTGGGTTGGAGGGATCCGTGGCAGTGCTGGTGGGTTGGAGGGATCCGTGGCAGTGCTGGTGGGTTGGAGGGATCCGTGGCAGTGCTGGTGGGTTGGAGGGATCAGTGGCAGTGCTGGTGGGTTGGAGGGATCAGTGGCAGTGCTGGTGGGTTGGAGGGATCAGTGGCAGTGCTGGTGGGTTGGAGGGATCAGTGGCAGTGCTGGTGGGTTGGAGGGATCAGTGGCAGTGCTGGTGGGTTGGAGGGATCAGTGGCAGTGCTGGTGGGTTGGAGGGATCAGTGGCAGTGCTGGTGGGTGGAGGGATCAGTGGCAGTGCTGGTGCGATCAGCCAACTGAGGTGCTCTTGATCAAAGTTCATCTGCTGATCCGAGAACTGTAGTGGGGACTTCTAATGGAAACTATAAACACAGGTAGTGTTGCTGCGTTTCTGGCTCGGTAGCAAAAAGGCTGGGAGAGGTGCAGGCTTCAGGAACAGCCCAGGATTCAATGACTCCTGGCAAATTGCAATTCGACCCCCAGGTTGAGAACCACTGCCATAGATAGACTTTATAGAGGAGTCAAAATGTTGTAAAAACACAACTGTGGAGGACTTTGGCGTGTAAGCTTCTCCAGTGCAGAGACGGACTGGTTTAGAGAACTTCTAATAAATTTTCAGGCCTAACAATTCTGCTCAGCGCTCATACGCAACCCGAGTCATATAGGATCATAAACCATACACAGCAATGTGACACAAATAAAAATATAAAAAGTAACATGAACACAATAAAAATGATCTACATATAAAAGCAGACGCTATAAAATACATGAAATAACACACAAAAAAAAAAAAAAGGAATAAAATCCAAGAACGCGATCTTATGAAGCATCGAAATCCAATACTATAGCCACAATCCTGTTGATCATTACGAAACATTAAAAACAAATGCTGGTTACGATGACCATATGAGAAATTCATAGCGGACACTTTGCGAAGTGTCAATACCAGTCAGTAGGAGAATCCACCACGCTGACTGCCCTCGGACGAAGTCGTAATGACGAAACGCATCAAAGTGTGAGACGTTTGCGTGTCACTGACAGAGGCACAACCAGCGCAGTCAGTGGATTCTCCTACTGACCGGTGATGGTGCTTTCTTTTAGAATGCTTGGATTGTTTTTATTGATTGTGAGGGCGTTCAATGTTTTATTTTTTTGCAATAAATGTGCTTTATTGGATCATTGGTACAGTACAGTGAGTGAGGTCACCAGGCATGTATTAAAAAAAAAAATTATATAAAAATATATATTATATATATATATATATATATATATATATATATATATATATATATATATATATATATATATATATATACACACACTTTTTTCTTTGGCAGCATTTTTTTTTTTTTTTTTACAGCATTTTTATTTATTTTTTCCCTTGGCGGAGCTCCACTTTAAGGCTCCATTCACACCTAGGCATTTTTACTAGGGCTGTTACTTATTTTTGTGTTCGATTAATCTTTTCTTTTTTTTTTAATCGATTAATTTTGATTAATTATAACGCACATACAGATCCAACTACTTTTAGCTGATCTCCTTGCAGGCTGATTCCCAGTACAGCTCCAACCACTGGAAAAATGGATAGCAGGATACAAAAAACACACAAAGGCAGCGCTCGATGGGAAAAGCATTAATACTTTTATAGTCTTCAAGTAAGTAACAAAATAAATATTGCACTGGAGATAAAATGGATGTAGCTACATAAACTGTTAAAATGGTGCGAGTAATACCAAACGGTACCAAAAGCAGTCATAAAAACATGTAGCTAAGTATGATACAGGTATAAAAATGTGTACAATGATACCACTGTTGAATCCAGATGAGGAGAGGTTAACATCAGTCCGTCGGCATGTAGATGTCCCGTGAAGGGAACTATCGCAACTCCCAGTGGATGGCTGTAGGTAGTTGATAGAGGGAAGAGATAGAGGGAAGTGTAACAGCCCTTGCGTGTGGCAGATAGTAAGGTCCCGCCGGCATGCAGATATGAAGGCACAGAAAAGGAGCCCTTCAGATGGACACGGCAAGCACCGCCGGTGTCCGCGACGTCACCGGATCTCCGAAGGAACTCCCTGAAGGCCCGGAAGCCGGCAGAGAGGCGAGTACCAATCAAACAAATTTTAATCGATCAAAAAGATTTTGATCGATCAAAAAAATTAAAGATTAAAATCAATTAATAGTTGCACAGCCCTAGTTTTTACGCCTGAAGCGCGACGCTACAATACGCCGGAGAGTCGAATTTGCATCGTTCTCTATGGAGACTGTTCACATCTCCTAACGCAGAACGCCGTACGTCGATAAAACGCCGAATTTCAAATAAGTCCCGTACCCTTTTTCGACACGCATATCGGGCGGCTTCGGCGTTCCGCATAGCCGTCAATACAATGTAAAAAAAAAAACACGGTTAAAAACGACGCGTTTTGTCGCCGCAAATCGCGGGACAAAACACCTATTTTTGTCACCGCAAATCGCCTACGCTAAGGTGTGAATGCAGCCTAAGGGAAGTCTTTCATAGTGTGCTAGTACATGCTGTCATTGACCTGCAGGGAAGAGGCAATTTTTTGTTTGTAATCGAGAAAAAAAAAAAAGGACTGGTGTCACCAGAGACACACCTCCATTCCTGCACACACACCTACACACACACACACACACACACACACACACACACACATCACGTGTATACCCAAAGCGTTGTGCGAGGCTTAGCTCGCTCTTCAGGGGTAGATGCTCGTGGTATACCTAAAATGAAAGGATAAAGTATGTAGTATGATATAAAAGGGCACAGGGTAAGGGGGGCCCTTGATATAGAAAACCCCATGCTCACTGATGGACATAGACAAAGACCAGCGCATGTGAGGCTGGACCCATTGAGATTCTTGGGGATACACAAATTTCATCCATGCTGTCCCCTCCTTCCGTTTGGCCCCAGTTGAGACTTTGTTTGGCCCCGCCTCCTCTGCTCCCTGACACTCGCTGCCGATGTATTGGGAGCCTCGCATGCGCTGGTCTTCGGCTAGGTCCATCGGTGAGCATGGGGTTTTCCATATCAAGGGCCCCCCTTACCCTGTGCCCTTTATATCATACTACATACTTTATCCTTTCATTTTAGGTATACCACGAGCATCTACCCCTGAAGAGCGAGCCAAGCCTTGCGAAACGCGTTGGATATACACATGATGGTTGCGTGTTTTTTTAATATGGACAGTTACTTGCAATATCATTTTACCCATTTTCTGTATGAATTGGCTCATGTTCATGACATTAATGTATGTATTGATTTTTACTTGAATTAAACTTATACTGTAATTATTGCTGTTATTTTATTGGCTCCATAGTGCTCACCTCACTCAAAGTCACTACTACTACTACTGCTAAGTGGGGGGTTCACCCTAAAAAAAAAAAAAATTCTAACATTACATGGAGCCGACCTAGGAGAGCGACAGTATGCTGTTGTGTGTTTTTTTTCCCCGTACATACCATTTTAGGTCCATTTTCACCCCCGGCTTCCGGGTAGGTAATCCCGCGGGACTGGGCGTTTCTAATCGCAGGCTGTGATTGACGTTCTTCGGACCGGCGCATACTGCGCGTCACGGGTTGCCGAAAGAAGCCGAACGTCGGTGCGCAGGCGCTGTATAGAGCCGCACCGACGTTCGGCTTCTTTCGCCAACTCGTGACACGCAGTATGCGCCGGTCGGAAGAACGTCAATCACAGCCGGTAATTTGGAACGCCCAGTCCCACGAGATTACCTACCCGGAAGTCGGGGGTGAAAATGGACCTAAAATGGTATGTACGAAAAAAAAAAAAAAAAACATAACAGCATACTGTCGCTCTCCTAGGTTGGCTCTATGTAATGTTAGAAACATTTTTTAGGGTGAACCCCCACTTTAACGTGGACTTCAACCTTCAAATATTTAGAAATATTTGTGGAGATGCAATACCCAGAAGAAAAAGAAAGGCAACCTTTTATCTACAATTCTTTCTGAGGGATACAAGTGCCTTGAGCCCCATAAGTGCCTTGAGCCCCATAGCCGTACAACTGTAGCAAGAGACCCAGGGCACCTTTAGGCCTCTTTCCACCGTTTTTCGGTCCGCTCCGTGTGTGTCCGTCGGCTCAGCGGGGGGTCCTGCTGAGCTGTCGGCGGACAGGGCGGTCCCTGCACAATGTGCAGGGACTGCCCTGTCTCTCCTCCGCTATCCCCTATGGGGAATCGGATGAAAACGGACCGTTTGCATCCGATCCGATGGACAAAAGAAAAATAGGGTTTTCTTCCGTCCGAAAAACCGGATCCCGACGGGCGCGGATCATTGCGGACGTTAGCGGATGCATCATCCGCTAACGGACACGACCCCATAGGCGTCCATTGGTCCGTAAATGGACTTGTAAAAACCCACGAACGGAGGCGGACATGTGAAAGGGGCCTTACTGTTTAACATGGGAGTCTATGGAAGGGGTGCCCGGGTTTGGGGAAAAAATAAATAAATAAATAAATATTAAAAAAACAAAACAAAAAAAAAACAAAAACAAATCGGTGCTCCCCGGCCGTAGGTTCCCCGGACAACAAACTTTGCACACTTGTAGAGAAAGAGTGGAGCTACATATGCGACGCGAGTATAAGCCAAAGGGGGGCATTTTCAGCACAAAAAAAAAAAAGTGCTGAAAAACTTGAGTATTTACGGTAATAATAAAAACGCCATAAATCCTTCCTGTAGTCTGTAAACGCTATAACTTTTGCGCAAACCAATCAGTATACGCTTATTGCATATTTATTTGACCAAATATGTAGAAGAATACATATTGCCCTAAATTGATGAAGAAATTATTATTTTTAAGGGCTGTGCAAATTAACTTTTAATTAATCGATTAATCTTTAATTTTTTTGATCGATTAAAAGTCTTTTGATTGGTACTCACCTCTCCGCCGGCTTCTGGGCCTTCAGGGAGTTCCGTCGGAGATCCGGTAACGTCACGGACACCGGCGGAGATTGCAGTGTCCATCTGAAGGGCTCCTTTGCTGTGCTTTCATATCTGCATGCCGGTGGGACCTTACTATCTGCCACACGCATGGGCTGTTACACTTCCCTCTATCACTTCCCTCTATCAACCTGGGATTCTACAGCCATCCACTGGGAGTTGTGATAGTTCCCTTCATGGGACATCCACATGCCGACAGACTGATGTTATCCTCTCCTCATCTGGATTCAGCAGTGGTATCGTTGTACACATTTTTATACCAGTATCATACTTAGCTACATGTTTCTATGACTGCTTTTGGTACTGTTTGGTATTACTCGCACCATTTTTACAGTTTATGTAGCTACATCGATTTTATCTCCAGTGCAATATTTATTTTGTTACCTATTTGAAGACTATAAAAGTTTTAATGCTATTCCCATCGAGCGCTGCCTTTGTGTGTTTTGTATCCTGCTATCCATTTTTCCAGTGGTTGGAGCTGCACTGGGAATCAGCCTGCAAGGAGATCAGCTAAAAGTAGTTGGATATGTATGTGCGTTATAATTAATCAAAATCAGTAACAGCCCTATTATTTAAAAAAAATAATTGGGGATATTATAGCAAAAAATAAGTAAAAATAAGTAAAAATAAAAAAATGGTTGCTCAGAGATGATCAAATACCACCAAAAAAAAAAAAAAAGGATGCAAATTTTGTTTGAGTATTGAGCGAGTAACTTGTATAGTGCTACAAATGCAAACTGAATCGCCTCAAGGCGCTTGTCTGGCGTATTACATGACTGCGCAATTGTCAGATAAAGCGACGTACTGCCAAATTGTAAAAAGTGCTGTGGTCAGGAAGGGGGTGAAATCTTCTGGGGCTGAAGTGGGTAAAGTAGAACTATTGGCAAAATGTTTTTTTCTACCCCATTTTGGATAGAGCACGTGGGTTATAACCCCTGTTAGATTTTTCTCTTTTTTTTTTTTTTGCCTTCTGTGTCCCATTGCAGAGATTTCCACTCACTTCCTGTCCCATAGCCACAACAGGAAATAGGGCAGTTCCTTTAACCACTTGCTTACTGGGCACATACACCCCCCTCCTGCCCAGGTGAAATTTCAGCTTCCGGCACTGCGTCGCTTTAACTGACAATTGCGCGGTCGTGCGACGTGGCTCCCAAACAAAATTGACGTCCTTTTTTCCCCACAAGTAGAGCTTTCTTTTGGTGGTATTTGATCGCCTCTGCGGTTTTTATTTTTTGCACTATAAACAAAAAAAAAAAAAAAAAAAAGTGCGACAATTTTGAAAAAAAAAATACAAATATGTTTTACTTGTTGCTATAATAAATATCCCAAATTTAAAAAAAAAAAAAAATACATTTTTTTTCTCAGTTTAGGGCGATACGTATTCCTCTACATATTTTTGGTAAAAAAATCATCGCAATAAGCGACTGGTTTGCGCAAAAGTTATAGCGCTTACAAAATAGGGGACAGAATTATTTTTTATTATTTTATTTTTTACTAGAAATGGCGGCGATCTGCGATTTTTATTGGTACTGCGACGTTATGGCGGACACATCGGACACTATTGACACATTTTTGGGCCATTCACATTTATACTGCGATTAGTGCTATAAATATGCACTAATTACTGTATAAATGTGACTGGCAGGGAAGGGGTTAACACTAGGGGGTGAGGAAGGGGTTAAATGTATCCTAGGTGTGTTCTAACTGTGGGGGGAGGGGGGGTGACCGATCTGTGTCCCTATGTACAAGGGACACAGATCGGTCTCCTCCTCTCCAGAGACAGGACGCTGTCTCTGTTTAAAACGGCAATGAGAGATGATCTCATTCGCTGCACAGATCGCATCGCTAACGGCCACTCTGATTGGCCGTTCGCCGCGATCTGTGATTGGCCGTGTCCAAAGGACACGGCCAACACAGTGCTTCCCCGCAGTGTGCGCTCTAGAGCGCGCGCTGGGAACGCCCAAAGAGGCGGCCGTCTTGACGGCAGGTTGGATATTCAGACCCGCGCTGTAGCCGTCATTCGGCTATACCGCGGGTCTGAAGTGGTTAAAACCCCAAGTCAAAGGAGCTGTGGTGGCTCAACGTGATTGGCACTGCGTTGACAAGCCATTCACCTCTGCAGCCAAGGGTTCGGATCCCGGTCTCGGCTACATGTGAATTGAGTTTGGTGGTCTCAGCCCGGCTCCCGGTGGGTGTGCTATGCAAGGTACACCTGTGCTTAGTACGCCCACCCCCCCCCCCAAAAAAAAACCACCACACTTGCACGCACACGAAATTGGTTTAAAACACACGCACTTTGGCCATGCGGTCTCTTAAAATAAAGAGAGGCGAAGGACCTACGGGGCTGGCTGGGTGGGCTAGGCCCCCTCACTCCCTCATAGGGGGAGTCCCTCTGCCCCATTGGGGTCCCGTTGGGCCCCAGTTGGGCTCCCAAGAGGAGCAGGTAGGGCGGGGTGAGTGGGAGGCCCCCCTTCACACCCGCCATTGCCACCAGGGGCATGGAGAAGGATGGCGAATGCCTCCGGGGGGAGGGTCTGCCTACTCCCAACTCCTGCAGTCCGGCTCCTCTCTCTCGAGTTCACGCACAAATACACTTTCAGAAAAAAAATAAAAAAAAAAAAAAAAAATAAAACCCCAAGTCACCAGAACTACTGTCCCTATTGGAAAAAGTTCCCCTCTATTACTTTTCTGGGGGTAACTTAAAATTTGGGATTTTTTTCCTTTTGACTTTCAGCGACAATGATAAACGAAACAAATAGAGAGCCTGGATCTCACCAATGGGGGAACAGACAACAACGGGGATTCCAGTGTAGGTAAACTGATGAACCTGTATGTCACTGCCTACCTAATTCTGGGTTTGGGGGGGGGGGGGGGCACGCAAGCACGGCTTCCACCCCCCACTCCCTGTGAGAATACACAGTGGGAGCCTGTTGGCTCGTCCCAGCCAATGATACACGGCCGGGGACCTGCTGATTGCCTGTGTAAAAACCACAGGCCAGAGCTCTGTGTTGACAATCAACACAGAGCTCTATACAGAGAAAACACATGTTTCTGTATCCTATCCCTACCCCCGCCCAGCACCGGATTCCTCGCAGTCACTGATCACAGCCATTAGTATTATAGAAACAAAAAATAAATACAATTCCAGTATATATACACACACTATAACTTTACACAAACCAATTCATAAAACACTTCTTTTGTTTATTTAAATATCAGACATGTAGCAGAATACATTTTGTCCAAAAAACAATTTGTCTACATCTTTTTATAGCAAAAGAAAAAAAAAAAACCCACGCACAACGCAGTGGCGAGCAAATACCACCAAAAGAAAGCTTTACCCGTTACGCAGTGCTAAATACCAAAAATATGGCCTGGTCATGAAGGTGGTAAAATCTTCTGGAGCTGAAGTGGTTAACCCCCCCCCCCTTAGGGGAAAGGGGGGAGAGGGGGGGGGGGGGGGGGAGTTAACCACTTCAGTTCTGGGAGGGTGTGCACGGACCTCCGCAAAACCACGCCTCCCTCATTCCCCGGTGACACGCATAAGGCTCTCTGTCTAATCACAGATAAGCCTCATCACTGCCCGTCAATGTGGCCTCATCAGCGCAGCCCCATCATTGCCCATCAGCGGGGCCTCCTCAGTGCCGCTTAACATTACAGCCTCATCAGGGCCCATAAGACCCCTTTCACACTGAGGAGTTTTTCAGGCGGTACAGCGCTAAAAATAGCGCCGTTATACCCCGCCTGAAAAACTCCTTCACTGCATCCTCAATGTGAGAGCGGGAGGGCTTTCCCACTGAGGCGATGCGCCATGGCGGGAGAGAAAACAAATCTCCCGTCAGCAGCATCTTTGGAGCGGCGTGTATACCGCTCCTTCCCATTGAAAACAATGGCAAACCGCGGCAATAGCGCCCACAATGCGCCTCTATAGATGGGGCGAATTGCAGGCGGTATTAACCCTTCATCGGCCGCTAGCAGGGTTAATACAGCACCGCTATCGTCCGAATCCCGAGGCAAATCTGACGGTATAGCGCCGCTATTTTTAGTGGCGCTATACCGCCACCGCGGCTTGAAAGGGGCCTCAGTGAGGTCTCAACAGTGTAGCCTCATCATTGCAGCCTCATCAGGGCCCATTAGTGAGGTCTCATCAGTGTAGCCCCATCAGAGACTCCCATCAATGTAGCCTCATTACCGCTCCATCAGCATAACCTACACAGCGCCGCTCCATCAGCACACCCCCCCATCAGTTGCCATTAGTGCCAATTATCAGTGGCCATCAGTGAGGCCCCATCAGTGCAGCCCCACCACGGTCACTTAGTGCCCATCAATGTAACATCATTGCCCATCAGTACAGTCCCATCAATGCAGCCCCAGCAGTGCCTATCAGTATCCATTATCAGTGCTGCCTCATCATTGCCAATCAGTGAGGCCTCATCACTGCTGCATCATCATAGTACCATCAGTGCAGCCTCATCATCATCAGCGCAGTACCATCAGTGCTGCCCACTCACTGCAGCATCATTAGCACAGCCCTAGCAGTGCAGCCTCATCATTGCCCATCAGCGAGGCCTCAACATTGCAGCCTTATCAGTGAATCATCATGGACCATCAGTGCAGCCCCATCAGCGCTCATTATTGCCACCTATCAGTGCAGCCTCATCAGTGCCCATTAGCGACTCCCCACATTAAGGCAGCCCCATCAGTAATCAGAACCCATCAATGCAGCCTCGTCACTGCCCATCAGTAAATCCTCATGAGAGCAGCCCCATTAGTAGCCATCACAGCCTCCTCAGTGCCCATCAATGTAGCCTCGTCAGTGCAGGTTCATCAGTGCCCACTTCATATGGACACAATGTTGCAGCGCCGCACAGCTGTCATTCCAAGTATGACAGCATAATAATTGGCCTGGGCAGGAAAGGGGGGTAAATAGCCAGAATATAGGAGGCGAGTGCAGCTATACTAAGAGCCTCGGTCAGGTCCAACGATCTCCCCGCCGATCGGAGGAGGAGGGACGAGAGGGGGGGGGGGGAGGGGGAGGGAGGGAGGAGGAGGAAGGGGAGGGAGGAAGGGGGAGGGAGGGAGGAAGGGGGAGGGAGGGAGGAGGGGGAGGGAGGAAGGGGGAGGGAGGGAGGGGGAGGGAGGAGGGGGAGGGAGGGAAGGGGGAGGGGGGAGGGAGGAGGAGGAAGGGGGAGGAAGGGGGAGGGAGGGAGGAGGGAGGAAGGGGGAGGGAGGGGAGGGAGGAGGAAGGGGGGGGGGAGGGAGGGAGGAGGAGGAAGGAGGAGGGGGAGGGGGAGGGAGGGAAGGGAGGAGGAGGGGGAGGGAGGAGGGGGGAGGGGGAAGGGAGGGGGAGGGAGGAAGGGGAGGGAGGGAGGAGGGGGAAGGAAGGGAGGGAGGGAGGAGGGAGGAAGGGGGAGGGAGGGAGGGGAGGGAGGAAGGGGGAGGGAGGAGGGAGGGAGGAGGGGAGGGAGGGAGGAGGGAGGGGGGAGGGAGGAAGGGGGAGGGAGGGGGGAGGGAGGAAGGGGGAGGGAGGGGGGAGGAGGAAGGGGGGAGGGAGGGAGGGGGGGGAGGAGGGGGAGGGAGGGGGGGAGGAGGGGGAGGGAGGAGGGAAGGGGGGAGGGAGGGGGGAGGAGGAAGGGGGAGGGAGGGGGGAGGAGGAGGGGAGGGAGGGAGGAGGAGGAAGGGGGGGGAGGGGGGAGGAGAGGGGGAGGGAGGGGAGGGGGAGGAGGAAGGGGGAGGGAGGGGGAGGAGGAAGGGGGAGGGAGGGGGAGGAGGGGGGGGAGGGAGGGGGAGGAGGAAGGGGGGGGAGGGAGGGGGAGGAGGAAGGGGGAGGGAGGGGGAGGAAGGGGGAGGGAGGGGGGGTGAGGGGAGGGGGGGGAGGAGGAGGGGGGGGGAGGGGGGGGGGGGGGGGAGGGGGGGGGGGAGGGGGGGGGGGATGGGGGGGGGGGGGGGGAGGGGGGGGGGGGGGGGGGGGGGAGGAGGGGGGGAAGGGGGGGAGGGGGGGGAGGGGGGGGAGGGGGGAGGGAGGGGGGGGGGGGGGGGGGGGGGAGGGGGGGGGGGGAGGGGGGGGGGAGGGGGAGGAGGGGGGGGGAGGGGGGGGGGGAGGGAGGGGGGGGGGAAGGGGGGGAGGGGAGGGAGGTGGGGGAGGGGGGGGAGGGGCGGAAGGGGGAGGAGGAGGGGGAGGAGGGGGGGGGAGGGAGGAAGGGGAGGGGGGGAGGGGAGGGGGGGGGAGGAGGGGGGGTTTAGGAGGGAGGGGAGGAGGAGGGGGGGGGGGTCTGGGAGGGGGGAGGGAGGGGAGGAGGGGGGGGGAGGGGGGGGGGGGGGGGGGGGGGGGGGGGGGGGGGGGAGGGGGGGGGGGGGGGGGGGGGGGGGGGGGGGGGGGGGGGGGGGAGGGGGGGGGGGGGGGGGGGAGGGGGGGGGGGGGGGCTTCGGGATTGTCCGGGGGGGGGGGGAGGGGGGAGGGGAGGGAGGGGGGTTTTTTAGGGGGGGGGGGGGGGGGAGGGAGGGGGGGAGTTTTGGTTGCTGGGGGGGAGGGAGGGGGGAGGGCTTTGGGGGGGAGGAAGGGGAGGAGGGGGGGGAGGGGGGTTTGGCGGAGGTCCTACCGGGGCTCCATCACAGGGCCGGCCGGCAGAATCTCTCCACCCCGGGGCTCATCATCATGTCACCAGCAGGCCCAATGAGATGACAGCCCCGCCCCCCACACTTACCGTGATGTTGAAGTGGATCCCATCGTAGCGATAAACCTTCTGATTGGTCCGTGTCCCCGGAAGAGCCGGGTCCTGGAGAAGTTTGTAGTTCCTCCACTGAAAGCCGGTTCCTCGGTGATTGTCACCCTCAGGCTCCATCTGGGGACATGGGACCTGAAAGAGCAGGCGAGACCCTCATCACCAACCAGGGGGGAGTCTATAATCCTATGCTCTCCTCAGTATACACTCCTATGTGTATATAGCTCAGCCCCCTCCTCAGTATACACTCCTATGTGTATATAGCTCAGCCCCCTCCTCAGTATACACTCCTATGTGTATATAGCTCAGCCCCCTCCTCAGTATACACTCCTATGTGTATATAGCTCAGCCCCCTCCTCAGTATACACTCCTATGTGTATATAGCTCAGCCCCCTCCTCAGTATACACTCCTATGTGTATATAGCTCAGCCCCCTCCTCAGTATACATTCCTATGTGTATATAGCTCAGCCCCCTCCTCAGTATACATTCCTATGTGTATATAGCTCAGCCCCCTCCTCAGTATAGACTCCTATGTGTATATAGCTCAGCCCCCTCCTCAGTATACACTCCTATGTGTATATAGCTCAGCCCCCTCCTCAGTATACATTCCTATGTGTATATAGCTCAGCCCCCTCCTCAGTATACACTCCTATGTGTATATAGCTCAGCCCCCTCCTCAGTATACACTCCTATGTGTATATAGCTCAGCCCCCTCCTCAGTATACACTCCTATGTGTATATAGCTCAGCCCCCTCCTCAGTATACACTATGTGTATATAGCTCAGCCCCCTCCTCAGTATACACTCCTATGTGTATATAGCTCAGCCCCCTCCTCAGTATACATTCCTATGTGTATATAGCTCAGCCCCCTCCTCAGTATACATTCCTATGTGTATATAGCTCAGCCCCCTCCTCAGTATACATTCCTATGTGTATATAGCTCAGCCCCCTCCTCAGTATACATTCCTATGTGTATATAGCTCAGCCCCCTCCTCAGTATACACTCCTATGTGTATATAGCTCAGCCCCCTCCTCAGTATAGCCCCCTCCTCACTCTATGTGTATATAGCTAGCCCCCTCCTGTATACACACCTATGTATATAGCTCAGCCCCCTCCTCAGTATACACTCCTATGTGTATATAGCTCAGCCCCCTCCTCAGTATACACTCCTATGTGTATATAGCTCAGCCCCCTCCTCAGTATACACTCCTATGTGTATATAGCTCAGTCGCCTCCCTGGCCCCGGTGTGTCCCCCTCCCCCTCCGGTGGGGTCTCTCGGTCACTCACCCGGCGGTCTCTCCGCTCTCCCGGCTGTCTCTCGCTGTCTCTTCCCCTCACAGCCTCCCGGTAAAGCCTCCTGTCGTTTCTCCGCCGCTCTTTCGCCGGGACCCGGCCCTTCCCCCTCGGCGAAGCCCCTCCCCTCCCGGTCTACCGACCGCTCCGCTCCTCCTCCCGTTCCCCCCACTCGTATCGGGCTCCGCCGCCGCTCCGGATGATTTTCTATTTTTTCCTCCTTGATTTACCTTCCTGACGAATCTGCAGACATCCAGATACTTTTACTTAGCGCGGCTTCCGTCTTCGCACTTTCCACCCAGCTTTGCCGGAATTTATTTGATGCGCCTCCGTTTTGATGTCTGATGTTTCCGAGTGAAAGGCGGTAATGGCCGCATTAAGAGGCGTCTGGATTTTTTATTTATTTCTTTACGAGGTTAGTTATCGTTTTTGACGAATCTGCTGTCGTGAAATGCCGGTGAAGAACGAAATGTCTGAGGTGGGAGCTGAGGCGGGCTCTGACCATAGAGAGGGGAGGGGATAGGGTGGCCTATTCTCATCACTCTATGATCTGGCTGGATTTTTTTTTTGCCACAATAACTTTATTGACATTCATTTAATTAACAGAGATGTCTTTAGCCAGAGTAGTAATTAGAGTACCAGTGAGTATAGGAATTCCCATTTTAATGTTATAATTTAAATAAAATTGCAATTCAATTATTAATTATTATTGACTGTGGTCTTATTATATGACGGCTGTATATTTTTCAGTGCTGTATATAGCTACATGACCATTATATGATGTATGTTCTTATAATATTTCTATAAATTATTATTGTTTATTACATTTTCACATATATTTGTTTTATTTATATATATATATATATATATATATATATATATATATATACTCTAAATATTCATAAATGGTTTATGCATAATATATATATATATATATATATATATATATATATATATATATATATATATATATATATATAATATATATTATTTTTTTATTATATATGTAACTTATCATATTCATAAACTTGATATGGCATTGTTATATATATATATATATATATATATATATATATATGTGTATATATATATATATATATCACAGAAGTAAGTACACCCCTCACATTTTTGTAAATATTTTATTCTATCTTTTCAGGTGACAACACTGAAGAAATGACACATTGCTACAATGTTGTGTAGTGAGTGTACAGCTTGTATAACAGTGTAAATTTGCTGTCCCCTCAAAATAACTCAACACACAGCCATTAATGTCTAAACTGCTGGCAACAAAAGTGAGTACACCCCTAAGGCCTCGTACACACGAGGCAATCTATCTGTTCAAATCGGTCGGACCGACCGATTTGAACAGATCTGTCTGCTTGGATTTTGGTTTGCTCGCGTGTACACACGAGCAAATCAAAATCCCCGCCAGCAGACGCCGCCACGTCACCGCACCAGGAAGTAAAACACTTCCGCGCATGCGTCGAAATCATTCGGCGCGTGTGCGAGAAGACATGTCTGCTGGTTAGCGTACTAACCAGCAGACATATCGGGCGGACGGGTTCCCAGCCGACAGATTTCAAAGCATGCTTTGAAATCTGTCGGGTGGCCAAATCCGTCGGCTCGCCCGTACACACGGTCGAATCTGTTTGCTGGGACGGTCGGGCCGACCGTTTCCAGCAGACAGATTTGATCGTGTGTACGAGGCCTAAGTGAAAATGTCTAAATTGCGCCAAATTAGCCATTTTCCCTCCCCGTTGTCATGTGACTCGTTGGTGTTACAAGGTCTCAGGTGTGAATGGGGAGCAGGTGTCTTAAATTTGGTGTTATCACTCTCACTCTCTCATACTGGTCACTGGAAGTTCAACATGACACTGCATGGCAAAGAACTCTCTGAGGATCTGAAAAAAAAAAAAATTGCTCTACATATCCAGAGGTTGTCTTTGGGAAATAGACATATGAGTGCTGCCAGCATTGCTGAAAGGGTGGGGGGGGGGGGGTTATCTAGGGTTGCCACCTTTTCTTCAAGTCAAACCCAAACACTTCAGCATCGCACAGCAATTTGTTTTCATAGAATGCATAGATAAACTATGCATAGATGTAAATATTGAATAACATTTCTAATCATATAAAGTTAAAGCGGAGTTCCACCCTTAAAATCACTTTGTTTCATTACATCCAGCATACTGGCGTCAGCGCCAGTATGCTGTTTTATTTTTATTTTTTTATGCACGTACTTACTTTAAATAAAATCATTGAATTTCTGGCGCACCGCGGAATGTCACCGCTATAAGGCGTCACGCCTTCCGGAAACAGCCGATTAGCATTCGGCTACATTCGGCTTTCTCGGCACCTGCTCACGACAGACCCAGGAGCTGACTGCGCAGGCGCCGTATATAGCCGCGTCACGCCCTCTGAAAAAACCGAACTAGGACCGGCTATTTTCGGCGCCTGCGCAGTCAGCTCCTGGGTCTGTGCGCAGGCGCCGAGAAAAGCCGAATGCTAATCGGCTGTTTCCGGAAGGCGTGACGCCTTATAGCGGCGACATTCCGCGGTGCGCCAGAAATTCAATGATTTTATATAAAGTAAGTACGTGCATTAAAAAAAAAAAAAAAAAAAAACAGCATACTGGCGCTGACGCCAGTATGCTGGATGTAATGAAACAAAGTGATTTTAAGGGTGGAACTCCGCTTTAATCGCAAGAGTCCCCCTTTACATCAGAGTTCACAGAGTTCCCATTTTGCATCTGAACTGTAAGGGGGGACTCTGATGGTAGGGAGAACTTCTGGGGACTCTAACATGAGAGATTCTCTGGTGTACAGAGAGGACTCTGATGTAAGGAGGAATACTGTGGTCTTTGGTGTAACGGGGAACTCTGATGTAATGGGTGCTCCGAGAACCCAGATTTACCTTAGCTTACTCACTTAGAGGCAGGAGAGAGAAGGGGGAGGGGGAGACTTAGTCCGGTCTGAATAATGTGTCCAGGTCTCAGACAGTCTGAAACCCGGACACATGACCCCAAACCCAAACTGTCCAGGTTTATCCCGAGCAGGTGGCAACCCTAGGGTTATCCTGTCAGTGCTCAGACCATACGCCGCACACTGCATCAAATCGGTCTACATGGCTGTCATCCCAGTAGGAAGCCTCTTCTGAAGATAATGCACAAGAAAGCCTGCAAACAGTTTGCTGAAGACAAGCAGACTAAGGACATGGATTACTGGAACCATCTCCTGTGGTCTGATGAGACCAAGAAAAAGGTATTTGGTGTCAGATGGTGTCAGGCGTGTGTGGAGGGTGAGGAGTACTAAGACAAGTGTGTTGCCTACAGTCAGGCATGGTGGGGGGGGGGGGGGGTGTCATTTCTTCAGTGTTGTCACATGGAAAGATACAATACAATTTTTACAAAAATGTGAGGGGTGTACTCACTTTTGTGAGATACTGTTTATATTATAAATATACTTTTTTAAGGCACTGTATCTTTTTTTTTTTTTTTAGTTCTCAAATTCACAAATTCTATATGGTATTTATATAAATATAAAAAAATACTATATAGAATTTGTGAATATGAGAACTAAAAAAAAAAAAGAGACACGTACAGTGCCTTCAAAAAGTATTCATACCTCTTGAAAACCAAAAACCTAAATGTATTTTATTGGGATTTTATGTGATGGACCAACACAAAGTGGCACATCATTGTGAAGTGGAAGGAAAATGATAAATGATTTTTAAAATGTTTACAAATAAATATGTGAAAAGTGTGTGGGGGGGGGGGGGGCATTTGTATGTCAATACTTTGTAGAACCCCCTTTCTCTACAAGTCTTTTTTGGGGGGTCTCTACCAGCTTTGCACATCTAGAGAGGGACATTTCTGCCCATCCTTCTTCGATGTAAAATATCTCATGCTCTGTCAGATTGGATGGAGAGCCTCTGTGATCAGCAATTTTCAAGTCTTGCCACAGATTCTCAATGTGATTTGGGTCTGGACTGTGACTGGGCCATTCTATCACATGAATAGGCTTTGATGTAACCCATTCCATTGCAGCTCTGGCTGTACTTTAGGATAATTGTCCTGCTGGAAGGTGAACCCCTGCCCCAGTCTCAAGTCTTTTGCAGACCCTAATGCCGCGTACACACGATCGATCGATGAGAATGGTCTGATGGACCGTTTTCATCGGACCAAACCGATTGTGTGTGGGCACCATCGGTTATTTATCCATCGGTTCAAAAAATTGAAACTTGTTTTAAAATTAACCGATGGATACCTAACCGATAGAAAAAAAAAAACGATCGTCTGTAGGCATGCCCCTCGGTCAAAAACCCGTGCATGCTCAGAATCAAGGCGACGCATGCTTGGAAGCATTGAACTTCATTTTTTCAGCACGTCGTTGTGTTTTACATCACCGCGTTCTGACATGATCAGTTTTTTAACTGACGGTGTGTAGTCACATCAGACCATCAGTGAGCTTCATCGGTTAACTGATGGAAAAATCCATCAGACCGTTTTCATCGGTTTGACCGATCGTGTGTACGAGGCGTAACAGGTTTCCTACTAAGATTGTCCTGTATTTGGCTTCATCCATCTTCCTACCAACTCTGACCAGCTTCTCTGTCCCTGATTAAAAAAAAAAGGATCCCCACAACATGATGCTGCCACCACCATGTTTCACGGTTGGCATGGTGTGTTCAGGGTGATGTGCAGTGTTGGTTGTCCCCCCACACATAGCATTTTGCTTTTAGGCCAAAAAGTTCAATTTTGGTCTCATCTGACCAGAGCACCTTCTTCCACATGTTTGCCGTGTCCCCCTCCCCCACATGGCTTCTCACAAACAGGACTTCTTATGTCTTTCTTTCCCCAATGTCTTTCTTCTTGTCACTCTTCCATAAAGGGCAGATTTGTGGAGAGCACCACTAATAGTTGTCCTGTGGACAGAATCTTCTACCTGAGCTGTGGATCTCTGCAGCTCCTCCAGAGTTTCCATGGACCTCTTGGCTGCTTCTCTGAGGAATGCTCTCCTTGCCCGGCCTGGTCAGTTTAGGTCAGGGGTGTCAAGCTCAATTTCATTGTGGGCCGCATCAGCATTATGATTGCCCTCAAAAGGACCACTTGTATCTGTAAGATTAGATGTCCAGCGCACCCCCCTCCCCTTTAAATTAGATGTCACCCCACCATCAGAAGTTGAGTCCCTCACTCTCCCTCACATCACAGTGCACTGCCTTTCCTTATGCTGCTACTGGGAAAGAGCTGGGTGCATTGCTTGAAAGCAGAAAGTAAGTGTCTGGAGGAGGACCAGAGAAGGGCTGGAGCTCTCCTGCAGCTGCTGGAGAGGTGCGAGGGCCACATGAAATGGTCTGGAGGGCCGGATTTGGCCCACGGGCCTTGTGTTGCAGAGGGTCTATTGCGACCGGAGGGAGGGTGGTGTGCTACTGATCTGGCCGAGGGGGGGGGGGGGGTGGATTTGTTTGCTGCCCAAAAAATGTTTGGGCTGCGGTGGATCTATTGTTGATGGGAGGTCAATTGTTGCTGGTGGGGGATCTGTTGTTGCTGGGGGGACTTATGTTGATGATGGGTGATCTATTGTGGCTGGGAGCTCTATTGTTGATTGTGGGGATCTGTTGTTGCTGGGAGAGCTCTATTGTTGATGGTGGGGCATCTATTGTTACTGGGGAAGGTCTTAAGTTGATGGTGGGGGGGAGGGTCTATTGTTGCTGGGGGAGGGCTTATATTGTTGTAGAGCCATTTGTTGCTTGGAGGAATTTACTGTTGAGGATACATCTACTGCTGTTGGTGGAGGGTCCATTGCTGCTGAGGGAATCTTTTATTGCAGGGGGTCTATTGTTGCTGGGGGAGGGTCTATTGTTGCTGGGGGAGGGTCTATTGCATTTTACTGCCTTTCTTGTTATCATTACCAATTTCCATACAAATTACTTATTTTTACCACTGATCACTGTATTGGTGTCACTGGTCCCCAAAAAGTGTCAGATGTGTCTGCTGCAATGTCACAGTCACGCTAAAACTTGCTGATTGCCATCATTACTAGTAAAAAATGCCATAAAAATATCCCATAGTTTGTTTATTAGGATTTTTTTTACCAAAGACATGTAGCATAATACATATTGGCCTAAACTGATGAAGAAATTTGATGGGCACAGTGGTTGTAATGAATGGGCACAGTGGTTGCAATCTATGGGCACAGTGGTTGCAATCTATGGGCACAGTGGTTGCAATCTATGGGCACAATGGTTGCAATCTATGGGCACAGTGGTTGTAATTCATGGACATAGTGGTTGTAATTGATGGGCACAATGGTTGCAATGGATGGGCACAGTGGTTGCAATGGATGGGCACAGTGGTTACACTTGATAAGCACGGTGGTTGTAATGGATGGCCACAGTGGTTGAAATCTATGGGCACAATGGTTGCAATCTAAGGGGACAGTGGTTGTAATTGAGGGGCACAATGGTTGCAATCTATGTGCACAGTGGTTGCAATTGATGGGCACAGTGGTTGTAATTGAGGGGCTCAATGGTTGCAATTGATGGGCACAGTGGTTGCAATGGATGGGCACAGTGGTTGCAATGGATGGGCACAGTGGTTTCAATCGATGGGCACAGTGGTTGAAATCTATGGGCACAGTGGTTGCAATGGATGGGCACAGTCGTTGCAATTGATGGGCACAGTGGTTGCAATGGATGGGCACAGTCTTTGCAATTGATGGGCACAGTGGTTGCAATGGATGGGCACAGTGGTTGCAATTGATGGGCACAGTGGTTGCAATGGATGGGCACAGTGGTTGCAATTGATGGGCACAGTGGTGGAAATCTATGGGCACAGTGGTTGCAACGGATGGGCACAGTGGTTAAAGCGTGACATGTTGGGTATCTATTACCTCAAAATTACTTCATCTTTCACATTATGCAGTCCGGATACATTTCAGATGCTTTTCTGTATTTCCCCCTATTTTTTCTTAACCTTAAATAAAAACATGTGTGTTACAGTGCGTTTAGATGCGTTCCAGTGCAGGAAAAATGCGGCATGTTCTACTTTTTTTTTTCTGGATCTGCAAGCACTGCTGTGAACTGTGCCATTGGAAACCATATAACCTACTTTCCATGCTTTTTTGATGCAGAAAAAAAATGTACTGGACTGCATGTGGTGTGAACTGGTCCTAAGGGTAATCGGGACAAATGCAGTCATTCTGGGATAGAGAAATGTGACAGTCACACTACAAAAATTATCCCCCCTGTTGCTTTCGGCACGTGGTGTGAGGTGGCCCAATACCGCACGCCGTCATATGACGTCCACAGAGGGGATCTGTTATCCCGTCATATGACGTCCTGGAGTTTGTGCGGAGATATCTGAATGATGGGGCACCTAGAGGCATCATTCAGATGTCATTTTGTTCCGGCGGCGATCCTGCGCACAAAAAGGACGACATCCCCTCCTGCCACCATCTGGTATTTCTCCAGGCTCTCCCGTCCCATCGGGGGCCCGGAGAGATGATCGCCGTCAACCAGATAGGAAGCATAGAGATGACTGGTGACCAGATGGTCACCAGTCATCTCTATGACCGTCGGAGGCCCGGGCGCGATGTGATGACGTCACGCCCGGGTACCCGTAAGTAAACAAACCGCAATTGCGGCAAGAAAGAATGAGATCTGTGAATTTATTTTCACGATCTCATTCTTTCCAGCCTGGAGGAGAGATGTGGGGTGGGGTGGGGGGAGGTCTTATTGACCCCGCACCTCTCCTTAAAGAGGACCTGTCACCCACTATTCCTATTACAAGGGATGTTTACATTCCTTGTAATAAGAATAAAAAGGATCGAAAAAAAAGTGTAAAAAATAAATAAATACGTAAAAAAAATTAATAAATAATAATAAAAAAAATTTAAACGCCCCTGTCCCCGGTAGCTCACGCTCAGAAGCGAACGCACACGTAAGTCCCACCCACATATGTAAACGTCGTTCAAACCCCACATGTGAGGTGTTGCCGCGTGTGTTAGAGCGTGTGCAACCATTCTAGCACTAGACCTTCTCTGTAACTCTAAACTGGTAACCTGTAAAAAAAAAAATTAAAGCGTTGCCTATGGAGATTTTTAAGTAACAAAGTTTTGCGCCATTTCATGAGTATGCGCAATTTTAAAGCGTGACATGTTAGGTATCTATTTACTCGGCGTAACATCATCAAAAAAAATTGGGCTAACTTTACTGTTTTGTTATTTTTTAATTCATGAAACCATTTTTTTTTTAAAAAGGCGTTTGAAAAATGATTGCACAAATACCGTGCGAGATAAAACGTTGCAATGACCGCCATTTTATTCCCTAGGGTGTCTGCTAATATAATGATGATTTGTACATGTAGGAGAGAAGTGCCAGAATAGGCCCGGTATGGAGGTGGGTTTTAAAGCCCGGGATTGAAGTGGTTAAGGTGAAGAAAAAAAGAGGGGGAAAATGCATTGGAAAGCATCAAAAACAGACCAGAAATGCATCAGAAACACATAAAAAATGCATGCAGCAAAGCATCCAGAACGCATCTGGACTGCGTTTCTATGGTGTGAACTGGCCCTGAAATGCGGCTTTCAAATCGTGCAACTTTCGCTTGCAATCACACAAGTTCAAAACTGCATGTCAGCGCGACTTCAGGTGCAGCTTGGCGATTTCGTGCACTGATGTCTATGCAAGCCGCACCTAAAATCGCCCCAAAAAAAATACAGCGACTACTTTTTTTAAATAGGTGCGGCGCCGCCAAAGTCGTCTTCACATCGATTTGAACAGTTCCATTGCCGATAATAGGGTGCGACTTGTCATGCGATTTTCGATCTGCCAAATGACAAGTTGCACCGGTGTGAACGGGGGGGGGGGGGGGCTTGGGCAGCTCACTAAAAAAAAAAAGGCATCCGAACCGACGCACCAAAACTCGGACATGTCACCAAATGTTTTTTGCCCCGCGATGCCTTGCTATGCCGGATGTCTTAGTGTGGTCAAAGGTCACCTTTACCAAAGAGCGGCAGATAAGGGGCGTCTGTAGATAAGAACAATGTCTGCAGCTCTGACTAAAGCTAAATAATGACCTTGCTATAGGTTAAGGTCATTTACGTACCTCCTGAAGCCCCACTGAAAAACTCCCAGAGATTGCATCTCCCTATTCTGCCTGGTTGCTAGGGCGTTGCTAGGAAGCTCCCAGCTCTTACTGGTCACCTCCATTATCACAGCAGCGAGCGCCTTCTCCGGTTCAATCCCCCTCACATTTGCTTCCTCTCTCCTGACACAGTGACTCTGAGCTCAGCGTTTGACGGCTCACTCCTGTGATAGTGGGAGGTGAGCAGTAAGAGCTGGGAGGGTCTTAGCAACGCCCTAGCAACAAGGCAGGACGGAATGATCCCATCTCTGGAAGGTTTCCAGGAGGTGCATAAATGGACCTACACCTATAGAAAGGACATTTAACCACTTGCCGCCCGCCATATAGAAAAATGATGGCGGGAAATTGGTTGCGTTATCCTTATCGGACGTGATCAGGATAACAAGCCGCTGCGTTCCCCCTGGGGGCGCACACTGCGGCGTGTGACTCTGACACACCGCAACTGACAGACGCGAGTAGAGGAGAGCCGATCGGCTGCTCTCCTGGCAGGGGGGTCTGTGCTGATGGTTTATCAGCACAGCCCCCCTCCATGGATGCCCACCGGGTATGGCATCCCTGGTGGCCAAGGATGCCAATGTGTGCCTGCCAGTGCCTCCTAATTAGTGATACCCTTTAGTGCCACTCATCAGTGTCCATCCATGCCCATCAGTGCCCAAATATCAGTGCCGCCAAACAGTGCCATCCATAAGTACCAGTGAGTGCAGCCTTTCAGTGCCCGTCAGTGTGGCCTATCGGTGCTTATCAGTGTCGCCTATTAGTGCCACCTATGAATCCACATCTGTGCTGCCTATGAGTGCCCATCAGGGTCTGATCAGAGAAAGAGCTCCCCCCTACAATGGTGGAGGTGAACAGTAATAGCTAGGCCTCTCTTAGTAACGTCCTAGGATGTTGCTATGAGACAACAATCTGTTACTGCTCACCTTTGCCATCGCAGGAGCATGCTCTGAACCACTGAACTTGGAGAACTACTGCATCTGGGGAGAGAAAGAGCTTTTGAGGGGGTCTAATCAGACAAAGAGCTCACCACTACAATGGTGGAGGTGAGCAGTAATAACTAGGCCTTGCGTAGCAACGTCCTAGCAACCCCCTGGGAGTTGCTGGGACGTTGCTAAGAGACACCTATCTGTTACTGCTCACCTCCACCAAAACAGGAGCATGCTCTGTAACAAGGAGATCCTGCATCTGGGGGGAGAAAGTGCATGTGAGGGGATCTGATCAGACAAAGAGATTACCCCTATAATGGTGGAGGTGAGCAGTTATAACTAGGCCTCTCTTAGCAACGTCCTAGCAACCCCCTGGGAGTTGCTAGGACGTTGCTAAGAAATGTACATTGTTTTGCGCATTTTTACTGCATTTTGTAGCGAATTTGTTGTGTTTTGCTGCCGTAAAAACGCCCGTTTGCTGGCCGCGTTTGGGGTGCCATTACCAAATTAAAGGGTTAGTTCACTTTTAACAAAACACTGCCTGAGGGGGTCTATAGATAAATATAAGCTGGGAAGTTTGGACTAAAGGGTGTGGGCCTCGTATGTACCTGATGAAGCCTGACTGGAAAACTCCCAGAGAGGCCTAGGGGTAACAAATGGGTATTTTTGCTTCTTTGGCGCGTTTGTCACCCATTCAGACGCACTGGACTGCCCTTAGTGTAAAAAAAAACACACGTTCACACGACGCGCAGATGTGAATGAGGCCTAACGGCGCAATTTTGCCGATTCGTAATTAGGGAAAACGCTCGCCAATGATGATGTCATCGTGTATGAAGATGGAGTCAACCATGAGACAAACAATTAGGCGCCTCCTGGGCGGGAAACCTGAAACGCTGCGTCCTTTTTATAATTTGTCCCTCAGGTTTCCGAGGCCTGGTTCATGTAAACAACCAGCAGAGGTCAGGCAGCATTCACACCACCGCCATTGCGGCAAACTGGCATTTGTTTGCAGCTTTGATGACCTTTTCATACATTTGTGTGACAATTATTATTTTATTTCCAATAACAATGACCTCATTGATGTATTTTCCGGGCTGAGCCCTTATCTGTGATCTTTATTTTTTTTTCACATGGCCTGAACAATGCTTGAACTTTAACAGGTGAAGGCAGCAGCCCCGAGAGCACATGGTGACTTCCCAAATGCCGGTGTGCCCCTTTAAGCCCCGCCCCTCATTGTGTCATCGCTCGCGAGGGGGAAGCACTACATTTCCCGTCATGCCCCCGGCGCGCACAGGAAGCCGTCCACTTCCCGTTCCGCCCACCTCCCAGGCCGCCCCGCGCCGGCCCCTCCCCCTTGTAGTCCGGCGCGCTTCCGCCTCGCAGGTCCAGGGCGCGCGAGGCTGGACCGGTGAGGACTGCATCTCCCGGCGTGCCCCGCGGCGGGGGTGGGCGGGCACGGGCGGCCATGTTGGATGTGGTATTGTTATGTGTGTGAGTGTGAGGGGCAGGCAGAGCAGGGACAGGAGGGGGGGCAGCTGGTTTGGGGCCCGGTGCTGGGGCTCAGGGGCCACACATAGACTAGGGAGAGGCGGGGGGTGACAGAGCTAGGTCTGGGGGCCACACGGTACCCACCATTCTGCGGGAGGGAGGAAGCTAGGAGGGGGCAGGGGGACTCTGGGGGTGTCCTTGCCTCCACCCCCCTGTATTATCTGCAGGCTGCCCCTTTCTACACCCCCGATTTCTGCATCTACCCCCCTCTTCCTGGTATCTGCCCCCCTATAGGCCTCAATTGCCCCTCTTCATCCCTGCCCCCACTCTATTGGAGCCTAATTACCCCTTATTTCCCCCCCTTTACCCTGATCTGCCCCTTGTCATCACACCCCTTCCCCCTATAGACCTTTATTACCCCCTCTTCTTTCTACCTGACCCCTAACCCCCCTCCTTTACCCTGATATACCCCTTTACCCAAATCTTCCCCCTGTAGGCCTTAAATACCCCTCTGTATCTCTGCCCACTCTCTTATACATGCTAATTGCCCCCCTTAGTTACCCCTCTTCCCTTTACCTGCCCCCCCTATTGGCCCTGATTAGCCCCCTCTTCTTCTCTGCCCAATTTCTAACTGATCTTAACTTGCCCCCCTTATAGGTGCTTGTTACCCCCTTTCTTTCATATCTTCACCTTCTTAAATCCTAACTACCCCCCCCCTCCCCCCCATACACCCTTTCCCTTCAGGAACTGCACCATCTTGGACCATTTACTGACCCCAGCTTATATCCTCCCCACATTTACTACTTATTGCTCTTCTAACATATTATACACCCCCCCCCCCCCCCCCCACCACCGTCACTTGCCCCCTTTAGCATGAGACAGAAGCACCCTTCTTCCAGGTGACAGGTCCTCTTTTTAGACTGATCCGTATTCTGCACAGTACTGCGAGGATTTATGGTAAATCGTCATCCAAGTCCGACTGTCCGCATGGAACCTTCTATAGACTGACTGACTACCTTTATAGAATATTTGGGGAGGGAGCAGGGTTTGTATTACATTGGGGGCTCCTCTTCTCTTTGCCCCCCATTCCTCTTCTTCTCTTTGCCCCCCTGTCCTCTTCTTCTTCTCTCTGCCCCCCTGTCCTCTTCTTCTCTTTGCTCCCCCCCTGTCCTCTTCTTCTTCTCTTTGCTCCCCCCCTGTCCTCTTCTTCTTCTCTTTGCTCCCCCCCTGTCCTCTTCTTCTTCTCTTTGCTCCCCCCCTGTCCTCTTCTTCTTCTCTTTGCTCCCCCCCTGTCCTCTTCTTCTTCTCTTTGCTCCCCCCCTGTCCTCTTCTTCTTCTCTTTGCTCCCCCCCTGTCCTCTTCTTCTTCTCTTTGCTCCCCCCCTGTCCTCTTCTTCTTCTCTTTGCTCCCCCCCTGTCCTCTTCTTCTTCTCTTTGCTCCCCCCCTGTCCTCTTCTTCTTCTCTTTGCTCCCCCCCTGTCCTCTTCTTCTTCTCTTTGCTCCCCCCCTGTCCTCTTCTTCTTCTCTTTGCTCCCCCCCTGTCCTCTTCTTCTTCTCTTTGCTCCCCCCCTGTCCTCTTCTTCTTCTCTTTGCTCCCCCCCTGTCCTCTTCTTCTTCTCTTTGCTCCCCCCCTGTCCTCTTCTTCTTCTCTTTGCTCCCCCCCTGTCCTCTTCTTCTTCTCTTTGCTCCCCCCCTGTCCTCTTCTTCTTCTCTTTGCTCCCCCCCTGTCCTCTTCTTCTTCTCTTTGTCCTCTTCTTCTTCTCTTTCCCCCCCTGTCCTCTTCTTCTTCTCTTTGCTCCCCCCCTGTCCTCTTCTTCTTCTCTTTGCTCCCCCCCTGTCCTCTTCTTCTTCTCTTTGCTCCCCCCCTGTCCTCTTCTTCTTCTCTTTGCTCCCCCCCCTGTCCTCTTCTTCTTCTCTTTGCTCCCCCCCTGTCCTTCTTCTCTTTGCTCCCCCCCTGTCTTCTCTTCTCTTTGCTCCCCCCCCTGTCCTCTTCTTCTTCTCTTTGCTCCCCCCCTGTCCCTCTTCTTCTTCTTCTTCTCTTTGCTCCCCCCTGTCCTCTTCTCTTTGCTCCCCCCCTGTCCTCTTCTCTTTGCTCCCCCCTGTCCTCTTCTTCTTCTCTTCTCTTTGCTCCCCCCCTGTCCTCTTCTTCTTCTTCTTCTTCTCTTTGCTCCCCCCTGTCCTCTTCTTCTTCTTCTTCTCTTTGCTCCCCCCTGTCCTCTTCTTCTTCTTCTTCTCTTTGCTCCCCCCTGTCCTCTTCTTCTTCTTCTTCTCTTTGCTCCCCCCTGTCCTCTTCTTCTTCTTCTTCTCTTTGCTCCCCCCTGTCCTCTTCTTCTTCTTCTTCTCTTTGCTCCCCCCTGTCCTCTCTTCTTCTTCTTCTTCTCTTTGTCCTCTTCTTCTTCTTCTTCTCTCCCCCCTGTCCTCTTCTTCTTCTTCTTCTCTTTGCTCCCCCCTGTCCTCTTCTTCTTCTTCTTCTCTTTGCTCCCCCCTGTCCTCTTCTTCTTCTTCTTCTCTTTGCTCCCCCCTGTCCTCTTCTTCTTCTTCTTCTCTTTGCTCCCCCCTGTCCTCTTCTTCTTCTTCTTCTCTTTGCTCCCCCCTGTCCTCTTCTTCTTCTTCTTCTCTTTGCTCCCCCCTGTCCTCTTCTTCTTCTTCTTCTCTTTGCTCCCCCCTGTCCTCTTCTTCTTCTTCTTCTCTTTGCTCCCCCCTGTCCTCTTCTTCTTCTTCTTCTCTTTGCTCCCCCCTGTCCTCTTCTTCTTCTTCTTCTCCTCTTCTTCTTCTTCTTCTCTTTGCTCCCCCCTGTCCTCTTCTTCTTCTTCTTCTCTTTGCTCCCCCCTGTCCTCTTCTTCTTCTTCTTCTCTTTGCTCCCCCCTGTCCTCTTCTTCTTCTTCTTCTCTTTGCTCCCCCCTGTCCTCTTCTTCTTCTTCTTCTCTTTGCTCCCCCCTGTCCTCTTCTTCTTCTTCTTCTCTTTGCTCCCCCCTGTCCTCTTCTTCTTCTTCTTCTCTTTGCTCCCCCCTGTCCTCTTCTTCTTCTTCTTCTCTTTGCTCCCCCCTGTCCTCTTCTTCTTCTTCTTCTCTTTGCTCCCCCCTGTCCTCTTCTTCTTCTTCTTCTCTTTGCTCCCCCCTGTCCTCTTCTTCTTCTTCTTCTCTTTGCTCCCCCCTGTCCTCTTCTTCTTCTTCTTCTCTTTGCTCCCCCCTGTCCTCTTCTTCTTCTTCTTCTCTTTGCTCCCCCCTGTCCTCTTCTTCTTCTTCTTCTCTTTGCTCCCCCCTGTCCTCTTCTTCTTCTTCTTCTCTTTGCTCCCCCCTGTCCTCTTCTTCTTCTTCTTCTCTTTGCTCCCCCCTGTCCTCTTCTTCTTCTTCTTCTCTTTGCTCCCCCCTGTCCTCTTCTTCTTCTTCTTCTCTTTGCTCCCCCCTGTCCTTCTTCTTCTTCTTCTTCTCTTTGCTCCCCCCTGTCTCTCTTCTTCTTCTTCTTCTCTTTGCTCCCCCCTGTCCTCTTCTTCTTCTTCTTCTTCTCTTTGCTCCCCCCTGTCCTCTTCTTCTTCTTCTTCTTCTCTTTGCTCCCCCCTGTCCTCTTCTTCTTCTTCTTCTCTTTGCTCCCCCCTGTCCTCTTCTTCTTCTTCTTCTTCTCTTTGCTCCCCCCTGTCCTCTTCTTCTTCTTCTTCTTCTCTTTGCTCCCCCCTGTCCTCTTCTTCTTCTTCTTCTTCTCTTTGCTCCCCCCTGTCCTCTTCTTCTTCTTCTTCTTCTCTTTGCTCCCCCCTGTCCTCTTCTTCTTCTTCTTCTCCTCTTCTTCTTCTTCTTCTTCTCTTTGCTCCCCCCTGTCCTCTTCTTCTTCTTCTTCTTCTCTTTGCTCCCCCCTGTCCTCTTCTTCTTCTTCTTCTTCTCTTTGCTCCCCCCTGTCCTCTTCTTCTTCTTCTTCTTCTCCTCTTCTTCTTCTTCTTCTTCTCTTTGCTCCCCCCTGTCCTCTTCTTCTTCTTCTTCTTCTCTTTGCTCCCCCCTGTCCTCTTCTTCTTCTTCTTCTTCTCTTTGCTCCCCCCTGTCCTCTTCTTCTTCTTCTTCTTCTCTTTGCTCCCCCCTGTCCTCTTCTTCTTCTTCTTCTTCTCTTTGCTCCCCCCTGTCCTCTTCTTCTTCTTCTTCTTCTCTTTGCTCCCCCCTGTCCTCTTCTTCTTCTTCTTCTTCTCTTTGCTCCCCCCTGTCCTCTTCTTCTTCTTCTTCTTCTCTTTGCTCCCCCCTGTCCTCTTCTTCTTCTTCTTCTTCTCTTTGCTCCCCCCTGTCCTCTTCTTCTTCTTCTTCTTCTCTTTGCTCCCCCCTGTCCTCTTCTTCTTCTTCTTCTTCTCTTTGCTCCCCCCTGTCCTCTTCTTCTTCTTCTTCTTCTCTTTGCTCCCCCCTGTCCTCTTCTTCTTCTTCTTCTTCTCTTTGCTCCCCCCTGTCCTCTTCTTCTTCTTCTTCTTCTCTTTGCTCCCCCCTGTCCTCTTCTTCTTCTTCTTCTTCTCTTTGCTCCCCCCTGTCCTCTTCTTCTTCTTCTTCTTCTCTTTGCTCCCCCCTGTCCTCTTCTTCTTCTTCTTCTTCTCTTTGCTCCCCCCTGTCCTCTTCTTCTTCTTCTTCTTCTCTTTGCTCCCCCCTGTCCTCTTCTTCTTCTTCTTCTTCTCTTTGCTCCCCCCTGTCCTCTTCTTCTTCTTCTTCTTCTCTTTGCTCCCCCCTGTCCTCTTCTTCTTCTTCTTCTTCTCTTTGCTCCCCCCTGTCCTCTTCTTCTTCTTCTTCTTCTCTTTGCTCCCCCCTGTCCTCTTCTTCTTCTTCTTCTTCTCTTTGCTCCCCCCTGTCCTCTTCTTCTTCTTCTTCTTCTCTTTGCTCCCCCCTGTCCTCTTCTTCTTCTTCTTCTTCTCTTTGCTCCCCCCTGTCCTCTTCTTCTTCTTCTTCTTCTCTTTGCTCCCCCCTGTCCTCTTCTTCTTCTTCTTCTTCTCTTTGCTCCCCCCTGTCCTCTTCTTCTTCTTCTTCTTCTCTTTGCTCCCCCCTGTCCTCTTCTTCTTCTTCTTCTTCTCTTTGCTCCCCCCTGTCCTCTTCTTCTTCTTCTTCTTCTCTTTGCTCCCCCCTGTCCTCTTCTTCTTCTTCTTCTTCTCTTTGCTCCCCCCTGTCCTCTTCTTCTTCTTCTTCTTCTCTTTGCTCCCCCCTGTCCTCTTCTTCTTCTTCTTCTCTTTGCTCCCCCCTGTTCTTCTTCTTCTTCTCTTGCTCCCCCCTGTCCTCTTCTTCTTCTTCTCTGTGCGCCCACCCTGTCCTCTTCTTCTTCTTCTCTGTGCGCCCACCCTGTCCTCTTCTTCTTCTTCTCTGTGCGCCCACCCTGTCCTCTTCTTCTTCTTCTCTGTGCGCCCACCCTGTCCTCTTCTTCTTCTCCTCTGTGCGCCCACCCTGTCTCTTCTTCTTCTTCTTCTCTGTGCGCCCACCCTGTCCTCTTCTTCTTCTCCTCTGTGCGCCCACCCTGTCCTCTTCTTCTTCTCCTCTGTGCGCCCACCCTGTCCTCTTCTTCTTCTCCTCTGTGCGCCCACCCTGTCCTCTTCTTCTCCTCTGTGCGCCCACCCTGTCCTCTTCTTCTTCTCTGTGCGCCCACCCTGTCCTCTTCTTCTCCTCTGTGCGCCCACCCTGTCCTCTTCCCTCTTCTTCTCCTCTGTGCGCCCACCCTGTCCTCTTCCCTCTTCTTCTCCTCTGTGCGCCCACCCTGTCCTCTTCCCTCTTCTTCTCCTCTGTGCGCCCACCCTGTCCTTTTCCTTATACCCAATGGGGTGGGTTCCGGGACTCTCCCTTCTGTCTATAGGGGGTATCTACGCTCTGTGTTGTACTCTTCCCTGTATCGTTCCGCTCACGTTTGCCACATTCTTTTTCCAGGATCCCCGAGTCCTCTCTGCGAAGCTGGAACTGTGATTGGACAGAGATCTCCCCTGGTGGGGCTCATCAGCCTGTAGCAGAGGGGAGCCGCCTTCTGATCATGATCGCACTGAGACACAGACTGGTCGGATCAGTGGAGAGCAGGTTGGTCGGTCGGGGTTGTGGATGTCTCTGTTGTGTGATTTATTACAGTTGTAGAGAGTCTTCCTTCGCATTTCATTGGATTACATACAAAGTGGGCGGAGAATTACTAAAACTGGAGCGTAGAATCCGGTGCATCTCTGCAACGTTACCAATCGGCTTCCAGGTTTTGTTGTCAAACCTTAAGGCCTGGTTCACACTGATGTGACAATCGCCTGACCTTGGAGCACTTGTCGCACTTGTCGCGTCAGAAGTCGGACCCCATTCAGTGCAACAGAACCGTCCTAATCGGTGCGACTTGGAAAAAGGTTCCTGTGCTACTTTTTGCTCCAACTTTGGTATGACTTGCATTGACTTCTGTTAAAGTCATGTGCAAGTCGCGCTGGGGTCCTGCTTCAAAGTCACGTCACGACTTGGGCCCCTTTCACACTTGTGCAACCTGAAAGTCTCCATTTTTTTTTTTTTTTTGCCGTGACTTGAAGCCATGCCTGTGTATTGTAAGAGGAAGTAAACCCTCTCTATAAACAAAAAAAACACCCTGCAAGACAAAGGCATAATGAGATAGTATGCATAGCATATTGGCTCATTATGAATTGCTTACCTGAGATCGAAGCCCCCGCAGCGCTCCTTGGTCTCCACCTCCGTCGCCGCCATGATACCCGGAGTGACATCCAGGTGTCACTACTCCAGCGCTGTGACTGGCCGGATCACTCCTGTGCGGGTGCCGCCACTAACGGCCTGATCGACGTTGGAAGCGGAATGCTCGGTGCGCCTGCGCCCGATGTCTATGGTGCATGCGTATTTCTGCAATTATCTTAGGCCCCTTTCACACTGGAAGCCTCATCTGCAATCCCAATGTGCTGATAAAGCACCGCTAAGACCCTAATGTTTTAGGGCGTTTTTGCAGCGCCTCGGTGTGAAAGGGTAAGGCGTTTTTACAGCGCTTTCAATTAAGAGGGGTGTTTTTGGAGCATTTTTTTTTTTTTCCCTTTTCAGTGTCCAAAAGCTGCTTCAAAGATGCTGCTTGCAGGACTCGGTGTGAAAGGGTCCATTGAGATGCATTAAGAGCGTTTTTTTTTAGCACTATTATTAACGCAAAAACGCTTTAGTGTGAAATGGGTCCTAAACCTTTTAGGTTTAGGAGATATTTGTTGCACCTACAGGTAAGCCTTAATCTAGACTTACCTGTAGGTTAAAGTGGTTGTAATGAGTTTGCAACCCCTTTAAGGTTTAGGGACCTCGAGTCGTGTAGAGACTACTTTGAAGTCGCACAGTTATGAATGGTTGTCATTGAAAATCATGGCGTACGACTTGTCATGCGACTTTGCAGTCCCAAGTCGCACAAGTGTGAAAGTGGCCTTAATTGAAAAAGCTGAAGTTAGAAGCTGATTGGCTGCCCTGGAGAGCTGCAGCAGTTTCTGCGTACACTAGTTTTAGTAAATCTCCCCCGGACAATCAACAGCCAAGCGGAGGAAAAAAAATTACAATCCTGTTGCTGGGAGACTTTTTATGACTAAGGCCTTATAGGCTGAAACGCGTCAACTGTTCTCATTTGCGTTTGTTCACGGTGGCTTGTCAATAAATACAACGATTTTTTAAAGAGCAACGACCGGAGTGCGGATCATCTTTTCTTCAGACTTTCAAATATATTATTTCCGTCCTTCACCTGTTTGACCGACACTGCATATGATGTCACTGTTGGGGCAGCAGAGGAGGAAGAAGCCTGCGATTGGTGATGTCATACACCGCGCCTTGCACAGAAACTACAACTGCACTACCTGGATTTTGGGACTTTTTTTTTTTTCCCACAGACAGATGATTGTCCTTGTGTATAGATCTTGCACTTTACATATCCAAAATGGTGTGTGTGTGTGTGTGTGTGTGTGTGTGTATATATAGCTTTTTTTTCAGGGGGAACTCAGTTCCACCACCTTTGGCTCAGACCCTTTGGTGCCTGCTCACCACAATCACTTGTAAACACAGACGTCTGGTTTCTATGTTTACAGGTGACAGCTCTGCACTCTGTGTGTAACCACCCCTGAACTCTGCACTCTGTATGTAATGCAATTCTGGTATTTAATGCCTCTTTAATACCCTTCTACGGTTTGTGAAATCTGAACGGAGTCGTGGTTGAGTTCCTGCACCTATTTTCGGAGAAAAAAAAGCTCTGTATGTGTGTGTGTGTGTGTGTGTGTGTGTGTATATATATATATGTATATGTGTGTGTATATATATATATATATATATATATATATATATATATACACATACACATATATATACACACACACAGTGCGGAAAATAAGTATTTGAACACCCTGCTATTTTGCAAGTTCTCCCACTTGGAAATCATGGAGGGGTCTGAAATTGTCATTGTAGGTGCATGTCCACTGTGAGAGACATAATCAAAAAAAAATATTCCAGAAATCACAATGTATGATTCGGCCCATGTGTACGGCATCCTGGAAGTGTCAGATCATATACTATGTACGTGATCTGGTGCAGAGCAGCTGCCGTGCCGCAGTAAATGTACGGTGGGCGGTCTGCAAGTGGGTAAAGCATGACGTGTTGGGTATCTACTCGGCGTGACCCCATCTTTTATATTTTACAAAAAAATGCAAATTGGGTTATATACAGTTTGTTTTTTGCATTAAAATTAATTCAAATGTGTTTTATTTTTTAATTGTGTAAAAAAAAAAATATATGTAATGTGTGGAAGTTCTGAGTTAGTTTTTAGCAAAAAAAAAAATGCAGATTTTTTTTTACATGTAGGTTAGAAATGCCAGAATTGGCTCGGTAGGGAAGGTACATGATCTGTCAGAGTGGCTGCCCTGCTGCAGTAAATGTACGGCGGGCGGTCCAACGTGTTGTGTATCTATTTACTCTGCGTAACCTCATCTTTTATATTTGACCAAAATAGTGCTTTTTTTTTTATTTTTCAATTTCTTTATTAAAAAAAATAAAAAAATAAAAATTTAAATCCCAAAAATTGCGTTTGAAAAATTGCTGCACAAATAGCGTGGTTTCTGCCAAAATAAATAAAATATATATATATATATATATATATATATATATATATATATATATATATATATATATATATATATATATATATATATATATATATATATATATATATATTGCATATATTTTTGTTTTTGGCAGAGGCTCCAAGAATAAATTTGCGGTCTCGCAATTTTTTTTTATGTCGCACGGCATTTGCCTAGCAATTTTTCAAACACAATTAAAAAATAAAACACATTTGAATTAATTTTAATGCAAAACACACTGTATATAACACAATTTGCATTTTTTTTGTAAAATATAAAAGATGAGGTCACGCCGAGTAGATACCCAACACGTCATGCTTTACCCACTTGCAGACCGCCCATCGTACATTTACTGCGGCACGGCAGCTGCTCTGCACCAGATCACGTACATAGTACATGATCTGACACTTGCACTTGTTTTTTTATCACTATTTTTAACTGCCCGATGTGTGTGTGTGTGTGTGTGTGTGTGTATGTATATATATATATATATATATATAATGCAATATGTGTTTCTAGCTGAAAACCTTTTACATGTAGGTGAGAAATGGGAGAATTAGCCCGGTAGGGAAGTGGTTAAAGAGAAATATTGCCGCTATTACTGGCCACCTCTTGAAAATGCTAGGTGCTTGGCTGTTATGCTGAACCTTTTGGCTTTAGCAAATAGAGTATTCATTTTAGAAAAGTCAGTGAGGTCAGGAGTGTTTTTTATTTTTGGTTCAGCGACAAGATAATCAGGATTTTCAGAAATGGGGGGTCAGGGGTGGCATGGTCTGTTGTCTCATGACAGATTTCCTTGAAATTTCTTTTCTTGCATAAGATTTCAGTTTTCTTCTGAATCAGTCCAGTTGTATTTATTTTCAGTTTAAAGCTTGTGGTTTTTAAACTTTTTTTAAACTCATTCACAATGTAATTCTGGATTTCCGCAAACATAAAATATATATATATATATATTTTTTTTTGTATGTTTCAGTTGTAATTGTTAGAATTGCTCCTCGTCCTTCCCTTGTGCCGTGGCAGCCATTGAACAATTAAATCTTAAATATAGATGAGAAATCTTGCTGGCTTTATCGCTTCCCAGGCCAGGAAGTGGGTCATCCTAGGAATTCCCCTGGTGTAGGTTTTTTTTTTTTGTCCCAGTTAAAGTGAAACTATGCAGATTCCTGATCAGCAAGAAAACACTTGAGTACTACAAAGTTTGATCCCTTGTATTCTCTACTCGCAGCTTAGTGTTATTAAACCATCGATTTAAAATAAATGTCTTGGCGTTCCTTACATCATGATTTGTTTCCTTTCCCCATTGTCTGCAGTCTTTGAAGCATAATGAGCCTTTGAAAGTTTGGTGTGTTCCTTTTTCCACCCACAGGGCTCTGCTGTCTTGCAAGGTGTCCCCGGAGGCCCTGTGTAGCCACCCTGATGTTCATACTCCAGGGACACTTGTGCTGTGCCTGAGGTTCTGTGCCCAGGGGGAGGGACACGTGTGGTGTTGTGCTCAGCAAACGACGACACGGCGGGGGAGTAACGCGTTTGCTGGGGAGGGGGGGGAACGCGTGTGCTTGGGCGGGGCGCGTGTGCTAGGGTGGGGAACGTGTGTGCTGGGGCGGGGGAGAAACGCGTGTGCACTGTGGTGCTGTGCCTAGGGGGGGAAGGACACGTGTGCTGTTCCTGGGGGGCGGGGGGTATTGTTTAAATAGGCTTGGCTCAATGTGGGGGGGAGGAAAGACGACACTGTGGTGCAGTGCCTGAGGGGGGGGGGAAATGTGTGCGCTGGGGCAGAGAAGGGACGCGTCTGCACTGTGGTGCTGTGCCTGGGGGGAGGGACACGTGTGTTGCTGTGTCGGGAAGGGGGGGATGCCTGTGCGCTGTGGTGCTGTGCCTGGGGAGGACACGTTTGCTGTTCCTGGGGGGGGGGTTAAATGGGTTTGGCCCAATGTGGCATGCAAAATTGCATATGAATCGCTCAAACAAAAAGTGAAAATGCATCCACACTTCACACATTTGCAATATAACTCGAAGCATGGTCGCGTACAGCTTCCCAAACAACCCAGCCGCCCCACCCTTACCTTAATTACTGGGGGGGGGTTCAGTCTAACATTTTATTTTTAATTAAATTTAGCACTCCACCTGCACAGCCACATCATGCGGTTTGGGGAACTATTCTTGTGAATGACTATATTCCCCGGCAGAGAATCTATGCAGATTGTGCTGGCCATCTTTTTCCTCTTCACTGCTTCTGTAGTCAAGACGCACTTCTTCTAATGGGTCTCGACCTCTATATACACTTGAGGCTTCGGGAAGCCCCTGATCAGAGGTGCAATGCTCTGCAGGCCTCATTGCAAAAAACTAGTAATTGCACGTTGATCATTGAGGGTGTTTCCGCATTTCTTTCTAGTAATTTGAAAATTATTTCTTTAGTCAACAGAACGCAGGCAGGTGGGGGTTGATAAAATGGCTGAAATAGTAACCTTGCGGCTATAGGAGACGTGTGTGTCCACCTTTCTGCTACCTAGTGCAAATGGCCATAGCTAATTTTCCTGTTCTTTTATTTCAGGTGTGGGTGCAGCTGAGGCATCGCACGGCTCCAGTGGGAGATGTCGGCAAAAAGCCTGGGAGCTGCGCGGCGCAGGAGGACGCGCTGCCGAAAGTGTGAAGCCTGTGTGCGCACCGAATGCGGCGAGTGTCACTTCTGTAAAGACATGAAGAAATTTGGGGGTCCGGGGCGCATGAAGCAGTCTTGTCTGAAGAGACAGTGCACAGCGGTGAGTGTGGGCTGGGGGGTGGTAGTGCGAACGGCAAGTTAAAGCGGAATTCCTCTATAAAAAAATAAAAAAAGAATTAAGTCAGCAGCTACAAATAATGCAGCTGCTGACTTTTAAAATATGGACACTGTAATGGTCACCACCGTTTACGATATCCATTCCTATGCCCCAACCACGACAGCTTATCCAACAAGCCAGCAGACCCGATCCATAAGAATTCCCTCAGAGGGACGAGACATACGCTCTGTGTTCTGAGTCAAATGTATGAATGTTTTAATGGTAAACTCTAGGGTTGTCCCGATACCACTTTTTTAGGACCGAGTACAAGTACCGATACTTTTTTTCAAGTAGTCGCCGATACCGAATACCGATACTTTTTTTAAACGTGTCCACATATTGCAGCCATGTCATGTCCCCCACATATTGCAGCCATGTCGTGTCCCCCACATATTGCAGCCATGTCGTGTCCCCCACATATTGCAGCCATGTCGTGTCCCCCACATATTGCAGCCATGTCGTGTCCCCCACATATTGCAGCCATGTCGTGTCCCCCACATATTGCAGCCATGTCGTGTCCCCCACATATTGCAGCCATGTCGTGTCCCCCACATATTGCAGCCATGTCGTGTCCCCCACATATTGCAGCCATGTCGTGTCCCCCACACCTCCGGCTCCTCTTATTATACCGCCGCCGCTGCTGCCTGGTTAATCCCCGTGCAACACAGCGAGCATTACAAGTTTTCAATGGTAAACTTGTAATACCCGCGGCGCCATGTATAGACACGCGATTGGACGGATCCGTCCAATCGCGAGCAGAGGGGGAGTGTCTATGCACGTATCCGATATCGGGACAGCCCTAGTAAACTCAGCTGCTTCTTTTACAGTTGCAAACATGTCACCGTTAATCACAGGGACAATGAAACTCTCCACCCCCCCTCATCACACAATGAACTTCAATGACATTCAGAGGACATAATTATCCCCCAGACGTTCTGACTCTGCCAATAAGTGATTCACCTGCAGAATACAAATTCCTATGTCAGACGTTCTGTCTCCGACACCTGATCATCAATAGGCTTTAAACAGTGTTATTAGCATCACACAATGGAATGTCTTTCAGGAGCCAGCCTCAATTAACACCTCAACAGCCTATGTTAAACAGAGGAATGGGTCACTATTGACCGGTAGGGTCAGAATAAGCCAACAACTTGTAATATCTCAAGATCCTGCAATACATGATTTATCAGTAATGTCCCATTTCATGTAACTTGATATAATATCTGTCACCCTATGCCCTTATCGGACATAGGATGACCCTAGACATAAGTCATCAGTGATTCTGGCACAGGCGTACCCCCCCCCATCCTTCAAAAGTCTTTGGGTGTCACGGGTCATGCCGTTACAGACACTTAGCTGTCCAGGGCGCCCACGATGTCAACAACCGAAGCCGATCTGGCTCTCGGGTGGAGGCGCCGCCATATCCGGTAAGGGAACCAGGAAGTGAAGCCTTGCAGCGGGGCGCGCTGCGCGATCACACTGGTTCCTGCTGTCTTCTGGGACCTGTGTGTCTCCCAGAAGACAGCGGGGGGAACATGGAAGGGGCCGGACCTGGCCTAGGACATGGTGGGGGTTGGGCGGGGCGGCTGGTGGCGAGTACACCTTGAGGCCTGGCTAGTAGCTCAGGACTTGAAATTTTGAGCCCTGTTATATTGATGGTGACGGGGTCTTGGAAGGGCTATGGAGACTCCGTGGAAAGAGTTTCTGTGCAAAAAGGAAGATGCTGACTACCTAATGTGAGGTCTTTGTCACGGACAATTGCCACGAGAAGGGCGCCACGGTCTAGGTCCGCTTTAACAAGATGCTTATGAGGATGTCCGATATCCATACATGGATAATGGGGGGAGTATTGTAAGCAGTGTAATGAGATCTCCTTTCCTCCACAGCCCGTACTCCCCCATACTGCCGTGTGTCTTCTGTGCGGAGATGCCGGGAAGGAAGAAACTGCCCAAGATGAGGATCAGAAGTTTAATCTGTCGCTCATGGAATGTACCATTTGTAATGAGATTGTTCACCCCGGCTGTATCAAGGTGAGGCACCCCCACTGAGTCGAGCAGCCTGCTTCTGGGTTTTCACCTACTCTCTGATCACTCTCTTCCTTGTATGGCTTCCAGCTTTTGTAATTGTTTCCTTTTACTCCCGCTTTTTTTCTCTCCTTCAGATGGGCAAAGCCGAAGCGGTTATTAACACTGAGATTCCAAACTGCTGGGAATGTCCAAGATGTAAGCGTGAAGGGCGGACCTGCAAGGTGAAGTACCTGATTTTGTTGTTCCGGAGTTGGAAGGCAGGGGGCGGTAGAGTCAGTGAGATGGACTTTGTCGTCAGTCCAGGAAAAGCGGTCCGGGTACATATTGCATCCTAAGGCCCCGTACACACGACCGAGCTTCTCGGCAGAATCCAGCGAGAAGCTCGATCGTGTGTACGTTTTCGCCGAGCAAACTGACGAGCAAGGCGTCAAGCCAAAATAGAGAGCAGGTTCTCTATTTCCTCGACGGGCCATCGGGACTAATGGCTCGATGCCTTTTTCGACAGCCTGGTCGACGAACCCGCCGCCGGCCGAGAACCTCGTTGGGCGGAACGATGGGTTTAGCCCGACGAGGTTCTCGTACGTGTGTACGCGGCCTCAGACTTTAGGGTAATTGGGGGTTGCAGGTGCCATCAATCCATGGAAGGTGGGACTACTTTTGGTAACTTATTTGTGAGCTCAATTGGGGGGCAGGAACCCTTTTGTGTCTGCAATCCTTAAATGATAGGCCAGTGGACTGGTATTGGAAAAATCAGTTTTGGGGTGAATATCCTTCTTCTTTTTTTTTTTTAAGGGGTCTTCAAAAAGTCTATCACCGATACCAGTTTTTTTTAAGATTGAGTATAAGTACCGATACTTTTCCTCAAGTACTCACCATTACCGATACCTATCATCATTATTATTATTATTATTATTATTATTAATAATATTATTTTCTCTATTGTTTGGGGTGGGGAAGGGCAAGGTGGGTATTTGGGAACCCAATTACTGCACTATAACACCCAGCAGACCTGCCCTTCCCCCTCCAAGGTTCTGCAGCAGCAAATTCTGGCTCAGTGTAGGACACACTACTTGCCAGGCAGGCAGATATGTCACCCCACAGCCACCCGCAGAGGAGCCTGAGGAGGAGAAGCACATCGCCAGAGGGGGCGGAGCTGACATGAGGGCGGAGCTGACGCGAGAGGGGGCGGGCAAGGGAAATCCCCACTGGCAGCCCAAACGTCATTGGTTGTTAAGGACGCGGCGGCCTTGCTCCTTAACTACTAATGACTGCCTGCGCTATTCTTTTGTATACATTTCATCTGTAGGCAGAGGAATCACGCTGACAGATGAAAGAGCCGAACCTGAAGGTATCGGTGCATCTGCAGGAATATTGCTTGGTATCAGTGCAACCCTAAAAAAAAAAAAAAAAGTGTTTGTGTGTATAATATTTTGTGTGTGTGTGTGTGTGTGTGTGTGTGTGTGTGTGTGTGTGTGTGTGTGTATGTAAACATTTTGAAGAGCCCTTGTAGAATACAGGTCTGTTGCTTGATATAAAGAAACGGGTTAACGTGTTTTTGTTTTTTTTCTCTTTTCAGGATCCCCTGGACGGATCGGGGAAAAAGCGCCCTGATAACGGTGAAGACGCTGTGCGATGGAAACTGACAGACGATACTGCCCCGGGTAAGAAGAAAACCGATGATAATCAGGGACACAAAAGAAAGAAGGAGAAGGAGCCAGTGCAGGATATCGCAGCGAAGAAAAAGGTAACGGAATGTCAATCCACCGCTGCCTGCAGTTAACCACTTCAATACTGGCCCATTGTGATTTGACGGCCAGAGATGGGATCTACCATCCTAGGTGGACGTCAAATGACGGCCTGGGCTTTGCGGATGAATATCTGAATGATGGCTGCAGCCAGAGGCATCATTCAGATATCCTCTTCTTCAGCCGGCGATTCTGCACGACATAAGAACGATCATAGCGGCGGTTCCGCCGCTTGATTGTTCTTACAGGCCGCGGGAGGGTACATCCCCCCCCCCCCCCTCCCGCCGCCATCTGGTGCTTCTCCGGGCTCTCCCGTGCCTTCGGGGGCCCGGAGAACGAATCGTCCGGCGTCGGCAGGCAGCATAGAGATGACTGGTGACCAGATGGTCACCAGTCATCTCTATGACCGTCGGAGGAACCGGGCGCCATGTGATGACGTCACGCCCGGGTCCCCGTAAGTAAACAAAGCCGCGATTGCGGCTGTAAGCAACCATTCATGAGATCGGTGAATTTTTTTTTTTCACCGATCTCATGGTTTCCAGCCTGGAGGAGAGATGTGAGGTCTTATTGACCCCCCCCCCCGCATCTCTCCTTAAAGAGGACCTGTCGCACACATTTCTTATTACAAGGGATGTTTACATTCCTTGTAATAGGAATAAACGTGGGAAAAAAAAAAAAGTGTAAAAATAAATAAAAAATAAGTAAAAAAATAAATAAAAGATTAAAAAAAAAATTAAAACGCCCCTGTCCCCGGTAGCTCGCGTGTAGAAGCGAACGCACACGTAAGTCCCGCCGACATATGTAAACGCCGTTTAAACCACATATGTGAGGTATCGGCACGTGCGTTAGAGTGCCAGCAACAAATCTAGCACTAGATCTCCTCTGTAAATCTAAACTGGTAACCTGTAAAAAAAAATGTATGCGTTGCCTATGGAGATTTTTAAGTACCGAAGTTTGGCGCCATTACATGAGTGTGCGCATAATTAAAGCGTGACATGTTGGGCATCTATTTACTCGGTGTAACATAATCTTTCACATAATACAAAAAAATTGGGCTAACTTTACTGTTTTTTTTTTTTTTATTCATGAAACAATTTTTTTTACAAAAAAAAAAGGCGTTTGAAAAATTATTGCGTAAATACCGTGCAAGATAAAACGCTGCAATGACCGTCGTTTTATTCCCTAGGATGTCTGCTAAAAAACGTATATAATGTTTGGGGGTACTGCGTAATTTTCTAGCAAAAGAATGATGATTATTACATGTAGGTGAGAAGTGTCAGAATAGGCCCGGTATGGAGGTGGTATAAAAGCCCGGTATTGAAGTGGTTAAAGGAGTCCAGGCTTTTTTTTAGGCTCCTGTCCCATGTTTTACCTTGTATGACATCCTTTCAGGAATGACCAATTGTGGGGCAGCTCGGCGATGTGACTGATCAGATTACCTGCTCACTTGTACCATGTGACCTCTGTGACAAATCAAAGCAGGTCACATGACAGTTGCACACAATAGATGGCTTCCTTTAATGCCATTCATGGTGTACAGTTGTGTTGCTAGCTGTGATTGGCCAATTTGATCACATGGTACAGACAGGGCCAATCACTCCCAATTTGTACCATAGTATTAGCTTTGACTCATTACAGCTAATCGTACCAAAACAAACTGAACGATTCAGTAAAATACTTGCTTATAGCAATGCAATTCACTGCTATAAACAAACCTAATGTTGAAAAAAAAAAATCCCGATTACTTCCCCAGAGTAGTACAATGTTCGGTTAGCGGTGTGTTTTTTTTTTTTTACTGTTACATGTTAAAGTGGCTGTAAACCCAACCAGACAACTTGCACCTACGGGTATGCCTAGATTAAGGATTACCTATAGGTGCAAGAAATATCTCCTTAACCTACATGGTTAAGGAGGTATTTGCAGAAAACTCTGCACCAATGTCTACGGGGCATGCGCGCCGTAGACGCTGGCGCAGGCGCACTGAGAGTGCTGGTCTTCTGAATGGGATAATGCCGGAAACTAGCGCTTGCGCAGGGATCGTGCCGGTCCCGCGCACATGCATGGGAGTGACGTCATCGCCGCTCCGGCCAGTCACAGCCCCAGAGTGGCGCTACAGGGAATATGCTCTGAGGGGACATGCAGGCGGAGGGGAACAAGGAGCGCTTCGGGGGCTGTGATCTCAGGTAAGTGCCACGTAATGAGCTAATATGCTATGCATGCTAGCTCATTATGCCTTTTTCTTGCAGGGTGTGTTTTAATTTTTTTTGGGGGGTTTACTTCCTCTTTTAATGCCCTTGATCACCGCCATACCAGTTATATGATGACACTGTACTGCACTGGTGACAGTATGTTAAAAAAAAAAGTAAATCTTTATTTATTTTTTCTTTAAGTGGAGTTTCCATCCCAAATTTTCATTATTGTGCTCATTAGACCTAAAGGGGAAAAAAAAAAGCTTTTTTTTTTTTTTTACTCGCCTGGAAATGCCTGTTGCTATGCGGTCCCACAAAATCTGCCTTCGCAATTATCTAGGATCCTGACGTCGTCTCCCTCGGCTCCTCAGCATGCGAATGCTCCTGGGAAATGTGTGTCATCGTTTCCCAGGATGCAGTGCGCTACCCAATTATCACTCCCCATCCAAGACTTCCAGGAAGTGCTTGTGGACTTCACAATGCCCACAAGCAAAATGACAACGGTGTGGACATCGTTTTATAAACTATCTTTTTTGAATAACTATGCGGAGCGGCGGTGGATTGTAAAATAGTAAGTGACGGATTTATATTATAAAAACGCATGATGAAAGGACATACATTTAAAAAATGCTAATTGTGGTTGGAACCCCCGCTTTAACGGTCCAAAAAATTATGACAAAAAAAAAAAAAAAAAAAAAATTCAGAGAACCCGCCATGCCTCCTTACTAAATACCTTGGACTGTATATTTTCCAAATAGGGGTCATTGGGGGGGGGGGTATTTGTACTGTCCTGACATTTTCAGGTCTTGAGAAATAAGATCGTCCGTCGGTACATCGGATTGATCAGTTTTCAGATCTATACCATCTTTGTAGATTCTATAACTTTCCTACAGATTATTATACACTGATTTTGAGTTATTTTCACCAAAGAAATGTAGCGGAATAAATTTGGGGATAAGATTTTTTTTATTTTTTTTTTATAAAAGATTATTTATTTCCAAAATTTTATAACGGAAATATTTTCTCACCGCTTTCTTCTTGCAGATAAAGGCTGAGAAAGATAAGAAAATTAAAAAGGTGAGTGAGGATCTCTGACCGCCATGTTTTATTTCCCATTAAAGCGGAACTACACTGTATCTGAGCACCGCAAACCAAAAACACTATTTAAAGTTTTTTTCTTTCTTTTTTTTTCTTCAGCCCCCGACCGTTATGCAAGTTAAGGACCTTGCCCCTTTTTGCGATTCGACACTGCGTCGCTTTAACAGACAGTTGCGCAGTTGTGCGATGTGTCTCCCAAACAAAATCGGCGTCCTTTTTTCCCACAAATAGAGCTTTCTTTTGGTGGTATTTGATCACCTCTGCGGTTTTTATTTTGGCGCTATAAACAAAAATAGAGTGACAATTTTGAAAAAAAACAATGTTTTTAACTTTTCCCTATAATAAATATTCCCCAAAATAAATTATATATATATCATTTTTTTTTTTCTCAGCTAATGCCGATACTATGTATTCTACATATTTTTGGAGAAAAAAAAAAATCACAATAAGCGTTTTATTGATTGTTTTGCGCGTAAGTTATAGCGTATACAAAATAGGGGATAGTTTTATGGCATTTTCTATATTTTTTTTTTTTTTACTAGTAATTGCAGGGATCAGCTTTTTTTTATCGTGACTGCAACATTATGGTGGACACTTTTGACACTATTTTGGGACCATTGTCATTTTTACAGCGAACAGTGCTATACAAAAGCACTAATTACTGTGAAAATGACACTGGCAGTGAAGGGGTTACCCTGTAGGGGTGAAGTGTTCCCTTATGTGTTTCTTACTGTAGGGGGGCGCGTGACGTCACTGATCGTCGTTCCCTATGACGGAACAGACGATCAGTGACAGGCTGACTGGGAAGCACTGGGAGAGGTTTACTTACCGATTCCCGTTCTTCAGCTCTGTGACCGGGTCGCGAGCGCGCCGGCACGCTCGAGACCCACGGCTGGGCTTCTTAAAGGGGACGTACCTGTACGTCCATGTGCCCAGCCATGCCATTCTGCCATCGTGTTTAGTTGTGCGGCAGTTAAGAGATGGGTGGATTCCTCATCTGTCTGATGCTGCATCTGTCCCCCCTGGCACCTATGCACTGAGAACAGAGCGATCGAACATAGCTGATCACTCGGTTCTGACAGCTCCCCGAGCAGAGAGCTGCTGCCTGTCAATCAGCCTCTGCCCCCTCCTTTCTCACGGAAGCGCTGAGCCATGGACAGGGAGCGGTTTTCTCAGACTCCATGGCTTGCTAAGAAGCAGAGCGGGGTGTCAGTCCAGGCACCTGGCGGATCCGGACTACCATTGTCGGGATGATGAGGTGCCTGGACTGATTTCTGTGACGTCGGCAGAGAGTTTAGGCCACTGTCTTCTGAAATCGGCTTTAAGTTTTTAAAACCAGTAAATATAATATAGCTTCCTATCTATTTACTAATACTAGCAGCATGAAGATTAAAAATAGTGCTGATTGAAAGAGTGAAGTTCCGCTTTAAAGTGGTTGGTTATACACAGTGAAGTGATAATCCTCAGGTGATACAGAGAGAGGAAACAAATCCTTTTTAAAGAAGTTGTACCTATTTTTCTGCAGCTCTCTCTCCACTACAGTTACCTAAAGCACACATTTTACACAGCATTTCTTGGCTTCAGGTGGCACGGGGTGGGGATCTGATAATACACTGCGGAGCATAGGGCATGGAGCCGAGTGTAATCTGAGACCTGAGTAGAGGGAATGGCCCCCCATATCCTTTCTCGTCTTATACACATCTAATGTCGTCAATCACCTTCTGTGCGCTAGAGGGTGGCAGGGCCATCTCCCGGGATTCTGTGGTGTTGAGAGAACCTGTCAGAAGTGACTCAAGCAGATAATCGAGGGAGGAGAGCTGGTAGGAACCACTCTAGGTGCTTTGGATTGGGGCTAGTACATTCTGTAGAGGCAGGTGCTGTTCTGTTTTTAGATGTTCTTCTGATGGAATTTCTTGACATTTCTGCTTTTTATTACACAGGAACCTCAGACACCAACCGAACCCACTCCAGTGCTGGACCGCTCCCACCAGCGGGAGAAGATCGAGCGCTTCAAGCAGATGTGCCAGATGTTGGAGAGAGCTCGCAGCACCACCTCCAGTTCCAGCTCAGATTCCGACTCCGATTCCGACTCCAAGGGCTCTCCGGGGAGCAGCGGGACAGGGGAAGGCGGGGATAGCAGGACCTCGCGTGTCAGCTTCAGTACCAGCTCAGACGAGGAAGACGATAAAGGAAGCTCTACAGATGGACAAAATGGCACCAGGAACGGCAAACAGAAGTCGCCCAGGTCAAATTGCCGGGAGAAGGAGAACCGGAGAAGCACGGGGGCTGCCGTAAAGAAGGGAACTTGTAGCAGAAATGCGGTACAACCCTTGTCCAGGAGCCAACTCTTAAAAAGGCCGCTGGTCCCCTCTCCGCCAAAGCCCCCTCCCCTGCAGCTAGAGAGACACGTGGTACGACCCCCTCCACACAGCCCTGAACCAGACTCTCTTCCCCTGGACAGTGGAACGGACCATGTCATGCAGAGGGGGGTCTGGCTATCTGTGTTCAGGCACTTGGGACAGAAAGAGCTGTGTGTTTGTATGCGGGTGTGCCGAACCTGGAACCGGTGGTAAGAACCAAGTGCTAAAATATGCAGGCTTTGCTTACCTTTTGGGAAACTCTCTACTGCACGGATGTAAACGGAAAGAGGGACCCCTTTTTTCCTTGATTCTTGTTCATGAAGCATGCTGATTCATTTGCTTTTTAAAGCTGAACTCCATAGGTGGAGGGGGGGGGGGGACTACCCTTACAGTGGGTCCCTCTGCCCACTGCAAGGGTTACTTTTTGCCTAGGGGGGTGATTGTATAAAATGTACTTATCTTACTCCTCTCTCCCACCTTAGCCGGTGCTTCTCTCCGCTGCTTGGGATGGTAGACAGGTCATTGGCATCCTCCTGTACAATGTAGGACTGTTGGTCCTGCATTGTACAAGATGATGTCCGTTTTTTAGCTGGGGGCTGGGCACATAAACAAGAGGAAGCCTGCAAGACTGAGGAATAAGATGAGTACCCCACACATTACTTTTTATTTATGTAGGGTGTGTGTGTGTGTGTGTGTGTGTGTATATATGTATATGTGTGTGTATGTGTGTGTATATATATATATATATATATATATATATGCATATAACACACACTTTTTCACCCTAAAAATCAAATGCAAATGGCGTGTGCGTGTTATAGACCAATACTTAAATGTTAGCTGCCTTGGAGAGGACAGGGAGGGGGCGGGACGAGCGCCCTCGGATTACATACATGAGAATCTCCTGTTTACTCTGCAGCCTCTGTAATAGGAAGTCTGTCTATCACTTATCATTGTATGTAATCTGTCAGCGCTCCTCCTGTCCCCCTCCAAGGCTGCACCGATGGCAATGGTGAGGCTTCAGATGGACACTGACCCTTATTTTGCTTCAAAGTTCTTTTTAAAGGGGTTGTAAAGGTACACTTTTATTTTTTCTATTTTTTTTGTTCCGCCTAAATATCTTCCTTTACCTTAGTGCAGTGCTCCTTCACTTACCTCTTCCTTGATTTTTGCTTTTAAATGTCCTTATTTCTTCTGAGAAATCCTCACTTCCTGTTCTCCTGTCTGTAACTCCACACAGTAATGCGAGACTTTCTCCCTGGTGTGGAGTGTCATGCTCGCCCCCTCCCTTGGACTACAGAAGAGTCAGGACGCCCACTAACACACAGCTCTTTTCTCTATCTGCAACGTAGAGCGTCCTGACTCTCCTGTAGTCCAAGGGAGGGGGCGAGCACGACACTCCACACCAGGGAGAAAGCCTCGCATTACTGTGTGCGGTTACAGACAGAACAGGAAGTGAGGATTTCTCAGAATAAGGACATTTAAAAGCAAAATGGAAGGATGAGGTAAGTGAAGGAGGACTGCACTAAAAGAAAGGAAGATATTTATGGAAAAATAATTGTACCTTTACAACCCCTTTTAAGTTTCCTTCCTGAAACTTCCATCTTAAAGTGAAGGTGCATGTTATATGCTGATTAAATACGGTATATTATCTGTGTTTATTTTTTGTGTATGTAGCTTGAAGACAGTTTTTGTAATATACAGCTGTATTTCGAACATCCAAGTGAAAGATCTAACATTAACTTGTCAGGGGAAAAAAGAAATTCAATAACCGAATCACTGAGTTGGACAAAGGACCATCCCCCCTCCCCCCTTCCTGTAAACTCCTTCAGTTGTAGCTAACCACTTTCTCAATGGCACGCAAAGCCATCTGACTTTAAACTGTGATTAGCTCAACACGATGAGCTTTCCTGGAGCATTTCAGTCCCTGGTAGTGCAACTGAAGCAAACAATCGACTATGGGTGGCAAGGCACTGTCATCGGGGTCTCTGGGATAAAGTTGTGGAGAGGTACAAGTCAGGAGATGGATACAAAAAGATTTCAAAAGTTTTATCAATGGCTAGAAGCCCAGTGAAGTCTATTATTAAGACCCTCCCTGGATCAGGACGTCGCTCCAAACTGAAGGAGCCAGGAGGAAGCTGGTGAGAGAGGCCACCATGAGGTCTACAGCCTCTGGAGCAGTTGCAGGAATTTATGGCACGGAGTGGTCATTGTGTGACATAAATATCATAAATTCTCTACAAATGTGACTTGGATGGGAGGGATGTAAGGAAACGGGAGCTCCTCAAGAAAGGCCACATGCAGTCACCACTGAGCTTTACCAAAATTCACCTTGAAAATTCTGAGGTCACATAGAAAAAAATGTTTTCTGGTCAGATGAGACAAAAATGTTGTTTGGCCTCAACGCCAAACGATATGTCTGGTGGAAATCCAATACAAGTCGCCATCCAAATAACGCCATTCAGACACCCCACAGTAAAGCATGGGGGGTGGAAATATCCTGTTAATTGGCGATGGTGGTAATATCCGGTTATGGGGGTGTTTCCCTGCAGCAGGGACTGGGGCACTTGTCAGGCTAGAAGGAAAATGGATGGGGCAATCAAACATCAAATTCTGAGAAAAATCTGCTGCTCTCAGAACGTTGTCAATGGGAAGAAGTAGGGTTGTCCCGATACCACTTTTTTGAGACAGAGTACAAGTACCGATACTTTTTTCCAAGTACTCACCCATACTTTATTTTTAAGTCATGTGACAGTGTTTTTTTTACATTGATTTATTTTTTATTTTTTGCTAATTTATAGTGATCTTTTATTTTTGGAGGGGGTGGGGGTAGTGGATGGTCAGTGTGTCAGTGGGGGGGGGGGGGGCTTTGGTGAGATATCAGGGGTCTTAACAGACCTCTGACATCTCCCCTCTGAGACAAGGAAAGGGACTAGGGACACAGATTTCCCAATCCCTTTCTCAGCTGCGCTAAAAATTAATGGAGAGAAGACGGCGTCTTCTCTTCATTCATAAACTGAAACATTGTAATCACAGTTTACAATGTTTCAGTTATGTGAATGAACAGTCAGTGAATACTGACTCTGTCCATTCGGAACAGCAAGAGTTTACCGGCTCCTACCACTGCTCTCCATCCTGACAGTTCCAGGGGGACACGGAGGGAGAAGGAAAACACAGCGGGGGAGACGGAGGGAGAAGGAAACCGCGTGGGTGACATGGAGGGGGAGAGACTGCAGCAAAACGGAGGGGGACGGGAGGAGGACACAAGACGGTCAGCGGTGATCATGTGTGGGGGAGTTACAAGCACCGATCACCGCTGATTTTAAAGCAGCTGAAAGCCACGGGTGGTGGGGGTTGGGGATGAAGAGAGAAGCGGAGAAAGTACATTTAAATCTATACAGCAGTGATCGGTGCTTGTAACTTCCCCGCGCACTGATCACCGGTGACTGTAAAAAGTATCGGGTGAAGCATCGGAAGCATTTGGCTGAGTACAAGTACTCGGGCAAATGCTTTGTACCGATACTAGTATCGGTATCGGGACAGCCCTAGGAAGAAGGTTTGTCTTCCAACATGACAATGACCCAAAGCACACAGCAAAAATGACCACACAGTGGTTCAGGGAGAAAAAGGTCCTTGTATGGCTTAGTCAGAGCCCAGACTTGAATCCCATTGAAAATCTGTGGAATGTATTGAAGACCACAGTCCACGTACTGTCACCATCAAATGTAACTCTAGCAGTTCTGCAAAGAATAGCGGGCAAATATTGCAAAGTCCAGATGTGTAAATTTAGTAGAGACAAATCACAACAGACTAAAGGCTGGAATTAAAGCAAAATGTGGTCCAACAAAATACAAGGGGGCAGTCCTTTTTCCAACTAAGCGATTCTGTTTTTTGCCATGTTGGTGTTAGATCTTTCATTTGGATGTTATACGTTGGACATGGAGTTAATACAGCTGAATAAAACTGCGTTGGTCTCAATGTCAGGCTGCAAAACATCAAAATGTGATTATTTTCTATACTCACTGTTTGGTAATACTATTGGCAAAAGTATTGGGACACCTGCCTTTTTCTTTTTTCTTTATATCGTGACTGCGACATTATGGCGGACACTTTTGTTGCTATTTTGGGACCATTCATATTTATACAGCGATCAGCTGGAGCGACGTGATCAGGGCGCAAGCGCATATTGCAGGAGGTATCTCTCAATGGGGGGATACCATTTCACGGGCACAATTGAAACCTATACCAACAGCGGGAGGAGACTGTAGTTCTCACATTGTACCTCGCTGTTGCGGAACGGCTTTACAGTGTGCTGCCGGTACAGTTTCCCCCGCTGTTTGTACGTACAGGTTTAAATTGTGGCTGTGAAATTGTATCTCCCATCGAGAGATGCCTCCTATGATGTGCGCAAGCGCCATGGTTACGTCAGGCCAGCTGATCAGCAAATCAGCTGTTGTGCTATGACGTACAGCGCATGCGCAGTTCATCCCTGCAAATATTCGACGGGGGGCACTTCTCGACAGAATACCGACACTAAAGCAGCCTTTTTTTTTTTTAACTGAGCTAATTTACATTAATGTGCATATACACACAGGTGCAAAAACAACCGCTGTGCATTCTTCAGTAAAACATTTTTTATGGGAAAAATTTTAATTTTTGGTCAATTCACACTTTATGCGCGCAAATACATGTGCGTTTGTCAAATGTGTGCCCATGTACACACAAAAAATGCACAAATAAGTTTGTGCGAAAATTGTGCAAACGCTAATGCGTGCAAATGCATACAAAAAAAAAAGGTCTGAAAAACATGCTCAAACAGGAGTATCGTGTGCAAGAGGTCTTAAAGGAGTTGTAAAAAAAAAAAAAAAAAAATTCACCTTAATGCAATCTATACATTAAGGTAAAAACATCTGATGCTGCCGACTCCTGTTACACTTACCTGACCCCTCGAAGTCCCGCGCTCGGTCCCGAGATCCTCTTCGCTCCTCAGCCTGGCGGCTGATTGGCAAGAGCGGATGGATTGAGAGCAGCGCAGCCATTGGCTGGCGCTGCTGTCAATCACATCAGTGACGCGGCAAGCCAAGGGGAGGGGCCGAGTGATACAGTGAGCGTTGTCATATACTATGTAGGATTGGGAAAGGGTTTTGAAGCGCCAAGAAAGCGACGTGAGAGATATTTTTTTCAAAAAAATAGTTCCTCTTCCGTTAATGGACGGACACAGCAGCAATTAACCTTAGGGTTCATCATCCTTCCTTTCAGGAGAGACTAGGCAGAAAACAGCACTTCAAGTGTTAAAGCACTTCTCTCAGTACAGCACCTCCCAGGGAGCAGGTCCCCCGGGTACATCCCACTCTCTGCATCATGCAGCCCCAGTTTTTTTCTGCCTAGCTTAAGGAGAAGACATGGCTCTTCTGGAGCCCATGTGCTCTGGAGATTTTTTGCGATATTTTATTTATTTTTCCGCTTTTTGTTTAATTTTTTTTCTGCATTTTTGGATCCTGGGATCTACAATCAACTGTGACAGGCTGGATCCTTGTAGTCGTCCTTCCCCCCCCCCCCCCCCCCCCCCCCCCCCCCCATGCTCAGCCATCAAGCATGTGCCGGCCTTTAGCTACGCGCTGGGCCGTCCATGACATGCCCCGTTGCTCCAGGGGTGGCCGGTGAGCTATACGCTCCAGGGCACACATATGACCGGTCTCTATGGCTGTGTCGCAGTGTGCCGGCCCGACAGCCATGCCGTAACTGCGGACGTTGGGTCTGTCTGGAATGCCTCCAGCCGGTGGTCGCAGAATGGGTAAGTAGTTTCCCCTTGCCTTGGCATGATGGTTCGGCTGGTGCATTCCTGGGGAGGTCGATCGGGGGTCCACCCTACTTTCCTCTTTCCCTTCCTCTCCCTGCTTCCCAGCATTGTGGGTGACGGCCGTGAGGTGGGGGGTATGCCTGGGGGGCTCCGTCCTACCTGGGGGCTGCGGCTGCTGTGGGGTGCTGTATGTCTTTTTATGCTGCTGTGTGTGTGCGGGGGGGGGGACCTGTAGGGTCTGGTGTTTTGTCACTATGTGTTTTAAAACGCGTTGGCCGCCGTTTTGCCGGGGACAGCCGCTCTTGACGATCGGCAGACATTTTCTTGTAGCCCGCATGCTTTTTTTTTTTTTTGCATATCGTGGAATGAGGGATAATTTTTGAAGCAAACGCAACGTGTGAACATGACTGTAAGGTAATCATTACATTTAGTGACGGGGCTTTTTCTTGGCCTTCAGAGCTCTTTGAAAAAAAAAAAAAAAGTCAAATTCCACATATTAACCACTTAAGGACCGCCGCATGTACATTTACGTCGGCAGAATGGCACCGACAGGCACATCAACGTATATATACGTTGGTGCCTTGGGGGGGATCGGGGGTCCGATCGGACCCCCCCCCCGTACATGCGGCGGTCCGCGCGGCTGCAGGAGCGATCCGACAAGTGGGGGCGGCTATCCGTTTTCATCCGCCCCCTCCGGATCGCTCCCAGCCAATGCGCGCGCCCGCCTGACCTGTCACTTCCTCCTCCTGTGTAAACACAGGAAGGAGGAAGCGACGTGATCTCTCCCTCGGCGTTTGTTTCAAGCGCCGCTGAGGAGAGATCACTACAGAACAAGTAAGTCTGCACCAAACAGCACACTGACACACACATTTAACCCCCGCGATCGCCCCCCCCCCCCCTCCCCCTGTCACAGTGTCACTGAATGCAGTAATCATACATGTATGATTACTGTATTTAGTGTCAGTGTGACAGTGTGACAGTCAGTCAGTGTTAGTGTCAGGGTAGCCCCCCCCACCCCCCCCAATAAAGTTTTAACCCCTTGATCACTGCCCTAGTTAACCCTTTCACTCCCTATTGCCAGCGTCACTAAGTGATCATTTTTCTGATCGCTGTATTAGTGTCGCTGTTCCCGCTAGGTAGCTAATTTTTTTTTAATGCGATTTTTTTTTTTTTTTTACTAAAGACATGTGGCTAAATAAATTTTGGCCTAAATGTATGACTAAAATTTAGTTTGTTTTTTTATTATAACAAAAAGTAAAAAATATTGATTTTTTTTCAAAAATGTCGCTCTATTTTTGTATATAGCGCAAAAAATAAAAATCGCAGAGGCGATCAAATACCACCAAAAGAAAGCTCTATTTGTGGGAAAAAAAGGACACGAATTTTGTTTGGGAGCCACGTCGCACGACCGCGCAATTGTCTGTTAAAGCGACGCAGTGCCGAATCGCAAAAACCCCTTGGGTCATTTGCCAGCGTATTGGTCCGGGTCTTAAGTGGTTAAAGGCCTTAATGTGCTGCATGGTGTGAGTGGACAACAGGGAAATGGATGTCGGAGGGTTGGGCCTTCTTCCTACTTATTGGTGGGTTGTGTCGCTGACCAACAGGAAACGGGATTGGGTCTGGTCCCCTCCCCCATCCCTTATTTAATGTAATGAGTAGTAAATGTACCAATAGGGAAACGGATGTAGGAGGGTTGGGCCTGGTCTTCTGTAGTGACCCCCTGACTAATGGTATGCTCTCTGTCACGGCAGGTGCTGCGATCGACGACTCTGGACTTCCATCGACTTGAGCAGGCGGAAATCAATCACCCCTCCGATGCTAAGTGGTATAGTCCGACGACAGCCGGTCAGACTAGACCTGAGCTGGACCAACATATCTGAGAAACAGCTGACCTGGCTGATACACAGACTGCAGGGTGAGTGATCGGGGGGGTGTAAAGGAAATGGAATGAAGAGGGCGGTGACTTCTCTGTGCTCATTCTTCTAATTCTCCCTCCAGGATTAAAGGAGCTTCTATTGGCTGGCTGTACATGGAGCGCAGTCTCCTCTCTGTGCACGGCCTCCTTCCCCTGCCTGTCTCTGCTGGACCTCGGCTGGGTACAGGGCATGAAAACCTCCCACCTCCGAGAGCTGCTCTCACCTCCCTCCACCGACTGCAAGACAGGTAAGTGTCACTCCCACTTTCCACTGATTGGCTGTATCCCTGCATCTGCTTTCGAGGGCAACGCTGCTTTAAAGTGTATGTAAACCAGGGGTCTTAAACTGGCAGCCCTCCAGCTGTTGCGAAACTACAAGTTCCATGAGGCATTGGAAGGCTGACAGTTGCAAAGCATGACTCCCACAGGCAGAGGCATGATGGGACTTGTAGTTTTGTAGCATCTGGAGGGCCTCCAGTTTGAGACCCCTGATGTAAGCCCTAATAATAAACTCCTATTTGGTCTGTTAATTATACCATTGAAAAAAAAAACCTGTTGATCCTGCCAGAAATACAGTGCAGTCTTGTGTATTCTGCAGTTTTTCTTGAACATTATCAGCCCTGCCCAGTTATATTTTGTGGCCTACAGAACACCTCCCCCTCATTTTTGTTGGGACGAGTTTTGTAGCCTTAACCACTTAACGCCCGCCGCATGTATATGTACGTCCATAGAATGGCACGTACAGGCAGATGGGCGTACATGTACGTCCCTGCCTTCTTGCGGGTCGGGGGTCCGATCGGGATCCCTCCCGCTACATGCGGCAGGCGTCTTACCTCTGGGAGCGATCCGGGATGAGGGGGAGGCTGTTTGTTTGTCCGCCCCCTCGCGATCGCTCCCAGCGAATCTGCTTCCCCCCCGCTCTGCCCACCCTCTGCCTGTGTAATGTAAACACAGGCAGAGGAAGTGATGTCACCTCTCCTCTCGGCGTTTTTTTCAATCCGGCGAGAGGAGAGAAGATATCACACAGTAAGTCGCACCAACACTACACTGACACCACACACATAGGCACATTAACCCCTCCGATCACCCCCAGCCCCCTATCACGGTGTCACTGATTGCAGTGATCATATATTTACTGATCACTGCATTTAGTTAATGTCAGTGTGACAGGCAATTAGTGTTAGGTCCAGGGTAGCCCCCGTACCCCCCTAATAAAGGTTTAACCCCTTGATCACCGCCCTAGTTAACCCTTTCATCCCCTATTGCCAGCGTCACTAAGCGAACGATTTTCTGATCGCTGTATTAGTGTGACTGTTGCCGCTAGGTAGCTAATTTTTATTTTATTTTTTATATTGCGATTTTTTTTTTTTTTTAACTAAAGACATGTGGCTGAATACATTTTGGCCTAAATGTTTGACTACAATTTGGTTTATTCGATTTTTCTTATAACAAAAAGTAAAAAATATTATTTATTTTTCAAAAATGTCGCTCTACTTTTGTTTATAGCGCAAAAAATAAAAATCGCAGAGGCAATCAAATACCATCAAAAGAAAGCTCTATTTATGGGAAGAAAAGGACTCGAATTTTGTATGGGAGCCACGTCGCACGACCGCGCAATTGTCTGTTAAAGCAGCGCAGTGCCGAATTGTAAAAACTCCTTTGGGCATTTAGCAGCATATTGGTCCGGGGCTTAAGTGGTTAAACCACTTCCTGCTCCTAGGGTGGCAGTATTGATCCTCCACATACACAGTACAGCGAGTGAGCGTTGTCCCGTATGACGGGGAGTGCATCACTGGCAGGATCACCAGCTGAAGATTATAGGGTTAAAAGAAACCAATGCAGCTACCGCATCTAAGTTGCAATATCAATTTTTTGTTCATGGGGTTAGATGAACTCTAGAAGTGTAAGCTGGTCTTTGGTTCCCAGGTCTGTAACCTGCTGTGCCCAATATGAAGGGTCTGCTTCATCCCTATGCTGAGCTTATGATTCCCACTATAGTGATGGGCCCCCCACTATCCCTGCACTGAGTGTTCGGGTCTGACTGATTTTTTAACCACTTGGTTACTGCCCCATAGTCAAAAGACGTCATGTTTTTAAAGATGGATATCTCGGTAACGGCAGCAGCTGCTGCCACAACCAAGGTATCCAACTTTAGTGCCGACGGTCCTGTAAACAATAACGGCGGTCTCCGCGGCATCGCCGTTATCGGTGGCGGGAAAGGGGCCCCCCTCACCGCTCTCCCACGCCCTCTGCCGCTTACCGGAGCCGTCAGTAGCGGCGGAGGCGATCGGGTCCGTTCGGCAGCTGTGTGGGGTTGCGAGTGAGGGAAAAATCGCCCCCACCCGTCCCCATAGCTCTGCTGGGCGAAAGTGACATCAAAACGTCAGTCCCGCCCAGCATCTTAAAGAAACATTTTTTTTTCTGTCATTTGAAAAAATGACAGTTTAATTTTTTTTTTTTTTTTTTTGCATTTAAAGTGGAAGTAAACCCTTCTATCTGTTATAGTCTCGTAAACACCGAATCTGAAAAACAGGCTCGGTAATCAAGTGGTTAAAGAGGAAGTAAAGCCCCTAAAAAACCCTGTAAGGCAAAGACCTAATGAGCTAGTATGCTTTGCACACTAGCTCATTGTGAGGTACTCTAAGATCAAAGCCCCCGCAGCGCCCCTCGTTCGCCTCCTCCGTCGCCGCCATTACTCCCAGAGTGACTTCTGGGTATCGTGGCTCCGGCACTGTGATTGGCCGGAGCCGCGATTGACGTCACTCCTGCACATGCGCACGGAAGCCGTCAGTGACAGGGCGATCGCCTTCACTAACGGCACGCTCGGTACGTCTAAGCCGCACATGCGCCGTAGATATCGGTGCAGTCTTTTCTGCAAATATCTCCTAAACTGTGTAGGTTTAGGAGATATTTCTTGTACATACAGGTAAGCTTTAATCCAGGCTTACCTGTAGGTCTAAGTGGTCTGTAAGGGTTTACAACCACTTTAAATTTAAGATTATGGAAATGCTTTATGGTAGATCAGAACATAGGTCCCATTGCTGGAGTCCCTAATAGATATTTAGAAGCCAGCAGCGGGTTACATTCCCATCTCCCCTTTCTCAGAGTCCTTCAGACTTGGGTCACTGCTTCCTGTTATGTTCTGCAGTTTGTAGGTTGCACAGCAGGTGGCACCCTTGTAATTTGTATCGGTACTGCAGAGCATATTTATTGTTCATAGCTGTTATCTATGTTTATTTTAATTGCTATGCCTCTATTGGTAGGAGAATGGAATACATATGCACAGTCCCCTTTTGTCATTTTGTGCTGTGAGAAGGATGTTGAATTGCAGGAGTCAAGTGACAACATGAATGTCATTTATGTTCTGGCAACTTGATTAAGGTTGCCACTAGGGTTGTCCCGATACCAGTATCGGTATCGGGACCGATACTGAGCATTTGCGGGAGTACTTGTACTCCCGCAAATGCCCCCGATGCCAGATCCGATACTACCCCTGTCGCCGCCGCCGCCTAGTTAATCAGTGTACGGGGAACATTACAGCTTTCATTTGAATAGCTGTAGTGTTCCCTGCCGCGCCGCGTATAGACACTCCCCCTTGCTCGGGATTGGACGTGTGATCTGTCCAATCCCGAGCAAGGGGGAGTGTCTATGCGTGGCGGGGAACACTACAGCTATTCAAATGAAAGCTGTAATGTTCCCCGTACACTGATTAACTAGGCGGCGGCGACAGCGGCGTCTGCATCTGTGGGGGGACATGGCTGCATCTGTGGGGGGACATGGCTGCATCTGTGGGGGGACATGGCTGCATCTGTGGGGGGACATGGCTGCATCTGTGGGGGGACATGGCTGCATCTGTGGGGGGACATGGCTGCATCTGTGGGGGGACATGCTGCATCTGTGGACACATTTAGAAAAAAGTATCGGTACTTGTACTCGGTCCTAAAAAAGTGGTATCGGGACAACCCTAGTTGCCACCTTTTCTTCATGCCAAACCTGGACACTTTTAAAGGCCTGGGACACCTTTTGGGTGCCCCACAGAGAGTAGTAATGTGGTGTGCATAGCGTGCTGCAGTTAAACGTGGGTGTGGCACTGGCCATATTGCTCTTGCTGACATCTCCCTGTACTCCAGTGATGCCGAACTTGTGCCCAGACAGCCGCCACAGCCCGGTCTAAATGTGTCCGGGTTTTTAATCTGCCTGAAACAGACACCTGGTTCAAAACCTCGACTGCCCGGGTAAATCCCGGACAGGTGGCAACCCTAATTTTCACCCTCAAGACGGCACCAGCCTAGCTGTCATTTACCAAGTTGGTAGAGGTACTGAACTGTGGAAGCCGTGCCCAGGGCAGAGGGCAAAAACCTGGTCACCGGTATTGCCTGTGGCCTCCCTGTTCCTGATTCTTTCCCCATGACTATCTTCCCATGCCTTGTTCTGTACTGTGTCTGTGTGGAGGCGGCCATCTTGGTAGAGGCAGGGCTTTGCTTCCTCATGTCGGAGCCTCCAGCAAGGAGAACGGTGATGAGCACAATATTGATATTACCAAATCTCCCTCTGCTTGGTGAGACTAGCCCTCTCATACTACAGCTATCTGCTTTTGTATTAACTTTGATCTGACGCCGGGTCCACTTTAGGTCACTTTATAAATGTTTTTGAAGTACAGATCTCTATGAAAACCTTAGCGTGATGATTACTTTGGGAAAGTCCATTCCATAGCACATTCCTAGTTAGAGATTTCCGTGCAGAGGTCCCTGTACTCCCACCAGGCTTGTATTTCTAATCCTTTTCTGTTTTCTCTTACAGTTGTGTCGGACCCCCGGGGCCGGTTGCCCTCCCTCTCTGAGCTGCGCCTGTGCGGTTTGGATATGGGGGACTCGGCCCTGCGTTTGCTGCTTCGCCACACTCCTCGTCTCAACCGGCTGGATCTTAGTCACTGCGTCCAAATCAGTGATCACGGGATCCACATACTGACCGCAGTCACCTCTCCGCTGAGGGACAGCCTCACTCACCTCAACCTCACAGGTAATGACCACATGGAGGCTTTATATAGTAAGGGAAAACCTGCAATGTTACCATTGCTTTTTCATTTTTTTTCCCCCCTCTCGCCTGTTCCCCATAAGCTGTATCGTGCTGCAGTGTGGATCCTCTTCTTTTTTTTTTTTTCATTTAACCACTTCCTGCCCGCAGTGCCCGTGTTCGCATGGTACATGTGCAGAGCCCGCCAGGAAGTGTGCACCGCGCTGCGCTAATCACAGCCAGGGAGACATTGTTCCGATCTCTGCAGCCGAGCATCCGGAAATGTCTCCCTGGCTGTGATTAAGCGCAGCGCCGTGCACACTTCCTGGCGGGCTCTGCACGTGTACCATGCGAACACGCCGGAGCTCATCCTTACCCGCAGTATGTCATATGATGTCCTTGACTTTCAGGGGGATATCTGATGCCTGCAGCTTCATTATTTTCTGCCAGCGATTCTGTGCATCATAAGAACGATCATAGCGACAGTTGATTGTTCTTGCAGCTGACGGGAGGGGACGTCTCCCTCTCCCACAGCCATCCGGTGCTTCTCCAGGCTCTCCTGTGCAATCGGGGACCCGGAAGAACGAATCGGCCACTGCCGGATGATGACCATAGAGATTTCCGGTGACCAGATGGTCACCAGTCATCTCTGACCATTGAAGGCCCGGGCGCAACGTTATGACATCACGTCCAGGTCGCAGATGTAAACAAATCCGTGGTCGCAGGTAGTAAGCATGAGATCAGTGATTTTTTTTTTTTTTTTTCGATCTCGCATATGTGTAAAAGAACATAAAAAAAATCCAGGATTTTGACAGCTAGCTGCTGCCATAACCACGGTATAAAACAAGAGGGGGTGGGACCAAGTCACACTGGCTTGGGCACAAGCCTGCAGGAGGGCCCCCATAGCAAGAGGCTTGGTATGGTGGCACACACAGAAGAGGAGCAGCGATGGGGGACCCGAGAAGAGGCGGGTTGGGGCTGCTCTGTGCTACTCTATTGCACAGAGCAGGTAAGCATTAACCTAAGTTGAGTAATGGATCATTCAAAGATGGTATAAATATTTTGAGTAATATTTGTCTTCCCCTGATACTAAAACAGGGTTTGACAAATTTGCTTGGAATCTAGGAGCCAGCTAAAAAAGGTTAGGAGCCAGAAAACCCTGACTGTCCCGCCAAGCTTGCGCGCAGAAGCGAACGCATATGTGAGTAGCACCCGCATATGTAAACGGTATTCAAACCACACATGTGAGGTATCGCCACGATCGTTAGAGCGAGAGCAATAATTCTAGCTCTAGACCTCCTCTGTAACGCAAAACATGCAACTTGTAGAATTTTTTTTTAACCGTCGCCTATGGAGATTTTAAAGGGTAAAAGTTTGTCGGCATTCCATGAGCGGATGCAATTTTGAAGCGTGACATGTTGGGTATCAATTTACTCAGTGTAACATTATCTTTCACAATATAAAAAAAAAAATTGGGATAACTTTACTGTTGTCCTATTTTTTTATTTAAAAAAAGTGTATTCCCCCCCCCCAAAAAAGTGTGCTTGTAGGACCACTGCGCAAATACGGTGTAACAGAAAGTATTGCAATGATTGCCATTTTATTCTCTAGGGTGTTAAAATAAAAAAATATATACATAATGTTTGAGGGAAGGAGATGGCAGTGAAAACGGTAAAAAAAAGACATTAGAACTGCGTTTTTTACTTGTAATGCCAACGGCCACCACCACATGGTGCCAGGTCACAGAAGGCAGTTGGGCCAGCATAAGGCTGCAAAGCCGCGGCCTAAATTACCGGCCGCCGTGGGGGTGCACGGAGACGCAGGATCCTGTGCCTCCGTGCGCCCCCGCCGCGGCCGCAAAGCCGCAGCCTCAATTACTGACGGGCGCCAGGTCACAATTTCCTGTCGCAATTGCGACCTGGCGCCCGGATTTTGTCGAGGCCTGTACTAAAATCAAGGCACAAGTCTGAATTCTGTTTTTTTTTCTTTACGGAGGTAAGTGTTTTGGTTAAATTGTGTATGTATAGTTAAAATAAAATTACTTGGCCTAGAAATGTAGAAAGTGCCTTTGCAGATGTGATTTTTGTAGTTGTAGGCTCCGGGGCTGTCATCCTGATCCTGGATTCGCCACGTGAGTGAGATATAAAAGCAGCTCATGCACATCATATATTCCTCTTCCCTGGCTGCATAAATGCTCCAGGTAAGGAACCTGCATAGCAAAGATGACAGCCCTGGGTGCTTCCACCTTCACTAACAAGTCGGCAAGGGCAAGTTCTGTCCTGATGGGTCACCTATTAAATGTTCTGTTTTGACAGTAACCTTTTTAACTCTTCCTTTTTAGGGTGTCACCGTCTGACTGACCAATCTTTGGCCTTCTTCAAGCGCTGCCCCCACCTGCAGTTGGTGGACCTGCGTTCCTGCCGCCTCCTCACCAGCGAGGGTTTTCAGCGGTTGCTTCAGGATCCTCCCTCCGAGCCCAACGTGAAACCCTTCCAATGCGCCGAGGAGCAAGTCCTGAGCCGAGAGACCTAGCGGTGGAAGGAAAGGCCTCTCCACACGGCACTCCTGCCCCAGAAAAAGGGGGCTATTCTACTGTATCTGCCTCTTCTACCTGCCCAGATACTGCTGCTGGGCCTGGAAAGTGAGGTTGCACTGAACTCCTTGACTTGACGCTGCAAATGTTCCAGCCAGCGGTAGCCGGAAGCTGTCGCTGCGTCTGAGATTTGAGCGTTTTTTCGTTGGGGGAAGGAACTTTTCACCTGGACTTGACCGTTGGGGTGTGGACACCTCCAATATATTAAAGTGTAGGGGGAAGGGGGGACACTGATGGGCTCAATACCTCTTTTGCAGCCCATCGTGGGCTTGTTAAATCCATGGTCGCCCTTTCTCTACCCCTGCTGCATTCTCCTGACATGAGGCAATGCATGCACGGCAGCGCTAGCGCATGCCAAGGAGAGGGGCAACGGTTTACTGTTATTAAAGGGTCTGGGTCGTGTTTTTTTTTTTTTTTTTTTCTCCAGGGGGTAGGTTAAACTCTGCAGGATGGATTTAAGGGGTTTGGGATGTACTTGATGCCACATAGTTTCTTTTTTCGGGGGTTGGGGGGGGGGGGGCGCAGAGGGTTGCTGGGTAATTCGGGGTACAAAACTGCAGGGTTCTAAGGGTTCAGCTTATTTGCTCACTGAATCCCGTCCCGCTAAAGGCGCTTAGGAGGGTTTGAGAGGCAGAAGCGCCTCTAGCCTTATTCTCAGGGTAAGGGCGATCTGTGCCTGGCGTGTCACGGTGCCGGGCACATTGATACCGAGTAACTTCTTATCTCACTGGTGTTATTAAAGTTTTACTCCACCCATTTCGTATTTGTTTTGAAGACAGGACAGTGAAATCTTCAACTTCCTTAAGCGTATGATTAGTCTACCTAGGTCCCGCAATGCCTTTGTCCAATGAAACCATGGTTAAGGTTGGCCTTGCTGGGAGAAAGCTGTATCCGCAGCCTGTCCTCAGCGATGGAATTTTATTATGAACAAATCATTCCATTTTTCTACAGTTTCCAAGAAGACAAGAAAAAAAAAGTAGACCTTCTCCTTTTCTAAATGTCATAACCTGCTTAACGCTTCTATTTCAGATTCATGTGGTTGCTGGTTTATTTTGCTTCTTATCTCTCTGGGAGAACCAGGGATGAGATCTCCAACAGTGTTCACAGTAGTTCTCGTGGCCATTACAAAACCAAGTGATGACATCACGCTCCCCTGATGGAGAGGGCAAATAATTTGGGAGGCCAGCAGTGACACCATCATTGGGAGGAATGAGGTTTGAGCTCATGAGGCAATCTACGTAACTGGAGCTGTATCCTTCTGGGGAAACGAAGGACACGATCTCCTCCACCAGAATTCACAGTTCTTCTCGAGGCCTTTACAAAGCCGAGTGATTGCGTCATGCTCTTCTGATGGCATAAGCATATCATTTGGGAGTCCAGTGGTGACACCATTGTTAATGGGAGGAGCAAGACATGATCTGCTGGAGCTAACGAGCTGTAGCCTTCTGGGGAAGCCATGGACAATATCTCCTCCACCAGAGTTCACAGTTCGTCTCAAGGCTGTTACAAAGCCATGTGATTACGTCAGGCTCCTCTGATGGAGTAAACATATCATTTGTGAGTCCAGTGTTGACACCATGGTTATTGGGAGAAGCAAGACATGATCTGCTGAAGCAATCAAGCTACCTGGAGCTGTATCCTTATGGTAAAACCAGGGATAAGATCTACTCCACCAGAGTTCACAGTTCTTCTCAAGGCTGTTACAAAGCCAAGTGATTACGTCAGGCTCCTCTGATGGAGTAAGCATATAATTCGGGAGTCCAGTGTTGACACCATGGTTAATGGGAGAAGCCAGGCCTGATCTGCTGAAGTAATCAAAGTTAACGGGAGTCCTATCTCTGGGGGGAAACCAGGGACAAGCTCTCCTCCACCAGAGTTCACAGTTCTTCTCATGGCCGTTACAAAGTCAAGTGATGGTGTCCCATTCCTCTGATGTAAGCAAATCATTTTGGGAATCCAGCGATGATGCCATCGTTATGGGGAAGGGGTGAGGGCATGACCTACTGAATCCAGGCAATTGGCGCCTCCTTAAGGTATTAAAGTGCAAGTTTCCTCCCGTGTTCTGGTGTGGTTGTACAGATTCCTGAAGTATCCATGAAAATGCTCACGCCTCGCTCTTAATCAGTCTTTATAATGGACCAAAATCTGATGATTCGTCGGTGATTGGGCACCAAGTAGAAGACCAGCCTTTTTTTTTTTTTTTTTTTTTTTTTTTTTTATATGGAAGCTGCCATTCTCTAAGTCCTTGGACTGCATATTTGTTTTAGACTGTTAAGTTTACTTGGCGTTTATGTTGAAACCATTCAGCTTTACTACCTTGAATTGTGAGGTTAGGGAAGGGCAGCTTTCTTCTGAGACGGGCATTTTTAGTCGGCGATGTGCTATTTTTTTTTTTTTCTCCGGGAATTTTTGAACACCTCTTCGTTCTCGCATCAGGAACATGTTCAGAGATTTACAGCCCTCAGGGCTGTGTGATGTCTGAGCCCTCATCCTAAAGCCCTTTGTATAATGGGGCTTCCCATTCAGCTGAACTGCAAGCCGCTTGTAGAACTAAATCGCCTATAGCAGTGATGGCGAACCTTGTCACCCCAGATGTTTTGGAACTACATTTCCCATGATGCTCAACTACACTGCAGAGTGCATGAGTATCATGGGAAATGTAGTTATAAAACATCTGGGGTGCCAAGGTTCGCCTTTAGAACTACATTCCCCATGATACTCATGCACTCTGCAGTGTAGTTGAGCATCATGGGAAATGTAGTTCCAAAACATCTGGGGTGCCAAGGTTCACCATCGCTGTCCTAATAGTCTGTGGTCTTCAAAGCCCAGCTCAACTTTTGCACAGGCCTCTTGTTCTCTTGTGCAAGTTTAAAGAGCTGATGACTGATGTTCATATTTTTTTCTTTTTTGGATACTTCAAAAACATGTACAAGCATAAAAGTAAAAAATATATATATGCTTAGACTTTTATATAGGTATCTGATGATTTCACTGTCATGCCTGATGTTTGCATTTCAGTGAATTTGGGAATCTACAGAACAACGTGCTTCTGTCTCATTCTGGATTTATTCGTTGTTTGGCATGTTGGGGGGGCCCCCCCTGGAGGGCTTAATAATCTAAACGATGGCCTCTGAATGTGTGACGGGGGTTAGGCTTGACAAGCATCTCTGTGCAGCTATTTCTTGGGGAGTAGGTGGGGTGGGGGTCGGAGAGAAGCGCAGTATTGGAGTTGCCGGACTCTTGTGTCGCATGTTACAGGCACATGATGGAAATGTCTCTCCATCTCCCCCCCCTCCCTTTGCTCTTGCCGCCGGTTATTGCGGTTTCTAATGTTCTTCTCTGTTATTTTGTTCTTTTTATTTTTTATTTTTATTTTATATAAAGTGTTTTTTTTGTATAGATGTTGTGTCTGGTTTTTATTACTTATAGATATGCGGGCGAGTGACGGTCTTTTTCCAGAGTTTTATGTAATCGGGCAGTCCCTTGTACTACATAGTGTAGGTAAATCTAAAGGAAATGGAATAAGAAAATTGTATAATGTATGGCCAGCTTCAGCAACACATGTACTTTAATCCTCACTGCCCCCCCCCCCCCCCCCCAATCAACATGAACTTGCTTTCTTTTCTCCAATTGCTTCCTATCATGTTATCATGTGACCCTTGCATCCGCTATGGCATAGGGATGATATGCAGGCTAAAGGCTGATAAAATAAACCTCCTGTTTAATACTGTAGTTTGCTACAATTACAGCATTAAAAAACATATATATAATTTTTTAATACTGTAGTTTGCTACAATTACAGCATTAAAAAACATATATAATTTTTTAATACTGTAGTTTGCTACAATTACAGCATTAAAAAACATATATAATTTTTTAATACTGTAGTTTGCTACAATTACAGCATTAAAAAACATATATAATTTTTTAATACTGTAGTTTGCTACAATTACAGTATTAAAAAACATACAGTGTTTGCCCAAAAATAAGCCTGGGTCTTATATTAATTATGCCAACAAAAGACACATTAGGGCTTATTTTCTGGGTAGGTCTTACCATGTAATGTGCTGTCTTTTCTCCTCCTCTTCCTCCCTGCCTGTCAGGAATCCCCAGTGTGAACTGAGTTAAAATGCTTGTAAAATCCTATAATCCACTCTATTACAGTATTATATATAAGGTACAATGTGTGTTTCTGTAATATAAATGTGTCAAATAGCTTCGTTTATAGTGCCACTCTGCGCTTCTGTGACCCGCTTAAGCTCTCTCCCCCACAATTATATAACAGAAACACACACATTGTACATTATATACTACTATAATAGAGTATTTTTAGGATTTTACAAGCATTAACTAGGGCTTTTTTTTGGGGGTAGGGCTTATAATGCAGCCCTCCTGGAAAATAACGCTAGGTCTTATTTTCAGGGTAAATCTTATTTTTGGGGAAACGGGGTATATATAATTTTTTAATACTGTAGTTTGCTACAATTACAGCATTAAAAAAATATAATTTTTACATACAGGCAGTCCTTGCGTTACAAATATCTGCCTTACATACGTCTCGTGATTACAAACGGAGGGAGACAACAGCACGAGAGGAAATTTTCCCCTAAAGCCTCTCACACACGATCGGATTTTCCCGCCAAGAAAGCCTCTGACTTTGGCCCAAAGGGCATCGGCCAGGAATTTTTATCTTGCATACAAATGGCTCACAATTGTCAGCCAACAAACACAAACGTAGTTATGTACTACGTCGTTTTTCAGCTTTTTTATCGCCACCCTTTGGGCACCTTCTGCTAATCTTGTGTTTTTAGTGAGCATTGCTTCTGAGCATGCGTATTTGTACTTTGGACTTTTTGTCCACACGCTTGGAGAATCCGACAACACGACAACAGACCTTTGTCCGGAAAATTTAAAGCCTGCTATGAAACATGTGTCTGCGGAAAATCCGACAATTGAGCGTACAAACGGTCAGATTTTCTGCCAACAGCCTGTCGTCAATCAGATTTTCCGACGGGAATTGTATGTGTGTACGAGGCTTTAGAAGGAAAATTCACTCCTGTAAGAGTTATCATGGGGGGGGGGGGGGGGGGGTCTCCACTGATGCCTTATCACCAATCCTTGTTTCCACAACAACCCAAAATTCTCAATCTTTTTGTAACGGGGACAGAAAGTGAGGTGAAATCTTCTAAACAGGAGCAAAGAGCAAAACGAACATTATAGGGGTGTTATTCCTTCCCCATGCTATCCAAAAACATAAAAAAAAAACATTTTTTTGGCTGAAGCTGCACTTAAAAAAAAGATTCCTCTTTTGACTTGCATACAAATTCAACTTAAAGTGGAGTCCTGCTGAAAATACAATATTTAAGGTGTTGCAAAGGAATTTTTCTTTTTTTTTTCCCCCCTAAATAGCTTTTTTTTTCCCCCTTTAGTGCAGTCCTCCTTCACTTACCTCATCCTTCCATTTTGCTTTTAAATGTCCTTATTTCTTCTGAGAAATCCTCACTTCCTGTTCTTCTGTCTGTAACTCCACACAGTAATATGAGGCTTTCTCCCTGGTGTGGAGAAATCCTCTTGAGGGGCGAGCAGGCAAGTCATGACACTCTCTACTTTGCAGATAGAGAAAGGAGATGTGTGTTAGTGGGCGTCCTGACACTCCTGCTCGCCCTCTCCAAGAGGCTTTCTCCACACCAGGGAGAAAGCCTTGCATTACTGTGTGGAGTTACAGACAAAAGAACAGGAAGTGAGGATTTCTCAGAAGAAATAAGTACATTTAAAAGCCAAATGGAAGGATGAGGTAAGTGAAGGCGGACTGTACTAAGGTAAAGGAAGATATTTAGGGAAAAAAAATAATTCCTTTACAACCCCTTTAAGTCGGCAGCTAAAAATACTGCAGCTGCTGACTTTTAATATATGGACACTTACCTGTCATGGGCGCCTGCAATGTCTTCACCCGAAGCTGATTTGTCCCACGGCTATCTGGGTGGAGGCACCGCCATCTTCGGTAAGGGAATCGGGAAGTGAAGCTCTGCGGACTTCACTTTCTGGTTCCATACTGAGCATGCGCGATCCCACTGGCCCCTGCTCTCTTCTGGGACCTGTGTGTCTCCCAGAATAAAGCAGGGGGGGGTGGAGTAGGCGCCGGACGTGGCGTAGGTCCCTGCAGTGATTTATGCCCGGAAATAGGAGCAAAAACCTGGATTGCACAGGTATCTGCCCCTCAAAAAAAAGGTGCCAAATGTGACACCGGAGGGGGAATCCGAAAGGTGAAGTTCTGTTTTTGGGTGGTACTCCATTTTAAGAACAAACATACAAACCCGTTCTTGTTTGTAACCCGGGCACTGCCTGTACTTGCCCAAGATATTTTTTTTTTTTATATTGCGTATTAGATGTTGTGGCTGCAATTTTTTTTTTTTTTTTTTTTATTTTTTTTTTCCAGACTAACATTTTCAGCAGGTACAGAAAATAGCTGATGAAAGACAGTATCCTTCTAAGTTTTTTGTTGTGCTGATCTGGATGCACAATCAGTCTTACTGCATTTTAAAGCTATCGTCTGTAATCTACAAATTTCTCTCCCCATCATGTATGGGAGGTAAGTTAGAGGATGACTTATTTGCAATCACAATCAGGAGTGATGGCTCCCTCCTTAAATACAGTGGAGGTATAAGCGTCCTCGCCTTAGGACAGGAAGCCTTTCTTGCAGGATCTCCAGGTGAAAATAAAGGGGAAAACGATTCAGCCACCTCGTCTAAGGACTGGTAAGCTGCAATGTATTATAACATTTTGTCTTCAGATATACTTTAAAACGGTGCAAGTCATGGTTACATTGCTTCATTGGACCTTCGCATCTAGGCATGAATGACCTTTGATCATGAAAGGATCTAGAAAACCTATTGGCAAGTTTGTAGGCTTTATTCACACGGGCGTACTACAGCGTATGCCCATGGAGGGCTGTGTTTACCTGCACAGGTGTTCCATGCATCCCTGTACAGGCAGTCCCTTTCATGGTAATTGGGGTGTAGTGACTGCACAGGTGCTCCTCCCTATGTGACTTAAAGGGTCACTAAAGGAAATTTTTTTTTTTTTTTTTTTGCTGAAATGACTTTACAGCATGGGTCTTCAAACTACGGCCCTCCAGTTTTTCGGGAACTACAATTCCCATCATGCCTAGTCATGTCTGTGAATGTCAGTGTGTTACAATGCCTCATGGGATGTGTAGTTCTACAACATCTGGAGGGCCGTAGTTTGAGGATCCCTGGTTTACAGCATGGGTCTTCAAACTACGGCCCTCCAGTTGTTCAGGAACTACAATTCCCATCATGCCTAGTCATGTCTGTGAATGCCAGTGTGTTACAATGCCTCATGGGATGTGTAGTTCTACAACATCTGGAGGGCCGTAGTTTGAGGATCCCTGGTTTACAGGGTATAGAGACATGTAAGTTAACTGATTCTTTTTAAAAATAGATCACAATCAATCATATAATGTGCCCCTAGTTTCACTTTCGTTTTTAAAATGGTTTCATGTTTCTGTGAAGTAGAGAAGACACACAGAACAAAAACAAACAAATCCAGGGCAGTGTTTTGTTTTTAAAATGAATCTGATTGGTTCTGAGGAGTTTTAGACACACAGTAATGACAGCTTAGACCCACCGTGAAAATCTGCCATTAGTTTTTTTCGTAAGGAGCCAGACAAGCAGGAAGTGTGGAGATCGGAGAAGTATTACAGCAACTTCAAAGCAAAAAACGAAGAATGAGAACATGAAAACAGCACTGCGTTAAGGTAAAGGAAGCTATTTAGCTAAAAAAAAAAATTCCTTTAGTGATCCTTTAACAGTGTTCATAGATGTCAAATTGGAAGCAGTGGCATCCCAATTTACTTGAATGGAACTGCCTGCACAGGGATGCATAAGCATCCTTGTGTGGGTTAACATGCCCATGCACGGGTATATGCTGTAGTATGCCCGTGTGCACAAGGCATTAAGGAGTATCTGTGGGCACATCAGACCTACCGGATTAGGAGCTGTCATCTTGACACTCTCATTTGACAGTGAAGCAAATAAGCTGTCATGTTCTATGTCAGAGACTGGATCCGCCTATTACCCACGGGAGGAACCCTTGAAATCGTTTTTAGGCCTCTGGGGAACCTTTTCAACAAATGAATATATCTACGGCTTACAGTACATTAGCGGCTCATTGATGGTCAATGAGAGAAGGAAGCCTCTTTCCACTGCGTTGTCAGTGTAGTTCCCCCATACTTTGGGGACAGTGGATAGACTATACCCCTTACAGCTAGCTAACATGATCCAAAAAAGGGGAATGGAGTTGCGCTGTGAAAACAATATATAAAGTAAAACTAAACTAACAGTGATCTGTCTATCCACGGTCTGACGGCAGGGCTTTCACAGTCCCTGGACATGGTCGACAGTACTCTGGGGCTCCCCCTGGACGCACCTCATGCTACCCTCCAGCTCATGCATTACCATGCATTTGTCACCCACACGGATACCTTCCTTGATGACATTATTCTGGACACACCATCCAAATCTGGGACCCTGTTTCCCCAGTGCCATCTCCCCACTTTGCTGCCTTGTCCACGCCTCCGGCCCGCTAGATCTGGCGTGATACCACCAGGCCCCCTTTGTTCCATCATGACCCGGTTGTATCTCCTACTATTTCTTCCCATGATCTTTTCACGACCAACCATCCCCCTTGTCCGCCGTGGGGGGAGCACCCCCTGGGCCGCCCGGCTTCCGCATATTATCAATTGATTCAATCGATTGGCTGTCCTGACGAAGCGGCAAGCCCGCGAAACTAGTCGACGTTGACCAATCATTAAATTGTACAATTATTTGTTTTTGCAATTTTTATATATCAATAAATTCTTTTTATACCATTTATGTTTCTATGAATTCTCATCAGTACCGAGATAGTCCCTCGCAAACCATTGAATGGGTAGTCCTAGGTGTAACTTCAGCCACTAGGCCTTCGCCCCCATTCGCTCCCCTTTTAATCTAACAGAGTGTAAATTTAAGAGACCATATGTGAACACAGTGACCCTTATACAAAAAATATATTAATTATGTCCAAAGTGTGAAGCCAAGTTCAGATGGCAAAGGCAAGCCGGATCTTCTTGCAACTGTAACCCAATTGGAGAAAATATTGTGAAACCAAATCTTGTGTCATAAACGTTGCAAACAGTCCTGATAATAGGAGGTCCAATATGCAGTACAGACTGAATAACCACCACCAAACATACACCGTTGACAAGATGGAGGCTTACCAGAAATTAAGCATAACAAGCTTGCGGCTGTAACCCCCAGCCTGGGCCTTTATGGAGTCCGCACCAATAAGGGATGGATTGAAGAAACCTCCAAATAGGTCGTCGACAGGTCAAGTGTATCCAAGTATGACAAAACAACATGTGCAAGTAATATGGCTGTGACTGCATTACCACCACCACCAGATCACCTAATAGAATGAAGGCTTACCAGAAGCCAAAGTATAATCCACTTGTGGCTATAAACCCTAGCCAGAGCCTTGGTGTGAACCGGCTGCTGGCTATGGTGTCCTATAGATCCTCCGGATATGCCATCAACGGCAGTTAACCAGAAAGGAATAAAGAGCCCACATAGTGAAGTATGTAGAAAAATCCTCCCAAGTTTAATAAAAGTTACATTTACAGAAATCAGATGAATAAAAACACAGAGAATGTAAAGCCAGCCGGCTTACTCGAACGCCCGTTCCACTCGGATCGTCACGTCCTACGTCGGCACGTCACCAATTAGATATTACTATTTTCAAATGACTATGTCACTGAGCATTGGGAAATTTGGGGGGTTTTCTTTCACTCCTGGTCTTGGTGATAATGGTGACGGGGACAGATGGCGAAGGGTGATTTTCTCCAGTGGGTGATTTTGCAGTAAAAACCTGACACGGGGGGTCTAACCCTTCAACATACCGCCTGAGTTTTAGATTTGTATACAAGGAGGAGAAGGAAAACGGGAAGGAAAAAGGGTAAGCATATAATGTAGGGCTGTTACTGATCAAAATTTTTGTGTTCGATTAATCTTTTGTTTTATTAATCGACTAATTTCGATTAATTATAACGCACATACAGATCCAACTACTTTTAGCTGATCTCCTTGCAGGCTGATTCCCAGTGCAGCTCCCAACCACTGGAAAAGTGGATAGCAGGATACAAAAATCACACAAAGGCAGCGCTCGATGGGAATAGCATTAAAACTTTTATAGTCTTCAAGTAGGTAACCAAATAAATATTGCACTGGAGATAAAATCGATGTAGCTACATAAACTGTAAAAATGGTGCGAGTAATAGCAAATGGTACCAAAAAGCAGTCATAAAAACATGTAGCCAAGTATGATACTGGTATAAAAATGTGTACAACGATACCACTGCTGAATCCAGATGAGGAGGGCTTAACATCAGTCCGTCGGCATGTAGATGTCCCGTGAAGGGAACTATTACAACTCCCAGTGAATGGTTGTAGAATCCCAGGTTGATAGAGAGAAGTGATAGAGGGAAGTGTAACAGCAGAAAGTAAGGTCCCGCCGGCATGCAGATATGAAGGCACAGCAAAGGGGCCCTTCAGATGGACATGGCAAACCCTGCCGGTGTCCGTGACGTCACCGGATCACCGACGGAACTCCCTGAAGGCCCAGAAGCCGACGGAGAGGCGAGTACCAATCAAAAGAATTTTGATCGATCAAAAAAATTAAAGATTAATCGATTAATTAAAAGGTAATTTGCACAGCCCTAATATAATGACATAAAATACAATGTAACTTTGGGACTAAAGTGAGACAACGGCTAGTAACATATACCATGGTCTCTATCCCTATTGCTTGTAGGAAGAGGGGTAGCATATATTGGGGGAAGGGAAAAAGGGGGGAAGGGTAGGGGAAAGGGGAATAGGAATTGTGGGACTTTGCCATGAAACACACCACCGGAATATAATGAATCAATTTATAAGTTATGACATTTGTTGGATACAATAAGCATACCAAACGGTGAACATTCATCACAATAGATAATGTGCAAATAGTAATAGGCATGATTGGTAAATCACATAATAAATTACATAGTATAACATAGTAGTACCTATAGTATGCATCACTGTATCCAAATTGATGTAAAAACATATAGACATGGTTGTCTAAACACATGATTGACATAATGGTTGGCAAAATATAAATTAATTGATTCATGATTCTCAGAAGTAGAAGTTGCATGATGTGATATAGTTGCTGTGACATATCATCAGTAAAAAGCTTTACCGCGTTTCGTGGATAAACTTCCACTCATCAGGAGCAAGTATGGCCTGGGTATATCTGTAAATATAATAAGGATTCACTAAATGATAATTTAGTTCATATAACAAAAAGAGGAGGTAACGTAAAGTAAAGTCCCAACACTCTTACCTATGGGTAACTTGACAATTGGAAAACATAAATGATAACTGACGATGTTGGCATCTGGGGGCACTATGGAGAACATGAACCCCTTTTCCCTTCACGTTTTCCTTCTCCTCCTCCTTGTATACAATGACCAGGGATGGAGACAGTAGCCTATTAACTGCCACTGCCTCATTGTAAAATCCCAATATTTTTCTTTTTAGATTTAACTTGTAGATTGGAGACAATATGGCCGAAGCATCGCCAATCCAACAGATTATACTTTCCTTCTTCTTAGTAATTAAATGTGTGCTGCAAATGGGAAGCTAATTGAGATCATTATCAAATTGTTTCCCAGCTGTGTCACCGTGATGCTACCCTAGTGGTGGTGGGACGGGGCACAGCGGCGGGTGCGCTCGGGCCCTTAGGCGTTGTGTTTGGCAGAGAGTTTCTGTCTGGATTCCTCTGAGCTGACAGAGACGAGGTTTCCCCCTGACACTGCCGCCAAAACCACACGACCATTCTTTGTGTCGCTAGGCAGACAATGGGGACACTGTGACAGGGGCACACCCCACGGGGCGAAACTAGCGCTGTCATTCTTTGGGAGGGGGTCATTCTCTGCCGCAGCAAGGGTGACCTCATTGCTGATTCCTAAATTAGTGCTCCCTGTTTCCATATCACTGTCGTTATGCAAAATTATTTACTTAAATAATCGATCCTAATTAGGGGCATGTGCGCTTGGCCTTTGTGCCATGGCTGTGCCTGTAGTAAAGGTTACGCCTCAGTTCTCAGCAGCGTCCTGTAATGCATGGAAAGATAATCAAATTAAAAGATTACAAGGATTTATAACAAATTTATAAATATTGAATTTTTCTTCTGGTCGGGAATTGGAAAATTACAACTACGGGCCTGATCACATGGGTCGCCAGGGGCTGGTAAAAGCAGGAGGTAAAGTTGTTTTACCACCCCCTAACCGCCTTCCTCAAGGACATGCAACGGTCTAGGACTGTACACTTGCTGTGGCTATGGCAAAAATGAAACTGAATTTCGCAGTCGGCGACTACTGCCTCATTTAAATGCATATAACCACGTGTAATGAATGCAGTTGCGGCATGTTGGTTCTCCCTTTTTAGGGTTGAAACAGGACAGCTGACAAAGAGGGTACAGAGCTTGACCTGGCCAGGGCCCAACTCAGTTCAGCAGGGGGAAAAAGGATCGAGGACAGGAGTAAACTGTGCAGTGGAGGGGGCTGGAACTGATCTTCTGTGTGGCACGCCCTGAAGCAGCTAAAAGCTGGCAGGAGCGAGAGGAGGGGGAGAAGCCATCTTTCAGCTGCTGCAGAGATGACCACTCGGGGGCATTGGTTGCAATAATTGCCCCACTGTGCTAATCCCCCCCCCTCCTGCCTACGATCTGGTTTGCTATTCTGCCTCTTCTCCCGTGTCTTCCTTTCCACTGCACTGCCAGCTTCCCCTCCTTGCCAGCTGCTGCGGGCACACACGGGCATCGTTTTCCAGGTGCAGAGTAGGTGGAGGGATGCGGTATGCACCAAGCCGAACATGGACCACAAAAAGCGAAGTCGTCTGAAAAGATCAGAAATATGATGATAGACCATGATGCCAAAGGCAGTTGCTCCAAGCGGCTAGATCTTCTTGTAACTACAATTGCAAAAATATAAATGAAACACTCCAATGGCACCTAAAGCTACCTGAATACAATTGCTGGTTTTCTCATACTAATACCAAAGGCAGGGATCTGCAAGTATTTTCATGATCTAATATTTCACAGCAGGAGCAGGGCCTGTTCCTGCGCCCTCCAAGAGTAACTGTGAGGACTTAGTGTTGTGGCAACACCAACAACAAAAGCCCAATTTTTCTGCCCCTGTTCAACAGGGGCATGTAATTACAAATCTTCATCTATTATTTCACAACAGGGCCCATTCCTGCGCCCACCAAGAGGAACTGTGAAGACTTAGTGTTGTGGCACCAGCGCCAGCACCAAAGGCCCAATTTTTCTACCACTGTTCAACAATGGCATGTAATTACAATTCTTGATCTAATATTTCACAGCAGGGCGTTCCAGCGCCCACCAAGACTAACTGTGAGGGCTTACAGTGTTGTGGCAATACCAACACCCAGGGCCCAAATTTCTGCAGCGTATATACGGCAGGCCCCTACTTTCAAACATCCAACCTTACAAACGACTCCTACCTGCAAACAGAAGGAGACAACAGAAAGTGAGAGGAAATCTACCCCTAGGAAGGGAAATTCTCTTCTGTAAGAGGTGTCTTTGCACCACCTGTATACTGCTGTTCAAAGTATATAGGGCCAAAGGGGCCTCACGCCTTTCCTTTTTTGAATTTGGGTGCAGGGTTCCCCTTAATATCCATACAAGACCCAAAGGGGCTGGGGGGGTACCCATTAAATGTTTCTCAATGATTTTCATCCCTATTGCAGGGACCAGACATTACATTATAGCCGCAAGCATTTTTAAATTACCTTTTTCTTATAGTAATGTTATTTTGTGCAGGGACAGTTCTAAACGTGGGAAACACGTGCCACTTTACAGGCATACTATAGACACCCAGCAGGTATGATATTTAAAGGACTATTTCACTTTTTCACTTTAAGCATCATTAAAATCGCTGCTCCCGAAAAAACTGCAGTTTTTAAAACTTTTTTTTGCATTGATACATGTCCCCTGGGGCGGGACCCGTGTCCCCAAACCCTTTTTAATAAAATTACTTGGCCTTTAAAATTTGCACTTTTGATTTCGAACATTCGAGTCCCATAGACTTTTTAATGGGGTCCTAAAGTTTGTGCGAACATTCGGACCGTTCGAAGGTTCTGATGCGAACCGGGGGGTATTCGGCTCATCCCTAGTGCTGGACTTCAGTGGGGAATATCTGAATGATGGGTGCAACTACAGGCATCATTCAGATATCCTTTTTTGCAGGCGGCGATTCTGCACACCATAGGATTGACCATAACGGCTGTTCCGCCCGGCCCGAAGAACGAATCGACTGCAGCTGAATGAAGAGCATGGAGATTTCCAGTGACCAGATGGTCATCTCTATGACCGTCGGAGGCCCGGGCGCGATGTTACGACGTCACGCCCAGCATAAGATCTGTGAATTTCTTTTCCGGATCTCATGCTTTCCAGCCTGGAGGAGAGATGTGAGGTCTAATGCCTCGTTTCCACTGCACGGATCGGGTCGGGTCAGTTATTTTGGAGTGGTTCAGATGGGTCCGGTCTAATCGCGTGAGCGTTTCCACTGCAAATCGGACCGTGAGGGACCATTCAGGGTTTAGTAAAAAAATCCTAGCGCATCCACCAATCAGTGAGATGCATTTGTAGGTCCGCCCTAACCGAACCGTTCCACTCTCTCTGGTCCCTCATCTGAAGCAGGACCCTTGCTGGTGCTGTACGGTTCGGTTTTTCGGTACGCTTTCATAATGGAAACACCCAAAATGGCGTACCGTACCAAACCGATCCGCTCAGTGGAAACGAGGCATTATTGACCCCGCCTATCTCCATAAAGTAACAAAGTTTGGTGCCATTCCATGAGTGTGCGCAATTTTAAAGCGTGACATGTTGGGTATCTACTCAGCGTTACATCATCTTTCACATTATACCAAAAAATTGGGCTAACTTTACTATTTTTTTTTTTTTTTAATTTCTGAAACCGTTTGAGGCGTTTGAAAAATTGTTGCGCAAATACCATGCAAGATAAAAAGTTGCAATGGCCGCCTCTTTAATCCCTAGGGTGTCTGCTGAAAATGGATATAGATATATATAGAGAGAGAGAGATTCTGAGTAATTTGTCTATCAAAAAAATTATGATTTTTGCATGAAGGAGATGAGTCCCGGAATAGGCCCGGTATGGAAGTGGTTAATCTTGCAATCAAAAGCAGGTCAGGCACAGCCCCAGAACCCATGCATGTCAGTGATGTGTTCAAATGTAACATGCCGTGTTCATAAATGAAGACAACGCTGGCATCCTCTAGGTATTCTTTGTGACTGGTACACAATTAAGTTAATTTAGGAGTAATCCTGCAGTAGGGTGCATGTAAGCTTTGCCTTCTGCTGCAGAATAACAGTTGATAGTGGGGGGTGCTTTGCACGTCACGGGATGGAATTCCCAGTGCAGTTGGATCTGAGTCAGAGGGGAGGAATGTTCCTCTAATGAGGCGAATGCTTCTATCTGATTGGGACTATTCAGCCGGTTGGGTTTATCCATTAACAATGGGCTGGTGTGTGGTCCCCAGGCACAATGCCGGACGGTGTTCTCTGGAGATGGCCGGTGACACATCAGCCACTTTCTTCATCCCCGGGATGACTCAACCGGCTGACGGATTGCAACTTTGTTACACGGTAGCTGGAAGTGAGTCAGTTGGGGGTCCTGAGAAGCTTCCACATGGTATGATGTCATGCTAGACCAAGAGAGGATGATGTCATCATGAGACACCAGCAGCATGCCTGCCATAGACTGCCCTGTAACATCAAATCCCACACATGCATTTTATACAAGCCCAGTAATCTTTCTGCAACTCTCCCTTTATGTAAGACTCCATTCATTTACTCAATGATGTGCCATATATAGCTCATAAAGCTTTGGCCCCCAGCCAGCATCCTGAGGGCCACATGTTGCCCTTTGGACCACAGTAGTCGGAGAGTGATTTGTAAAGGGTCTGTAATGGCAAGGATAAGGCTTTAGACTTTAAGCAGCGTGTCGGGATCCTTCGGGGTAATTGACCACGCTATAGAAAGTGCACCTCAACTCAACTCAACTCAAGCATGTCCTGTAAAAAGTCTGCAGATTCTGATTATATCCTGTAGTATGACTGCAGTCTCTGACCATCTCCTGTAATAAGTCTGCAGTCTCTGACAATCTCCTATAGTAATTCTGCAGTCTCTGTGACCATCTACTGTACTACGTTTGCAGTTTGGTAATTTCCTGTAATAATTCTGCAGTCTCTGACCTTCTCCTGTAGTAAGTCTGCAGTCTCTAACTAGCTCCTGTGGTATGTGTCTCTGACCATCTGCTGTAGTATGTGTCTCTGGCCATCTCCTGTAGAATGTCTGCAGTCTCTGACCAGCTCCTGTAGTATGTGTCTCTGACCATCTGCTGTAGTATGTGTCTCTGACCATCTTTAGTAAGTCTGCAGTCTCTGACCATCTGTAGTAAGTCTGCAGTCTCTGACCATCTGTAGTAAGTCTGCAGTCTCTAACCATCTCCTATAATAAGTCTGCAGTCTCTGACCATCTCCTGTAATAAGTCTGCAGTCTCTGACCATCTCCTGTAATAAGTCTGCAGTCTCTGACCATCCCCTGTAGTAAGTCTGCAGTCTCTGACCATCCCCTTTAGTAAGTCTGCAGTCTCTGACCATCCCCTGTAGTAAGTCTGCAGTCTCTGACCATCCCCTGTAGTAAGTCTGCAGTCTCTGACCATCCCCTGTAGTAAGTCTGCAGTCTCTGACCATCCCCTGTAGTAAGTCTGCAGTCTCTGACCATCCCCTGTAGTAAGTCTGCAGTCTCTGACCATCCCCTGTAGTAAGTCTGCAGCCTCTGACCATCCCCGGTAGTAAGTCTGCAGTCTCTGACCATCTCCGATAGAGTGAGTGAGTAACTTGTATAGCGCAACAAATGTGAACTTAATCGCCTCATTGCGCTTTCCTTCCAGTGACGTCCTGGTCCTTCAGAAGAGATGGGTCTTTAGTTTTTTTCCTAAAAACCCGATGGTTTTCTTCCAGGCGGATGGTCGTGGGTAGAGCATTCCAGAGTCGAGGTCCTTGGACTGCAAATCTGCGTTCTCCCTTAGATTTGTAGCGGGATTTAGGGATTTGGAGAAGGTTTTGGTTGGTTGACCGGAGCATGCGGTTGGCGACCGTAGGGTTTTATTTTTTCACTTAAGTATTGGAGAGTGTTTCCTTGTGTACATATGTGAGTGAGGCAGAGTGTCTTGAAAGTCACCCGGTCCTGTACGGGCAGCCAGTGGAGGGACCTCAAGTCCCGTGAGATTGGTTCCCACGGTTTTTTACCTGTTACCAGTCTGGCTGCCGTGTTCTAGACGGTAGTAGGGCTTCAGTCTCTGACCATCTCCTGTAGTAGGACTTCGTTCTCTGTCTCCTCCTGTTCTATGTCCTGCAAGTCTGCAAAAGTAGAAAAAAAAAAAAAAAAACGCTCAGGTTGTAGTACTCCCCTCCTCTCTGGTACTTTTTTTCGCCACAAGATGTCCTCGGTCTTCTGGATGTCGAGTGTGAGCTCTGCAGGCACCCCAACGACTGACCAATCCCAGAGGGAATCTCCCATCTGTAGGGGAATTTTTCTATCGATCGCTATTGATCTCCAAATCAGGGGGGGGCGCCTGCAGAGGTGCCTATTCCACATATAAACATGCATGCCTGGCCAATGCAGCCTGTGACGGGTCTGACCCACCCCCTGTGTTATTCCTGGCCTTCTCTGAACTATAAATATACCTGTATAAATGATGCTTTGAGGAAGAAAATCCCTAGAACAATCGCTGTGGTGTGGAATTTTTTTATTTTTTTATGTTGCGCAACAGAACTTCCCCATCGTAAGATAAACTGGTCGATGGCAGCCACTACATCCGCATGTCCTCCTGTTCCTGGAGGGACGCTTTGATATCACCTGGCACCATCGCCTGCATTCTTTATGATATCCTAGATAATGAAAGATGGAGCGGGATTGGGTGCTGCGAGCAGCAGCTACGCCTTGTCCAATGTAGCCAATCACACTGCTTCGTTCATGCTACTAACCAATGAGGGATCAGCGAAAACTGGTCGCTATGGGCAACAGCTACACCTTTGTCAGTAGCAATCAATAACACTGTTTTTTTTCACGTATCTAAAAAATGGAAAGTTGAAGTGGAATTGGTTGTCACTTGGTTCACCACCACCAATCCCAATGCTTCCCGCACCTTCCTGGGGGGTAGTAGATGGGGCAGAATGAGTTGCTATGGGTAACAGGAACCCCTTGTATGACCCTCAGCCAGGATCATGGTATATCCGTAATGTGAACAGATTGCAGCTATTTATTTTTTCTGCTTCAACCCCCTGAAACCCCCCGCCCCCATGTAACAGGGACTTTTGCATAGGAGGGACTCTGATGTAAGGGAGACTCTGATTGGGACCCTGACATAAGGGGACTCTGTTATGAACCCTGGTCCCTGATGTATAGAGGACTCAGATGGGGGACCCTGATGTAAGGAGGACTCTGATAGAGGAGACTGATGGGAACCCTGATATAAGAGGGGACTTTGATGGGGACCCTGATGTAAGTGGGGTGGGGGGGGACTCTGCGACCCTGATGTGTGGGGGACTTTGAATCGAAAACTCATGGAGATCTTGATGTAAGGGGAGCTGTAATGTAAGGGGCACTCTGATGGGGATCCTGATGTAAAGGGGACTCAGATAGGGAATCTGATGTAAGGTGGACTCTGTAGAGTACCCTGATGTAAGGGATGACACTAATGGGGTTCCTGATGTCAGAGGGCATCTGTAGGGGATCCTGATGTAAGGGGGACTCTGATAGGGAATCTGTAAGGGGGGCACTGATGGGGATTCTGATGTAGGGAGAGCTCTGATGTAGGGAGCATGCTGATGGGGACCCTGATGTAGGGGGACTCTGATATGGAATTTGATGTAAGGGGACACTGATGGGGATCCTGTTGTAAGGGGTAGCTGTAATCTAAGAAGTACTCTGATGGAAATGCTGATGTAAGGGGGACGCTGGAGAAGCTGATGTAAGGGGGACCCTGATGTAAGAGGCACTTTGATGGAGACCCTGATGTAGGGAGGACTCTGATGGGGATCCTGATGTAGGGAGGCCTCTGATGGGGATCCTGATGTAGGGAGGACTCTGATGGGGAACGTCATGTAGGGAGGACTCTGATGTTGGGAGGACTCTGATGGGGACTCTGATGTAGGGAGGACTCTGGTGGGGACCCTGATGTAGGGAGGACTCTGGTGGGGACCCTGATGTAGGGAGGACTCTGGTGGGGACCCTGATGTAGGGAGGACTCTGGTGGGGACCCTGATGTAGGGAGGACTCTGGTGGGGACCCTGATGTAGGGAGGACTCTGGTGGGGACCCTGATGTAGGGAGGACTCTGGTGGGGACCCTGATGTAGGGAGGACTCTGGTGGGGACCCTGATGTAGGGAGGACTCTGGTGGGGACCCTGATGTAGGGAGGACTCTGGTGGGGACCCTGATGTAGGGAGGACTCTGGTGGGGACCCTGATGTAGGGAGGACTCTGGTGGGGACCCTGATGTAGGGAGGACTCTGGTGGGGACCCTGATGCAGGGAGGACTCTGGTGGGGACCCTGATGCAGGGAGGACTCTGGTGGGGACCCTGATGTAGGGAGCACTCTGATGGGGACCCTGATGCAGGGAGCACTCTGATGGGGACCATGATGCAGGGAGCACTCTGATGGGGACCCTGATGCAGGGAGCACTCTGATGGGGACCCTGATCTAGGGAGGACTCTGATGGGGACCCTGATGCAGGGAGGACTCTGATGGGGACCATGATCTAGGGAGGACTCTGATGGGGACCATGATCTAGGGAGGACTCTGATGGGGGCCATGATCTAGGGAGGACTCTGATGGGGACCCTGATGCAGGGAGCACTCTGATGGGGACCATGAACTAGGGAGGACTCTGATGGGGACCATGAACTAGGGAGGACTCTGATGGGGACCATGAACTAGGGAGGACTCTGATGGGGACCATGAACTAGGGAGGACTCTGATGGGGACCATGATGCAGGGAGGACTCTGATGGGGACCATGATCTAGGGAGGACTCTGATGGGGACCCTGATGCAGGGAGGACTCTGATGGGGACCCTGATGCAGGGAGGACTCTGATGGGGACCATGATCTAGGGAGGACTCTGATGGGGACCCTGATGCAGGGAGGACTCTGATGGGGACCATGATGCAGGGAGCACTCTGATGGGGACCCTGATGTATGCAGGACTCTTTTTTTCAGCCAACAAATGATGAGTTTGGGGCCCCCTGTTGTGGATGAAGGAAGGGGAGGGGAATGTGTGGCTCTCAGTATCCGTTGTACTTTTGTCTTTTTATTTTTTTTACTTTTACAAAAAAATGAGGCAACAATATCGGCTTTTATTAAATTTTTCTTTTTGGAGAAAAAAAAAATGAAAGAAAGTGATTGGCAGCAGATATAAAGTATCTGTTGCCACCAATCACATTCTTTCATTTTTTTTTTCCCCCAAAAAGAAAATGTGTCCCTATTGACCAATCGGATTGCACCTTCCCTGTCCCAGATCCCGGAGCAGTCTTCTGTTGTCTCTCATTTCAGGGGAGATGCCCGCTGATCCGGTGCCACACACATGATCTCTCCGCCGTGCCCCGACGTGTGTACGTGTGTGCCGCCGCAGGCCCGGCCCGTGCCAAATCCCTGGGAGAGAGAGGCGGGTGACTTCACATAATACCTCTAAGGGGGGTGCATTATCGGCCGGTAACCCTACCCCCTTCAGTGCCTCCATTGTCCCGCCACCAACTTCCGTCAGCTCCTTTTCAAAGCTGATAATTGCAGCGAGCGAGGTGACGGCTCTGGGGGGTAAACGAGGAGGAAGAGCGAGTCACCTGTCAGCCCTCTCCGCCGGGCCGCGTCTCCCCTCCCCTTCTCCAAATACCTTCTCCTCGACTCACCTCTCCACGCCCCCCCCCCCCCCCCCCCGACCCGGCCCCTCTCCTCCTTCTCCTCCGTTTTTTTTTCTTAGAAGGAAGCAGCTGCTGAGAATGAAGATTCCTCTGTAAGCAGCGTGGCGGGGGGTGGCTGACGTCCCACTGAACCCAGAAGAGACATGGGGGGGGGGGTGGAGGACGGCTATAAAATCATGGCACCTGGCACACAGGTGCATCACAGGGAGCCGGGCGCAAGATGCTGGCAGCAACAGGTGAGTGCCAACGCTGGGAGGGACTCTGTACTGGTACTCTGATACTGAGCATCATTGGATGGGGAGTCAGGAGGAGAGCAAACGAGAGGGCAGCCAGGAGGAGAGCAAAGGAGAGGGCAGCCAGGAGGAGAGCAAAGGAGAGGGCAGCCAGGAGGAGAGCAAAGGAGAGGGGAGCCAGGAGGAGAGCAAAGGAGAGGGGAGCCAGGAGGAGGGCAAAGGAGAGGGCAGCCAGGAGGAGAGCAAAGGAGAGGGCAGCCAGGAGGAGAGCAAAGGAGAGGGCAGCCAGGAGGAGAGCAAAGGAGAGGGCAGCCAGGAGGAGAGCAAAGGAGAGGGCAGCCAGGAGGAGAGCAAAGGAGAGGGCAGCCAGGAGGAGAGCAAAGGAGAGGGGAGAGCAAAGGAGAGGGCAGCCAGGAGGAGAGGGCAGCCAGGAGGAGAGCAAAGGAGAGGGCAGCCAGGAGGAGAGCAAAGGAGAGGGCAGCCAGGAGGAGAGCAAAGGAGAGGGCAGCCAGGAGGAGAGCAAAGGAGAGGGCAGCCAGGAGGAGAGCAAAGGAGAGGGAGAGCAAAGGAGAGGGCAGCCAGGAGGAGAGGGCAGCCAGGAGGAGAGCAAAGGAGAGGGCAGCCAGGAGGAGAGCAAAGGAGAGGGCAGCCAGGAGGAGAGCAAAGGAGAGGGCAGCCAGGAGGAGAGCAAAGGAGAGGGCAGCCAGGAGGAGAGCAAAGGAGAGGGCAGCCAGGAGGAGAGCAAAGGAGAGGGCAGCCAGGAGGAGAGCAAAGGAGAGGGCAGCCAGGAGTAGAGCAAAGGAGAGGGCAGCCAGGAGGAGAGCAAAGGAGAGGGGAGAGCAAAGGAGAGGGCAGCCAGGAGGAGGGCAAAGGAGAGGGAGCCAGGAGAGCAAAGGAGAGGGCAGCCAGAGGGATACAAAGTCCCGGAGTGATAGAAATAAACATATACAGTAGCAAGAATGATAGAAAGTAACGGAGAGCCAAAAGGATACCAAATAATAAACAGCCCGAGGGATACAAAATTAATAGATAGAAAAATACTGATTCAAAGTACCAGAGTAAGAATAATACAAAGTACCAGAGAGCAAGAATGATGGAGAGAAACCGAGATCCAAAAGGATACGTTACCAAATGAGACGGCCAGAGGGATACAAAGTAACAGAAACCAAAAAGATACAAAATAACAGAGAGCAGAATGATACAAAGTAGCAGATAGACAAAGACGGATTCAACGTAATGGAAAGACAAAAGGACAACCCTAAAAAACAGACAGCCAGAGGAATACAAAGTAAAACAGGCAGAATAATACAATGCAGCAGAGACCGTAAAACAAAGTAAAAGAAAAAGAATGATTCAAAGTGAGAATGATAAAAAGTAACATAGTAAAAATACAAAGTTATTGAAAGTCAGAAGAATACAGATACAAAGTAAGAGGCAGAATGATAAGGTAATAGATGAGTGTCCATGCTGGGAGGAACTCTGGTACTCTACAGAGCATCATTAGACGGGGTGCCAGGATGATACAAAATATCCAGAATGATGACTAACTATGTGCCAAATATTTTATGTACTGCATTACATTTACTAAGAGAAGAATGTGGAGGGTATGACAGTGGGCATTATATGCAATAAAGGAGTGTGGAGGGAGTAGGCAACTTGTACAGGAGAGGTGTGTGGAGGGTATGATAGTGGGCAGTATGTACAGGAGAGGAGTGTGGAGGGTATGACGGTGGGCAGTATGTACAGGAGAGGTGTGTGGAGGGTATGACACTAGGTAGTATGTATAAGAGAGGAGTGTGGAGCATATGACAGTGGGCAGTATGTACAGGAGAGGAGTGAGGAGGGTATGTTAGTGGGAATTATGTACAGGAAAGGAGTATAAAGGGTATGCCAGCGGGTAATATGTACAGGAGAGGAGTGTGGAGGGTATGACAGTGGACAGTATGTACAGGAGAGGAGTATAAAGGGTATGCCAGCGGGTAATATGTACAGGAGAGGAGTGTAAAGGGCATGACAGAGGGTAACATGTACAGGAGAGAATGTGGAGGGTATGACAGTGGGCAGTATGTACAGGAGAGGAGTGCGAAGGGTATGACAATAGGCAGTATGTACAGGAGAGGAGTGTGGAGAGTATGACAGTGGGCAGTATGTACAGGAGAGGAGTGTAAAGGGCATGACCGAGGGTAGTATGTACAGGGGAGAAGAATGTGGAGGGTATGATAGTCGGCAGTATGTACAGGAGAGGTGTGTGGAGGGTATGACAGTGGGAAGTATTTACAGGAGAGGAGTGTGGAGAGTATGACAGTGGGCACTATGTACAGGAGAGGTGTGTGGAGGGTATGGCAGTGAGCAGTATGTACAGTAGAGGTGTGTGTGGAGAGTATGACAGTGGGCACTATGTACAGGAGAGGTGTGTGGAGGGTATGGCAGTGAGCAGTATGTACAGGAGAGGTGTGTGGAGGGTATGGCAGTGAGCAGTATGTACAGTAGAGGTGTGTGGAGGGTATGGCAGTGAGCACTATGTACAGTAGAGGTGTGTGGAGGGTATGGCAGTGAGCACTATGTACAGGAGAGGTGTGTGGAGGGTATGGCAGTGAGCAGTATGTACAGTAGAGGTGTGTGGAGGGTATGGCAGTGAGCAGTATGTACAGTAGAGGTGTGTGGAGGGTATGGCAGTGAGCACTATGTACAGGAGAGGTGTGTGGAGGGTATGGCAGTGAGCAGTATGTACAGTAGAGGTGTGTGGAGGGTATGGCAGTGAGCACTATGTACAGGAGAGTTGTTTGGAGGGTATGGCAGTGAGCAGTATGTACAGTAGAGGTGTGTGGAGGGTATGGCAGTGAGCACTATGTACAGGAGAGTTGTTTGGAGGGTATGGCAGTGAGCAGTATGTACAGTAGAGGTGTGTGGAGGGTATGGCAGTGAGCACTATGTACAGGAGAGGTGTTTGGAGGGTATGGCAGTGAGCACTATGTACAGGAGAGGTGTGTGGAGGGTATGGCAGTGAGCACTATGTACAGTACAGGTGTGTGGAGGGTATGGCCGTGAGCACTATGTACAGGAGAGGTGTTTGGAGGGTATGGCAGTGAGCAGTATGTACAGTAGAGGTGTGTGGAGGGTATGGCAGTGAGCAGTATGTACAGTAGAGGTGTGTGGAGGGTATGGCAGTGAGCACTATGTACAGGAGAGGTGTTTGGAGGGTATGGCAGTGAGCAGTATGTACAGTAGAGGTGTGTGGAGGGTATGGCAGTGAGCAGTATGTACAGTAGAGGTGTGTGGAGGGTATGGCAGTGAGCACTATGTACAGGAGAGATGTGTGGAGGGTATGGCAGTGGGCACTATGTACAGGACTGAAAGGGAGAATCATGCCATTTGAAATACAGACTACAATAGAAAAGGCTTGGATACACTTTAAAAGTCATATAAAAGGGATATGGTTGTGTGTTCTGTTTTGCTGTGCAGGTTGTGGTGTTCATAAAGAATTGTTCTTATCTCAGCAGCAGTGCTGGCCCTCAGCGTCGTCTTCTTGTACCGAGGATGTGTCGCCGCTCCTCTCTCATCAGAAGAGATCGTCACCCAGATCAACAGCTTGGCCACGCTACACCGAGAAAACGCCACCCTGATACTGAACACATATGTAAGTGACATACATTTAAGGGTCGCCCCCACACACACAGCAGCTGGATTGTGCAATGTTTAAAATAAAAGTGTATAGAAGTGAAATTTCATTGTGCGCTATTAAACTTTAAAATGTAACATCTTTACTATTTTTTTTTTTTTAAATAGGAATATAAAATAAAAAATAGTAACAGACACTAGATTGTATGAGTACATTGTACTGCATGTGCCAGGCTAGATTTGACCCTCACCTGCTTCTATTATGTAGATGCTGAGATAGGCCGTGATGGTACTTTTGGTAAAAGCTGAAAAAGTCTGGTGCAGCCGTGCATGGTAGCCAATCAGCTTCTAACTTCAGCTTGTTCTATTGGGCTTTAACCACTTCAGCCCCAGAAGAATTTACCCCCTTCCTGACCGGGCCATTTTTTGTGACAATGCGACAATTGCGTGGTCGTGCGACGTTGTACCCAAACGACATTGATGTTCCTTTTCCCCCCACAAATAGAGCTTTCTTTTGGTGGTATTTGATCCCCTCTGCGGTTTTTTTTTTTTGCGCTATAAACAAAAATAGAGCGCCAATTTTTTGAAAATAACCCAATATTTTTTACTTTTCGCTATAGTAAATATCCCCCAAAAAATATATATAAAAAATGTGTTCATCAGTTTAGGCCGATACGTATTCTTCTACATATTTTTAAGAAAAATCGGGAAAAAAAGCGTATATTGATTGGATTGCGCAAAAGTTATAGCATCTACAACATGGGGGATTGATTTATTGCATTTTTACGATTCTTTTTTTTTTTTTTAACTAGTAATGGTGGTCATCAGCGATTTTTAGCGGTACTGCGACATTGCAGAGGATAGATTGGACACTTTTTTGAGACTAGTGACATTTATACAGCGATCAGAGCTAAAAAAAAAATTCACTGATTACTATATAAATGTCATTGGTAGGGAAGAGGTTAACACTAGGGGGCGATCAAGGGGTTAAGTGGTCCTTAAGGAGGTGTTTCTAACTGTGGGGACTGTGACTGGAAGTAGAGGTAGATCGCTGTTCCTGATCACTAGGAACAGCAGATCTCTCTCTACTTCCCTGACAGAACAGGGATCTGTCTGTTTACATACACAGATCCCCCGTTCTGCCTAGAGTTCTGCCACAGAGGTGGAGTGATCGCGGGTGGCTGACAGACAATGCTGCTGCCGCCAACACACATCGGCTCCAGCATCACTCCCTATAGCTTTTAAAGACTTGAAGTTGCCCCACATGTCAAATTACATTGAAGTGAATGGGAGCCTTCCGACTTCAGAAAAGGTTCCTGTACTACTACAATCTGACTTGTAGGCGACTTGTAGGCGACTTGTAACCCTTGATTTCAATGAAAGTCGCCTCCAAAGTCTGATCATTGTCTTAACTGAAGAAACTTTCCAGGAAGTAAAAATGATTTTCTCGGCAAACCCCTCCCTCCCACAGAGCTGATTACTCTTTAATTGGCCACTGGCAAAGTCCCCTGTCCTGGAGGCGACTTCAAGTCACTCCAAGTCGCACTGTGGTTCACGCCAAAGTCGCGCACAGTCGTGTTGCCCATGTGTGAACCGGCCCTGACAGTGATCACCGCTTTCTGTAATCGAATGCGGTGACCACTGTCTTGTCACACACAGCCTATCCCCCCCCCCCCCTACAGTAAGAATCACTCACACTTAACCCCTACAGCACCACCTAGTGGTTAAGCCCTTCACTGCCAGTGTCATTTTCAGAGAAATCAGTACATTTTTATAGCACTGTTTGCTGTAAAATTGCCAATGGTCCCAAAAATAGTGTCAAAAGTGTCCGATGTGTCCGCCATAATGTCACAGTCACAATAAAAATCACTGATCGGCGCCATTACTAGTAAAAAAAAAATATTAATACAAATGCCATAAATCTATCACCAATTTTGTAGATGCTATAACTTTTGCGCAAACCAATCAATGAACGCTTATTGCGTTTTTTTGTTTACCAAAAATATGTAGAATACGTATCAGCCTGAACTGAGGATTTATTTATATATATATATAATTTTGGGGGGGGAATTTATTATAACAAAAAGTAAAAAATATAGAATTTTTTTTTCAAAATTGTCGCTCTATTTCTGTTTTGTAGCGCAAAAAATAAATATACCACCAAAAGAAATCTCTATTTGTGGGGAAAAAAGGACAGAAATTTTGTTTGGGAGCCACATCGCACGACCGCGCAATTGTCAGTTAAAGTGACGCAGTGGCGAATCGCAAAAAGTGACCTGGTTATTAACCAGACAAATGGTCCGGGGCTGATTTTTATGGCATCAGGTGGACTTATCCCCACACGCATGCTTGGGTCTATTTTAGTCTTCACGGCAACATGTGTCGAGACACAGTGGGGTATATTATATTATATTATTGTTACTATATCTGAATATCTTATTGTTATATAAATTAGTATACCAGGACCATTAGGTATGATAGGTATAGTGAGTAATGAATATGGGGTCAACAGCATGTGGATAACAGGTGATAAAAGGTGGTTATGGATGTGTAAAAAATAAAATATGTGTACGATTCAGGATTAGGGGGGTGGGGGGGCCTGTCCACAAAGTTTCATCTGCATGTTTGCAAAAACGGAAGCCCTTCTGTTGAGTCCTCTGACCCGTGTTCTTCTTGTGTTTCCTCATACAGCTGCAGTACCAAGGGTTGCCATTCAGCGCGACTGGGTTCAGCTTCCCCTACTGGTTGGAGAGAGGACTGCCCACCGCAGCACTGGGCTACCGCATGTGGCGGTGTCTTTGCCCTGGAGAACGCCTCCTTCAGGCCAGAGAGGCCTTCTTTGCTATTTCCGAGTTCTTCCAACTGGTCCTGGATGATCAGAACTCCCTGAACCCGGCGGCTGCCGATCTCCTTCGGCTCCTGGAGGTGGCTCGCAGAGCCTCAGAGGCCTTACTTAGGAACCTGAAGGATGCCTTGATCATCCTAGGATACCAGCCTCCACCGACCCAGCCAGAGTCACTGAGCTGGGCCCAGACAGATGACAATGCCTTCAAGAAGAAGGTAAGGGGCTATGTGCTCTGCAGGGAGTACAGAGACTGGTTGACCAGGCTTCCCGAAGACATGAAGATACTGAAAGTAACATGGAGGCTCAAAGACAGCCCTGGCCAGGAGAAAAGGGACTGCTGTAGGTCTTAAATGATGCGAAAAGGATTAAACCTTGAGCAAAAAGACATTGAGGTTAAGCAAAGGGAGGCTGGAGACAAATCAAGGCAATGCCGAAGAGGGAGGATATCTTGGTGGAAGACCTCTAATAAGCTGGCAATGCAATTTAATGACATGGCCAACTGAAAGCAAAGGAGGCCAAAAAAAGATTGGTGCCAGGCCTCTAAGATAGTAGCCACAAGTCAAGAAGAAGGAGCCTCTTCCAAAGATTTTGGTGAAAGACTTCTGAGAGAGTGAAAAAATAATCTAATTTCATGGTTAAATGAAGGCCAAGCTGAAGAAAAATTTTATTTTATTTTTTTGCCAAAGAACTTGGTGCAACACCTTTTGGGAGAGTGGTAAAGACTACCAATGGCATTGCCAGGTGCAGGCCAAGTGAAGGATAGGCACTTCCAGCAAGATCTTGGCGAAACACCTCCGAGAAAGTGACTAGGACTTTTGATGGCATACCCAAGTGAAGGCCAAATGGAAGATCTACGTAGGTACCTTATCTGTCGGGAGAGTGTCAAAAACTACTGATGACTTGGCCAAGCATAAGTCAAGTGAAGGCCAAATGGAAGATCTATGTAGGTTCCTTATCTGTCAGGAGAGTGTCAAACACTACCGATGACTTGGTCAATCATAAGTCAAGTGAATGCTAGGTACCTATTCTACCAATCTCTTGGTGACAGTCCTCTGAGAAAGTGACTAGGGCTTCTGAAGGCATACCCAAGTAAAGGCCAAATGGAAGATCTACGTAGGTTCCTTATTTGGCACTTGGTGCAACACCTCTGGGAGAGTGACAAAGGCTTCTGGGGCATGTCCAACTGAAGGCCCAACAGCTAGGCCCTCTATCTATTCAGAGAATAATGATACCACTGCAAGGCAGACAAAGATAAGAGGTGGCAAGTCACAGCTAAAGCACACGATACTTGTGCCGACACGACCAAGCGAAGAAAATGCAGCGTGGGCCTTTGGCACAATTTTACACCAAGTTCCTGGTGGTGATTTGCAAAGGATTTACGCACTTTTTTTGTTCTACAGGCAATATTTGCACTGACTCACGCCTGAATCACATCCTGAAATATTACATTATCTATACTGTCAATTATAGATACCAAAGTTTACCAAATACCCGATGTATCCGCAGAAGACGGACTGTGGCATGTATTACGGTTATCTGGATCGTGCACTGAGCCAAGAACACAGACTACTTATGCGTTGAATAAATGCACAGAATTATGCAATGCAAAAATTGCAACATATTTATGCAAAAGAACAAAACGTTTGGCGCTGGTTGCCCATATTTATCTTGCAATCGGATCTCCCTGGCCCTGGAGTCTGTTCTTGCAATGACCCCCCCCCCCCCCCCCGGCAAGACGAGTAATGGTGGCAGAGATTTCACAATGTCGGCAGGAGCTGAGAACGCACAACTATCTCACCACCCCAGATCCATAATTAAGCACCTATCCCTAATATGTTGGTTTTGGGTGGACTGACCTCCTAAAGCACCCAGTGCCACCATCAGTTGTACTCCTGAGTGTTGTTTTAGGCAGAAATAATACAGAAATGTCATCTTTACGCCGGTTCTAATTTTCCAGGGAAGTTACCGTGTCATGTTCACCGAGGTGGTTTTGTTTGCTTGCCGAGTTATATTTTCCGTTCTTAAGTTTCATGTCAACAAACACGACTTGTAAATCTACCTCATCACCTGCTCTTGCGACATTGTCAACTAAAGTGTTCCAAATTCCAGGCTAGTTTCCTGGTGGTGGCCCTTTCCTCATCTCGGCCACAAGGTGGCGTGCCAGTCCTGCAGGGAGAGAAGAACCATAGAAGAAACTTCTCAGCATTGTGGAAGTATAGAGTTCCTCTCTTTCTGAAAATACTAGTCGCCCGGCCTGTCTGCTGGTCCAGCGTCTTAAGTTATTTAAGCAGGTGACCCAAGTGCACTTTAAGGCTGGGTTCACACCTCCGACGGATGCGGCTCGCAGCAGGGGGTCCAATTCCGGGCTGAATTTTTGCCTGAATTCGGCCTTGAAATCGAGCCAAACACGCACAACGTTCCTGTGCAAGCCGCAACAGAGATGTGCGAACCGGCTCCATTTAGCGTGTTATTCGCTTTTTTCCAAGTTGCTCGGATGAGCATGCAGCCTAAGATTGGACCATAGACGGGTATGCAGCATTGTTCCCAACGCAGTGCGCCACAACGCACAGTAGTGTTGTAGTCGGGCCCTTAGCTAGAGGACAGGCAAAACAAACAATTGCTTGGGGCCCCGAGCTGGCCTGGGGCCCCCAACTTCCCCTTTCCAGGCTGTAGCGTGGCCGAGCTCCTCTTTCTTCCTCCTGGAGTCCTGTCAGTCCGACCGGGTACCGCAGGTGGTACAGGAGATTCAGTTTCCTGTTTCCGTCCGGACTGACAGGAAGTGCCAGGGATGGACTGGCCATTGGGACTACAGGGAGTTTCCCGGTGGGCCGATGACTCAGTTGGCCGGCTTCAGTGACAGCGAACCGCCGCCCCCCCTCCGCTCCTCTGTCTCTCCCTTCCCACAGCGCTCACCTCCTCTTCCTCTCTGCAGCGCTCACCTGGGGAGAACAGAGAAGCAGGGGGGGGACCAGAGGAGCAGGGGGGGCGACAGAGGAGCATGAAGGAGGGGACAGACAGCTGACTCAACAGCTATGGCCTCGGAGTTTCTCACTTCTGCCTAATCTTGTCCCGTAAGAGGGGGAGAGGGGGCACCAAACTGATTCTTTGCCCCGGGTGAAATAATGTCTTCCCCACTGGTACTGCCTATAAGAGTACCAGTACCAGCCGTTCTACCCTAATAAAGTAGAACGATAGTGACTAGTGAAGGGGGAGAGGGGGCTTGGGTGGCCGGGGGGGGGGGGGGCGGGAGTAGTCCGGCCACCATCGGAGAGACCAGTCAAAGTGGGCCAGTCTGGATGAAGTCCAGGGCCAAATTTTTGTCCCAGTCCAGCCCTGGGAAGTGCACACTAAGTGCTCACTTCCTTTCAGTCCGGCCGGGAACACAGGAAACTGAATCTCCTGTACCGCGCAGTACCAGGCCCGGGTGCTATCTGATAGGGAACTGGGGACCCATAATGAAAGAACACCGGACTGACAGGAGAAAGAGGAGCTCGGCCATGCTACAGCGGCAACAAGGAAAGAAGTGGAGGTGAGATTAGAAAAATAGGGGCTGGGGGGGGGAGTAAGAACATGGGTGTAAAAAATGAGTGTAGTGCTAACGTAGGCTTTGTACACGGGGGGGTGCCTGGGGGCCCCCATTTTGCTTGGGGCCCCCAAATTCCTTCAAACGGCCCTGGTTGCAGTGCGCTGCTACCTATGTGCAATGGCTGGGTTCAGAATGAATTTACTAAAACGGGAGCACTCAGAATGCGGTGCAGCTGTGCACAGTAGCCCAATCGGCTTCCGTCGTCGGCTTGTTCAATTAAGCTTTGGCAATGAAATCTGGAAGCTGATTGGCTCCCATGCAGAGCTGCACCAGATTTTACACTCTCTAGTTGTAGTAAATCAACTCGACTGTGCATTACGCAAGGGGGGGTTATTTACTAAAGCTGGAGAGTGCAAAATCTGGTGCAGCTCTGCATGGGAGCCAATCAGCTTCCAGATTTCATTGCCAAAGCTTAAAGGGGTTGTAAAGCTTCGTGTTTTTTCACCTTAATGCATCCTGTGCATTAAGGTGAAAAAACACCTTGCAGTTTTTTTTTTCAACCTTATCGGCTATAAAGCGCAGTTCTTATAAAAAAAAAAAAAATTAAGAAAACATTTTTATAAAAAAAAAAAAACTTTATTAAGAAAACACACAGAAGGCAGCTGGATACAATGATGTCATCTTCAGGATAATTTCTTTATCAGCAGAACTGTTTTGATCTCATATCAAAATATCCTCAGGGTTTTTTTTTGTTTATAAACTGATCCTGATTTGCCGCAATGAGCAATCCACCCACGTGTGTCTGATTTACTGAGTAGTCTGACTTTAGCTTCCTATGAGGTCACTATGACATCATTGATGACATCATCTCACACTATGATTCTGAAGTGTCAGTAAAAGTGTCTCATCATTAGCAATCAGTCTGGGGAATGGTCTCTGGAATGGCGCACAGACCATTGCCCAGTTAACCACTTAAGCCCCGGACCAATATGCAGGTTAAGGACCTTGCCCCTTTTTGCGATTCGGCACTGCGTCGCTTTAACTGACAGTTGCGCGGTCGTGCGACGTGGCTCCCAAACAAAATTGGCGTCCTTTTTTTCCCACAAATAGAGATTTCTTTTGGTGGCATTTGATCATATCTGCGGTTTTTATTTTTGCGTTATAAACAAAAATAGAGCGACAATTTTGAGAAAAAAATATATCCCCCAAATATATATAAAAAAAATAAAAAAAAATTTCCTCAGTTTAGGCCGATACGTATTTTTCTACATATTTTTGGTAAAGAAAATGGCAATACGCGTTTATCGATTGGTTTGCGCAAAATGTGTAGCGTTTACAAAATAGGGGGCATTTTTATTAATATATTTTTTTTTTTACTAGTAATGGCGGCGATTTAGCTATTTTTTTCGTGACTGCGACAATATGGTGGACACATCGGACAATTTTGACACGTTTTGGTGACCACTGTCATTTTCACCGCGAAAAGTGCTATAAAAATGCACTGATTACTGTGAAAATTACAATTGCAGTTTAGGAGTTAACCAATAAAGGGCGCTGTAGGGGTTAAGTGTGACCTCGTGTGTGTTTCTAACTGTCGGGGGCGGGGCTGGACGTCGGTGATCGTCAATCACTATAACAGGAAACGGAGGATCACTGATTGCCACAGTGAAGAAAGGGGAAGGTGTGTTTACACTTGCCTCTCCCTGTTCTTCAGCTCCTGTGACCAATCGCGGGACACCGGCAGCGATCGGGTCATCGCTCAAAATCAGGGACAGTTGGGAGCTATGCTGTAAGCACTTTATTTCGACCAATCCTATGGATGTAGGGTGATGAGGGAAGGGGGTTGGGTTCAGACCAAAGCTGGGACCAATGCACAAATCAATTTGATACTTTTCGTCTTTTTTTTTTTTTTTTTTTTACATTTTGTTTTCATTGTTGAATAACCAGCAGTGGAAAACCAGGGTGCTTTGATTTACATTTACAGCGTTTTTATAGAGTAGCTGTGGACACTGAAGGCCGTCTGCTCGTGGTCATCCCCAGGGCAGAGGTAATCTAACATTTGGGGTTTGTTTACTAAATCTGGAGAGTAAAAAAAATCTGGTGCCGCTCTCCATATCGTGTTTCCCCAAAAAGAAGACCTACCCCCAAAATAAGACCTAACGTTATTTTCCAGTAGGGCAGCAATATAAGCCCTACCCCCCAAAATAAGACCTAGCGTTATTTTCCAGTAGGGCAGCAATATAAGCCCTACCCCCCAAAATAAGACCTAGCGTTATTTTCCAGTAGGGCAGCAATATAAGCCCTACCCCCAAAATAAGACCTAGCGTTATTTTCCAAGAGAGATGCAATGTAAGCCCTACCCCGAAAATAAGCCCTAGTTTAAAATGTTTTATAATCCACTCTATTACAGTAGTATATCATGTACAATGTGTGTGTTTCTGTAATAGAATTGTGGGGAAGAGAGCTCCGGCGGATCACAGAAGCGCAGAGCGGCGCTATAACAAAGGTATTTGGCACAATTATATTCTAGAGACACACACATTGTACATTATATAATACTGTAATAGTACATTGGATTATAGGATTTTACAAACATTTTAGCTCAGTTCACGCCGGGGATTTCTGACAGGGAGGGAGAGGGGGAGAGAAGACAGCACATTACATGGTAAGACCTACCCCGAAAATAAGCCCTACTGTGTCTTTTATTGCCAAAATGAATATAAGACCCGGGCTTATTTTCAGGGAAACGCGTTAGAAACCAATCAGCTTCCAAGTTTTTCTTGCCAAAGCTTAATTGAACTAGCTGAAGTTTGAAGCTGATTGGCCACCATGCACGGCTGCACCAGATTCTGAGTGCTCCAGCTTTAGTAAATCTCCCACATTGTCAAAGTGACCACACACACACACACATCCTGGGATCTGTCCGATGAAGCAAACTGACCAATAGCTGTACAGGGTGAGGGTCACCTGACCTGACAATATTCAGGCAGAGCTGACACTCTAAATCTCGCCTACGTGTGTGTGACCATCTGATCGGTAATGTGCACACTGACAGACTCAGGGAATACCGGTTACTTGTCTCAGGGTTCTTCTGCAGGTGACCGGTTCTCTTTATAACCAGGAAGTCCTTCTGTCCAATCACTATTTATGTCATTGCTGCAAATATTTATACGTTGCTCTGTACTATGTACTTGTGTTTTTTTTGTATTTTGTATGTTTTGTATATTTATATTATTTATAGAAATAAAAGATATTTTTGTTTAAAGATTGGTTCTTGTTGTCATACATTGTGGAGATCGGAAGAAACCACACCGGTTAGGATGAGCAGGAACTTTTATTATTCAGGTTATAAGGTCACACTGCGAGCCGCAAGGGAACTGCATGTGATTTGCACAGGAATGTGGTGCGCTTTACATGCGGATCCTAGACTAAATAATAAAAGTTCCTGCTTATCCTAACGGGTGTGCTTTTTTTGCATAGTTCATCCGCATCAAAAAGGTGCAGGCAGCTTCTTTTTTTTTTTTTGTATTATTCAACTGCCGGGTGGAGATCACTGTGACTGACCGTTTTGGCTTCTTTTGGAAAGTCTTCCAGCAGCTTGTTTACTGTTACCACTCCGCCTATCACCGGCAGCCACACCAGGGCACCCTCTAAGTGGTGGTACTTCGTCGCTGACCACCCCCAACTATACCATTGTGTCAGTAATGTACAGGGCCACCATCAGGGGGGGTGCAGGCATTACACCTGTAAGGGGCCCGATGGTCCCCAAGGGCCCGGCTGGCCCCCCTCCCCTGTTTTTTTTTTTTTTTTTGCATTACACCTGTAGGAGGCCAGATGGTCTCCAGGGCCCCTTACAGGCCCAGCTGGCCTCCCTCCTGTTTTTTTTTTTAATTGCTTTACACCTGTAAGGGGCCCGATGGTCCCCAGGGGCCCAGCTGGCCCCCTCCCATTTTTGTTATTTTATTATTATTTTTTTTGCATCACACCTGTAAGGGGCCCGGCTGGCCCCCCTCCCGTTTTTATTTTAATTTTTTTGCATTACACCTGTAAGGGGTCCAATGGTCACCAGGGCCCCTTACAGGCCTGGCTGGCCCCCCTCCCATTTTTATTTTTATTTTTTTGCATTACACCTGTAAGGGGCCCGACTGGCCCCCCTCCCGTTTTTATTTTAATTTTTTTGCATTACACCTGTAAGGGGTCCAATGGTCACCAGGGCCCCTTACAGGCCTGGCTGGCCCCCCTCCCATTTTTATTTTTATTTTTTTGCATTACACCTGTAAGGGGCCCGACTGGCCCCCCTCCCGTTTTTATTTTAATTTTTTTGCATTACACCTGTAAGGGGTCCAATGGTCACCAGGGCCCCTTACAGGCCTGGCTGGCCCCCCTCCCATTTTTATTTTTATTTTTTTGCATTACACCTGTAAGGGGCCCGACTGGCCCCCCTCCCGTTTTTATTTTAATTTTTTTGCATTACATCTGTAAGGGGCCCAATGGTCACCAGGGCCCCTTACAGGCCTGGCTGGCCCCCCCCCCTTTTTTTTTAATTTTTTAATATATATATTTTTTTGCATTACACCTATACACCTGCACCCCCTCCCGTTTTTTAAAATGTTGATTTATTTATTGCATTACATCTGTAAGGAGCCCAATGGTCCCCCTTACAGGCCCGTCAGCATCTGCCCCTGGCAGGGCCGCAATCAGGGGGGGTACAGGCATTACACCTGTAAGGGGCCGATGGTCTTCAGGAGCCCAGCTGGCCCCCCTCCCATTCTTTTTTTATTAAAAAAATTATATATATATATATATATTTTTTTTTACGCCCCCCTCCCTGCTTATTATCTCGCGGCAGGAGAATAGAGATTACACTTGTTTTTTTTTATCGTCAGCATGTGCCCCCCAGTTCTCTGCTCCAGGGGGGCCCTGCCTAAAGCTGTATAAGGGGCCCCAAAATTTGTGATGGCTGCCCTGGTCATTTATCACTTTACGTTCTTCTGACTTTTTGATACATCAGAAATATTCTGTGATTGCTGTACTTTGACAAAACTTTTTATTTTACAGACAGACATTCCAATAATTTGACAAAGATCATTAAAACAAACTTTAGTCGATTTTTTTAATACTTGTTCCATTAATACTGCAGGGAGCAGAGCCTCCGGAGGTGACGTGATGACATCATAGAGTAAATACTGTTACTATGATTGTGTGAGAGGAACACGTCTACTCACACGCTACAAGACTGCTAATACTGAACGTAACTTTGTTGTAGAGTAAAGAAGATGTAAATCCCATCCGAAGGACATTTGGTTCGCTCTGTGCATTGTGAACTTTTTCTTTCCACACTGCTGCTGATCTCCTCCGGCCTCTTTCAGACACTTCCTGTCCACATACACTTGCTCTGATAGAAGTCGGATCGTGTGTACGAGGCTTTAGGTTGAAATATAGAACATTTTTGGTCTTGGATTTACATCTTTTGCTAATAAGGCCGACACTGTCCTCAAGACTTTTCTGTTTCTTTGAATGAGCGTTGGCTCAGAGAGAGTGACAGGGCCTCTTTCTGTGCTTCACATATGTAGGTAATCCATCAGTGCACAATAATCTGTTTGAATGAAGACCAGGGGCGTCGGGAGGGGGTGGCCAGCCGTGGATGAAGCCCCGAATGTGATCCCGTAAAGCCAGAGTCTCATGGTGGCAGGACTGCAATATTAGCCCCGAGCCATCGAGCGAGCGCCGCCGAATGTAGCAGAGTGTGGCCGAGTCCCATAGCAGGTCACCTTCTGGAGCCTGCACAACGCCTTCCCACTGGTCCAATGCCACGACCGCGGGACGTGTGACGTCCATCATAGGCGCTGCACTAGCTCCAGAAGGTGGGAATTACAATACGACTGCCGCGCCCGCGCCACATCCCTGCTCGACGCTCAGGCGGGCTGCGGGCGGCTCTCCTCTTCTCAAGGCTCCTCCGCTCTCCTCTCCAGGAATGACTGCCTGCTGCTGTCACACCGCTGAGCTGAGGTCGGTCAGAACTGTCAGAAAGTGTAATAATTAGGCCCGGATTTACTCCCTTTGCCGCCCCAAGGCCGGGTCCTTCAATGACGCCCCCCCCCCCCGCACACACACCATCACATAGGGGGCCTTTATCCAGACCGGCCCAGGGCACAACACATCAGGGTACAGTGCACATCAGGGCGCGGTACAGAGCTCAGCACCTCAGGGCACAAGGCACATCACAGGGTACAGGGCAAAGCAAATCAGGGCACACCACATTGAGGCACAGCACATCGGGGGACCTGCACATCAGGGCATGGGGCACATCAGGACACGGGGCACAGGGCACATCAGGGAACAGGGCACATCAGATCACACCAGAACACATAGCACATCAGGGCACATAGCACCGGCCCTGCACCCACTGCCGCACCGAGGCCTGGCCTCAGTGGCCTTGTCTGGAATCCGGGCCCTGGTAATAATGTGTATGTAATGTCAGTTAGGTCAGTGTATGTAGGTCACTATCATCAGTGTATGTAGGTCAGGTAGGTCACGTGCTAGCCAAAAAAAAAAGTGTCACATACAACCCCCCCCCCCCCCAGGTTTCTGGCCTTGGACTTCGGGCTGAAGCCCCTGGTCTTTTTGCCCCCTAGCAACGCCCCTGATGAAGACGCTGGCCCGTAGAAATTCACAGCCGTTTGTAGGCAGTGGATGAAAAATTGTTGACTGAACTCATAATTGCTGTAACACTTCTAGATGATGTTTTTGGCTTCTCGGAAGGTAAGTTGTCTCCAGAAACCAATCAACAGTAATGACAAATAAAAAGAATGGTCAGAAGAGCGTGGACTATCCAGCTCCTCCACAAGGCGTCCACTCCAGAGGCCGTGGTGTTCCCGGTTGAGCCAGTTTTTTGAGTCGTCATTGAAGAAGACAAGGTTGAGTTCTGAATCTGTGGTGGCACCGTTGTGTGCCCAGTACACTTGATCCCACTTCCGTGGTCGGGCTCTAGACAGGGACTTTGGGTACTGGAAGTGGTGAAATTGTGGACCTCTTTAGTAGGCACGTCACTTTCTCGGTAGGTTGTGTTAGAACTTTGTGGACCCAACGTTGTGTTCAGAGGATTTGGCGTTGCAGTTGTTGTGTTAGGAGAGGCCGAAGTCGCATTGTAGCCGGGTGTCGGAACTGTTGTGTTCCTCTCCAAGAGACTCAGGTCCGTTTTGGGAACCATCCCTCTGATCCATGATAACATGGGCACCACAGACGTGAAGTTACTGGGACAGGGATTCCATTTGGTTGGAGAAGTTTGGCTGCCAACACCAAACACGAACCAAGGACCGTTGGAGTTTGGTTGGCATACAAGGGGGGCGCTGTTATCCAGCTGAAGAAAAAGTGCAGAAAAATTAATATGAAATGACAAAAGGGGAAGAGAAGTTTTAAGAAGAAGAGTTGCCTCGTCCCGTCATGCACCAGTCATGCACCAGTTCTTTTTCTTTATCCCGCCACCAAGTCCTCAGGTACATACCAGGCATGTAAATGCCGTATTGTTGGCAGCTGCACAAATTTGCCCCGGTCCACCAGTCTGTGTTATGTTTTCCAACGACCCACAGTGCTTTCCATCCCAGAGATGGACTCGAAGATGCCTCAATGGAGGAGAGAAGGTGTTATCTGGAAAAATAATTCGTAAACAAAGTATGAATAATTTGATGACATCTAATGCCCCGTACACACGATCAGCGTTTCCATCGGAATAAACTCTGACGTGTTTTTCCGACGGAATTCCGTTCAAGCTGTCTTGCATAGACACGGACACACCAAATTCCGACCGTCAAAAACGCGGTGATGTACAACACTACGACGAGCCTAGAAAAATGAAGTTCAAAGCTTCCGAGCATGCGTCGGATTGTTACGGAGCATGCATGGTTTTTTTTCTGCTTCGGAGTTCCATACAGACAAACGGAATTTCCGTTTCGTGGGTGTAACGGAAGGGCCCATGGGACCAAGAAGCTCCACTATGCCTCTTATGTGTAGATCACCCTGTGTCTCTAATAGGGGCACAGGGTGAATGAGAACCCCACTATGGTCTGGGCTAGTCAGATTTAATTGTGTGTGTATATGTATATATATATATATATTGTGTGTTGGCTGTAATGTACTATAAAGCTTGCTGTGATTGCAATTTTATTGTCTGTTGTGATGTAACTGAATCTAGGATGGCTTCTAAGGATCTTTCATTGTGTTGTGCTAATTGACCCTGTATTGTGTGAAGGTCTATTGATGATAAATGTGTATTGTGAGTTAGCAGACTGCCTAAAGGTCAGATGTCTGAATTATCAGCTGTAGTTAATTAGCTCATGCAAAGTATGTCACAGCTGGAGTCATGATGTCTACCAAAAATATGTGTATTGGGGCTCCTTGTGTAATGTTGTGGGTGGAGTTGGGTCATTGTTCATTTTGGTTACTAACTGTATATAAGAGGGCTATTCGTGTGGAACCTCAAATAGAGCTGTGTGTCTTGTTATTGGGGTTTGTTTGCCTGACTGGAGTGTCGATAGCTGTCATGGGTTCGGGAATGGAATATCTTAAACAGCTTTAACCCTTGTCCCATTTGGGGTTCCGTTACAGTAGGGAAAAAAGAGAGCATGTTCTTGTAACAGACTCACCCGGGACATCCCCGGACGCTCTTATGTCTAAAATCATCCTATGTCCACTAGGGGCATAGGATGACTGAAAAATGATATCTTGGACTACCTGAGATGGGATTATTATGTAATTAATATCCACAATATATTCCAGGATATCTGTAAAGAACTATTTACTGTTTCTTGATTCTGAACTCAACAGGTTAATTGTAAGAGTGACTCATTCATAATGTTGGGACACATACTGTTAGATGCTAATGTCACCAACCACCTGTCTGTTCTCTGTGCTAATTGACCCTGCTATTGTATGAAGATGTCCTGTGTTTACACTTATGATAATGTGTATTGTATAGTAGGTGAGCGATGAGACGTTACGTCTACTCTGATAGGTCATATCGAAGAGTCACCTCATCTGGGTAAATGATTAGTTATTAGCTCATGTTAATTTATGTTCTGGTTACCTCCTCTAACTGTATACAAGGTTGTATTCTTGGTTCTATAAAAGACTCCATGTTCAGCAGACAAACAAGTCTCGTCTCGTTGTGTGTTGAGGGCAGCTGGAATATCTGATATCTATATCCAGACTGATAGAAAGTGGAAGTGGTATATGACGGAAGCACTCAAGCGAAGTGTGGGACATTCCGTTACAGTCCTCTTTCTAACTCCGTCTGAATTTCCATACGGAAAAAGTCAGATGGGGGATACACACGTAAAATAAATTCCGTCTGACTTTTTCCATCGAAAATTCCCGATCGCGTGCACGAGGCATAAGAAAGATTATTGAATGGCACAGTGTGCAGAGCAGTGACTTGCCTGAGGGGTACACTCTTCCCCAGCCGATGACCCAGCATTTGTCGGCGGGGGGTGAAGACTGGTAGGGCGCCAGGCAGACGGGCAGGATGTAGTCGCTGAAAGTGACGCCATAGTTCATCTCTACCAAAGCTGCATCATTCTCTCCCGTCTCTGGCTTGTAGTCTGGGTGAGGCACCACCTTCTTGATCTGGCGCTGCACCTCTCGGGGGCTTGGCTCATTCTGCTGCTTGCGGCCTAGAATGATGGTGTAATCATTCAGAGATGTGTAGCTGGTGAGAACAACAAATTGAAGTTATAAAATAAAGTTAATAAAATAAAGAGAAGGTTCATACATAGCAACCCATAGCCAGTTTGGTGCTGGATCGGCTCGCTTCCACTGTTTTTTTACTAGGGTTGTCCCGATACCAGTATCGGTATCGGGACCGATACTGATACCAGTATCGGTTTCAGGACCGATACTGAGGATTTACGGGACCCCATTACACAGCACCCTGCACCTCTGGACCCCTTTACATTACACAGCACCCTGCACCTCTGGACCCTTTTACATTACATAGCACCGCACCTCTGGACCCCTTTACATTACACAGCTCCCCACAGTGTGTTACACAGTCACCTCCCGAACAGTTCTGGACCCTCTGCATGTTACACAGACCTCCCTACAGTACAGACTCCCTCTACATTACAGCCCCACCTACATTACAGCCCCCCTCTACAATACAGCCCATACAGACCCCCTACATTACAGAGACGTGAAATGCGGCCCGCGGCCCACTGGGCATATGCCCGGTATGCCCTATGGCCAGTCCGGGCCTGGCTGCAATATAAGCCCTAGCCCGAAAATAAGCCCTAGTTTAAAATGCTTGTAAAATCCTATAATCCACTATGTTACAGTATTATATAATGTACAGTGTGTGTGTTTCTGTAATATAATTGTTCCAAATACCTTCGGTATATCGCTGCTCTGCACTTCTGTAACCCGGCGGAGGTCTCTTCCCCGCAATTCTATTACAGAAACCCACACATTGTACATTATATAATACTGTAATAGAATGGATTATAGTATTTTACAAGCATTTTAACTCAGTTCACACTGGGGATTCCTGACAGGCAGGGAAGAGAGGGGGAGAGAAGACAGCACATTACATGGTAAGACCTACCCCGAAAATCATTTTTATTATTACATTTTTGTATTTTTTACAATTTTATTTTAGTTTTTAGAAGCTTTGGTGAAATATCAGCAGGGGGAATCTGTGCTAAACAGGGCGATTAGGGTGTTCCCAGTCACACCCGGCACACCCCCTGCGCACGCCTATGCTCGCCTGTCATGCAAATTGAATGTAGGGAAACCTGCATCCCCAATTCCCATATATGTGAACCCAGCCTGAAGGAACATATGTAATAATGCTGAAAGGAATAAAAAAAAATCAAAAATTTTATACTTTAGTCATAGGCATAAAAATAAGAGAAAGTTACTGTGTACCAAACCACGTACCTGGGAATGCAGCGAGCCGCTGTGAGGATCCAGGTCTCTGAAATAAGCACTGCAGAACAGATGTGGGACTCAAATTGTTGAAGATCAACCTGCCACGGCCACATCTTATCTGTGGCCTCCTCGATAGGCTCAGGACTGGGAGTCGCAACTGGATTTCCACAACCTGCCAAGAACAGGAAATTTGGTATGAAAAAAACATTACCCTATGAAAGCATCGGGCCAAGACGGTGCTACTGATACATAGCCCTGGCATAGGGTTGCCACCTGTCTGGGATTCAACCCTGACAGTCCTGGTTTTGAATCATGTGTCCGGGTTTCAATCCACCTGAAACCCAGACATAATATTAAAACAGGAATGTGGCTTGAGACAGGGCTCAACAGGAGCTATTCTCTTTGGAGTTGCCAAATTTTTACTGTGTTCGGGTTTACCCCAGTTTAAAATGCTTGTTAAATCCTATATTCCACTCTATTACAAGAGTATATAATGTACAATGTGTGCGTTTCTGTAAGATGGGCTGCACAGTGGTTTCTGGTTCAAATCCCGACCAGGACACCATCTGCCTGGAGTTTGCATGTTCTCACTGTGCCTGCGTGGGTTTCCTCCCGCACTCCAAAGACATGCTGGTAGGTTAATCAGATCCTGTCTATAAATTGGCCCTAGTAGGTGTATGTGTTTGTAAGTGCGTCGGGATCCTTTAGGGTAAGACCGCGCTAAATACCTAAGATACCACTCAACTTATATAAACTGACCACAGCTGCTCTCCTCCGTGTTGGGACCCTTCGGGGTAAGACTGCGCTAAATCTCTAAGATACTACTCAACATATATAAGCTGACCACCGCCTGCGCTCCTCCACGCCAGGACCCTTTGGGGTAAGACTGCGCTAAATACCTAAGATACCACTCAACTCATATAAGCTGACCACCGGCTGCTCTCCCCTGTGTCGGGACCCTTTAGGGTAAGACCACGCTAAATACCTAAGATACCACTCAACTCATATAAGCTGACCACCGGCTGCTTTCCTCCGTGTCGGGACCCTTTAGGGTAAGACCGCGCTAAATACCTAAGATACCACTCAACTCATATAAGCTGACCACCGGCTGCTCTCCTCCGTGACGAAACCTTTGGGGTAAGACTGCGCTAAATACCTAAGATACCACTCAACTCATATTAACTGACCACCGGCTGCTCTCCCCCGTGTCGGGACCCTTTATGGTAAGACCACGCTAAATACCTAAGATACCACTCAACTCATATAAGCTGACCACCGGCTGCGCTCCTCCGAGTAGGGACCCTTCGGGGTAAGACTGCGCTAAATACCTAAGATACTGCTCAACTCATACAAGCTGACCACTGGCTGCTTTTCTGTCAGCAGAGGGTCTCTCTCACCCCCCCTGCAGTGCTCAGAGTGGGGAAGAGAGCTCTGACAGGTCACAGAAGGTATTTGACACTATTTTATTACAGATGTACACACATTGTACATTATATGGATGGACGTGTGTCTTTTTTCAACCTGACTAACTATGTAACTATATATACTACTGTAATAGAGTGGTTTATAGGATTTTACAAGCATTTTAATTTGGTTCACGTTGGGGATTCCTGACAGGCAGGGAGGGAGAGGGGAAGAGAAGACGGCATGTTACATGGTAAGACCTACCATGAAAATAAGCCCTACTGTGTCTTTTGTTGCCAAAATTAAAATAAGACCCGGGGCTTATTTTCGGGGGAAACATGGAACCAGCGATATACAATATGTATGTTGCCAAGCTTCCACCCTCAGGAGCCAGAGAAAGTTCCACTGCTTGTTTCTCATTCTACCAGTGATATACAATATGTATGTTGCTAAGCTTCCACCCCCCAGGAACCAGACATAGTTCCACCCCCTTAAGCCTCACACCAACAGTGATCTACTGTATGCATGTACCTCTTGGACTGTCAAAAGAGCATCTGTCCGTGTCTGGCTTGGGTGGTGGTGTACTGATCACAGGTCGGAAAAACGTTTCTCGGGTCTCCTTGTCTATCCAGTCCTCATACATAGTTAGTTGGGTAAACACTCTTGGCTGTGTAGAATCTGTTCCTTCCTTGCATTCTCCTCCATAGTTATACACACCCGTCAGGAACCAAGTCCCATCCTCTTTACACACAAGAGGTCCACCCAAGTCACCCTGCAAACACAACGTTGGATTAGAAAGATGCACACTTAGCTTTGGAATGGTGCTACCCAATTGACTGAAGTAAACTACCATCTAACTGCTGGTATTCAGCCAACATTGTCTGATAATTTATGAAGCAACAAGGCAGAGGTATGCACAGGTACAGGGCCGTCTTAATAGCATCATGGGCCCCTGGGCAAAGTAATGCTCTAGGGCCCCTACAATGATGAAAGTGCAGGTAAACAGACATTACGTAGGTAGGAGGCAGACTGCCTCCCCTTTGCATCTATCACTCTCAGTGCCGTCATGGGGCCCCCAATTTTGGGGCAGCATGGGCTCAAAGACCGGCTGCTTTGGGGAAAGTGTAGGGCCCCCCATTCAGCTGGGGCCCCTGGGCAGTGCCCTCTCATTAAGACAGCCCTGTACATGTAGCACCCTTTACCTTAAGGTAGGCGGTAGAATAAGATTTTTCTGGGTTAAGCAGTGCAGGCAAATTTAGGCAGGCCTATGCCTTAGGCTAGGCCTGTTTGTTTTGGTCTGGGGTTGGGAGTGATTAGTGTAGCAGTGGGTTTGACACTAAGGAGGCTCCCCTGCTTTCAAGAAGATCTTTGTTCTGGAATAGGGGTTGGACCTGAGGTTGGAGTGGCAGGCAGCTCATGTGAGGATCCCTGACCAATCCCTATTCGGGATTGGCAAGGGGCAGGCCTCCTATATAAGCTGAAGGGGTGGATTCTGTCGGGCTGGAGAAGCGAGAATGGAGTTTTAGGCAGCTGCTGCAGGGCGTCCCCATGTGGGGGGGGGCGCGCCAAATGCAGAGGAGGGCCAGGGGAGCTGCTGAGGTGTGGGCCCGGATAAAGTTTCTTGATATATGGGGGTCTGGAAGCAGGGTGATTTGGTGGATGTTTGTTACTAGTAGCAACCAAGCGGTACACATATAAAAAGCACATGAAAAAAAAAAAACATGATTGTGAATTGCGAAATGCCTGCCACCGGGGTAGCCATATACAGAAAACAATTCAGGGTAGTAAAGCTGTAGGGACTACTCACCATGCATTGGCTGCTGTTCTCGCCCTCTCTGGATGCACATATCATCCCCTCCATTACAGACTCTGTGCGGTTGTTGGAGTTTGGACGGCTGTAGATGCAGTTACACGGGTTGGGGCCTAACAACTCCAATTTTTCTCCATGTGGTGCCCCCGTCTGGTCTTCTGAGGATCAGAAATTGAGTAAAGGTTGACAGTTGCTCCTAGTATTATTTATCCAGGGGCATTAGAGGACTGTGGAAATAGAAAGTACAAGTACCAGGGCCGATCCGCTCTATAGGCTCACTATTCAAGCCACTTAGGGCCCCACAAAGCTGCGGAGGGCCCCCCAAATTACCAGAGGCCCCGCCTGGTAAGAAGTCATTTTCGGCCCCTCACCCTGCTTTGCCACGGGCTGGCTGCATGGGAGAAGAGGTAAGAGTTCAGCACCCCCCTACTTCTCACAGTAATGTAAGATGTCATTTCAGACAGCAGAACACCCCCCCCCCCGCTTCTCAACTTTAATCCTTAATGTGACATGTCACTGTTGGCAGCGCAACCCCCGACCCCCCCCCCCCGCTTCGCAAATTTAATGTGACATGGCTTAGGGCCCCAGGGAGGTCAGGATCGGCACTGACAAATACAGTGGAACCTCGGACTGCGAGTAAAGTGGTTAACGAGCGTTTCGCAATACCAACACTGTATTTTGAAAAATCCTAACTCGGTTTGCGAGTGTTGTCAAACCAAAGCAGTGTGCAGTACCACGTTGGGCCTGAGGGGGGCGCCAGAGCCATTTGGAAAGACTGGGAAATACTAAGTTCCCGAGCCGAACTGTCCACAGGCCTTTCCGGCTGTTTCCGAGGCTCTCTGGCGTCCCCCGCCTCTGGCCGCATGCGGTATTGAATGCCATTGAAGTCAATGTGGAACAAATTATTTTCCATTGACTTCAATGGGAAAACTCGCTTTGATATGCGAGTGCTTTGGATTATGAGCATTCTCCTGGAACAGATTATGCTCGTAATCCGAGGTTCCACTGTATAAGAAAAAAATTTGACATCGTATCTTACCTCAGCTAAGCCTGAATGCAACAGAAATGCCATTAAAATAAAAATTCACTTATACCCACCATGGTCCCATCATCCAAGGTCCATAGCAAGAGCAATTGGACCTTCACGACATAAAGCCAAGATTTGGCAACCCAAGCTTACTTCTATTGGACTGGCACACCTTATGATTTATTTAGCAGAATTGTTCTACTTACCAGGATGTGAATTGTTCCCAACTAGGTGCCAGCATGAAGAGCCATATGGCGTAGGATGGGAGGAAGCGGGCAGGCAGACAGCTTGGGTGTATGGTCCCAGGGGCACGGGCTGAGCCAGCATAACCAAAGCCAGGTTGTAACCTTTGTCGGGGCTGATGTAGGACCCATGAATACTGATCTTCCGCACCGCAATGTCTCTCATCGCGGGTGTCCCGCTAGCCACTGTGACCGACCAGTCCTCTGCCAGTTCAGACGAGTTAGGGCTGTAAAAGAATGTAGTGATGTAGTAGTCTCTGGTGAGCAATGAATCAAGTCCCTATAGCAGAGGTGTCAAACTCAATTTCATCGAGGGCCGCATCAGCATTACGATTGCCCTCAAAAGGGCCGGTTGTATCTGTAAGGTTAGATGTTCAGCGCATCCCCTCCCCTTACATTCGATTTTAGGAGCCACCCCACCATTTGAAGTTAAGTCCCCCACTCTCCCTTACATCATAGTGTACCCCCCTTTCCTTAAGCTGCTGCTGGGAAGAAGCTGATGCATTGCTTGAAAGCAGAAAGTTAAGGGTCTTGAGGAGGGCGAGGGCCACATGAAATGGCTTGGAGGGCCGGATTCGGCCCGCGGCCTTGTGTTTGACACCCCTGCCCTATAGCATTCCAGATTCATTTACTATAAATAAGTTCACCAGCTTTAAAGTCAACTCCCTGTTAATGATATAAGTTGTTAACATTCCCACTGGAGGGAAGTGACTTTTATTAACCCCTTGCCGACCGCAGCACGACTATAAACGTCAGCAGAATGGCACGGCTGGTCAGATCGACGTGTATATATACACACGGTGCCTTTAACCCCCGGGATTGTGGGTCCGTGCCCGCCACGAGCTCCGTGGGTCCTGCGGACTCTATGTCTGCCAGGAGTCCCGCGATCGTCTCACGGAGAGGAAAGACACATCGGACACTTTTGACACCATTTTGGGACCATTATCATTTTTACAGCGAACAGTGCTATAAAAATGTACTGGCTACTGTGAAAATCACACTGGCAGTGAATGGGTTAACCACTAGGTGGCGCTGAAGGGGTTAAGTGTGTCCTAGGGAGTGACCGTTGTCCTCTGGTTAACCTATCGTGTGTACGAGGCCTAAGTCTGTTGGTGTCTTTACTGCTATAGATTGGGTTCCAACTGACTACAATGTCTTGCAGCTCTGCAACACAATATCTTACCCAATAAAACATTCTGCCGCTGTTATCACCCAACTGTCTGACATAAGGGCCCCGCTGCATGTCCTCTTCCCATCTCTCCAGAGGTCCACTTGCCATGGCCAAGTTCCAGGACTGCTGGAAGAAGGATCACTGACTTGGGAGATTCCACAACCTTAAAAAAGAAGAATTAAGAGACAGCCTGTCAAGTTTCGTCTTACACACGTTCTTCTGTTCTCATGACCAATGTCATCTTATCTACAGCTTGAGAGGAAATGGATAAATGACTACAGTTGAGTCGTTGATGATTGCCTAAATCAGTGATGGTGAACCTTGGCACCCCAGATGTTTTGGAACTACATTGTAATGCTCAACTACACTGTAGAGTGCATGAGCATCATGGGAAATGTAGTTCCAAAACATCTGGGGTGCCAAGGTTCACCATCACTCCACGCATGGAGAAGCTAAGGAGACGTTAAGTATGTCCATTCTGGATGTTACCTGCTGTGTGATTACTGAGAAGGTCACTGCAAGTGTCATTGTCCACGTCATCCACTACCGCCAAGGTCTGGGGAGAGAAGGAGGCTTGATTGTCGGTCTTTTGCTTAATCCAGTCTTGGTAGAAGGAGGCAGAGGACAGAATGGTGGGACTGTTCAGCAAGTGACAACCTTGGGAAAAGCTGATGACTCCAGCATGGAACCAGACCCCGTCTTCCTCACAAACCACGGCCCCACCAGAGTCTCCCTGAAAAATGAAACACAAGAACGTTCCGTTGTATCTCATCACCATGCTCAAACACAAGAACGTTCCGTTGTATCTCATCACCATGCTCAAACACAAGAACGTTCCGTTGTATCTCATCACCATGCTCAAACACAAGAACGATCCGTTGTATCTCATCACCATGCTCAAACACAAGAACGTTCCGTTATATCTCATCACCATGCTCAAACACAAGAACGTTCCGTTATATCTCATCACCATGCTCAAACACAAGAACGTTCCGTTATATCTCATCACCATGCTCAAACACAAGAACGTTCCGTTATATCTCATCACCATGCTCAAACACAAGAACGTTCCGTTATATCTCATCACCATGCTCAAACACAAGAACGATCCGTTGTATCTCATCACCATGCTCAAACACAAGAACGATCCGTTGTATCTCATCACCATGCTCAAACACAAGAACGTTCCGTTGTATCTCATCACCATGCTCAAACACAAGAACGTTCCGTTATATCTCATCACCATGCTCAAACACAAGAACGTTCCGTTGTATCTCATCACCATGCTCAAACACAAGAACGTTCTGTTGTATCTCATCACCATGCTCAAACACAAGAACGTTCCATTATATCTCATCACCATGCTCAAACACAAGAACGTTCCGTTGTATCTCATCACCATGCTCAAACACAAGAACGTTCCGTTGTATCTCATCACCATGCTCAAACACAAGAACGTTCCGTTGTATCTCATCACAATGCTCAAACACAAGAACTATCCATTGTATCTCATCACCATGCTCAAACACAAGAACGTTCCGTTGTATCTCATCACCATGCTCAAACATAAGAACGTTCCGTTGTATCTCATCACCATGCTCAAACACAAGAACGATCCGTTGTATCTCATCACCATGCTCAAACACAAGAACGATCCGTTGTATCTCATCACCATGCTCAAACACAAGAACGTTCCGTTGTATCTCATCACCATGCTCAAACACAAGAACGTTCCGTTGTATCTCATCACCATGCTCAAACACAAGAACGTTCCGTTGTATCTCATCACCATGCTCAAACACAAGAACGTTCCGTTGTATCTCATCACCATGCTCAAACACAAGAACGTTCCGTTGTATCTCATCACCATGCTCAAGCACAAGAACGTTCCGTTGTATCTCATCACCATGCTCAAACACAAGTAGGATCCGTTGTATCTCATCACCATGCTCAAACACAAGAACGCTCCGTTGTATCTCATCACCATGCTCAAACACAAGAACGTTCCGTTGTATCTCATCACCATGCTCAAACACAAAAACGTTCCGTTGTATCTCATCACCATGCTCAAACACAAGAACGTTCCGTTGTATCTCATCACCATGCTCAAACACAAGAACGATCCGTTGTATCTCATCACAATGCTCAAACACAAGAACGTTCCGTTGTATCTCATCACCATGCTCAAACACAAGAACGTTCCGTTGTATCTCATCACAATGCTCAAACACAAGAACGATCCGTTGTATCTCATCACCATGCTCAAACACAAGAACGATCCGTTGTATCTCATCACCATGCTCAAACACAAGAACGATCCGTTGTATCTCATCACCATGCTCAAACACAAGAACGATCCGTTGTATCTCATCACCATGCTCAAACACAAGAACGTTCCGTTGTATCTCATCACCATGCTCAAACACAAGAGGTATTCCATGTCCACAGGGCTGCTGATAAGGGAGTAATATAACCTGCCCTGCTATATGGGGGCCCAAGCCCCATAAGCTCAACAGGGGGGGGGGCCCAGAGCAGCAGGCGTGGGCGCAATTACCGGAACCAATCCCCCCATGGCCCTTCCTATGCATACAATTGCTTCAGTTTGTGAACAAACAGGGCGCCTCTGTACAGAGTGCCTCCTGTTCATTCGTCTGTTTGGGCCCCTGATATTTCACTAAAGCCAACAATGCCCCCCAAAATTATTATTTTTTAATTGTAAAAAATTATTTAAAGAACATAATTAACCTCTTAATGATTGGGTCACGCATATATACGTCGACACAATGGCTCCTGTGGGCAGATCGACGTGTATATATACATCCCCTTTAAGATGCGTCATTGTGAGCTCCGCAAGCTCAACCGCGGGTCCCGCGGGCTCGACATCTGCGGGGACACTAAGGATCGTCTCATGAAGAGGAAGAACAGGGAGATGCTGATGTAAACAATCATTTCCCCGTTCTTCCTAGTGACAGGACACTGATCAAAGTTCCCAGTAATCGGGAGCGGTGATCACTGTCGTGTCACACACAGCCCATCCCCCCTACAGTTAGAATCACTCCCTAGGACACGCTTAACCCCTTCAGCGCCCCCTACTGGTTAACCCCTTCACTACCAGTGTCATGTTTACAGTAATCAGTGCATTTTTATAGCACTGATCGCTGTATCAATGACAATGGTCCCAAAATGGCGTCAAAAGTGTCCGATGTGTTCGCCATAATGTCACAGTCATGGTAAAAAACGATGATCGCAGCCATTACTAGTAAAAAAAAATATTAATAAAAATGCCATAAATCTACCCCCTATTTTGTAGACGCTATAATTTTTGCGCAAACCAATCAATAAACGCTCTTTGCGATTTTTTTTTACCAAAATTATGTAGAAGAATACGTATCGGCCTAAACTGAGGAAAAAAATGTTTTTTTTATATATTTTTGGGGGATATTTATTATAACAAAAAGTAATAAATATTGTTTTTTTTTTCAAAATTGTCGCTCTATTTTTGTTTATAGAGCAAAAAATAAAAAACGCAGAGGTGATCAGATACCACCAAAAGAAAGCTGTATTGGTGGGGAAAGAAGGACGCCAATTTTGTTTTGGGAGCCACGTCGCACGACCGCGCAATTGTCAGTTAAAGCGGCACAGTGCCGAATCGCAAAAAGTGCTCTGGTCTTTGGCCAGCCAAATGGTCCGGGGCTGAAGTGGTTAAGGCCTCATTCTCACGGGTATTCTGGTTCCATGAATGAGTTGTTCATGGCGCTGGACCTGCCTGTTAGGCTTGATTCGCTGTTGCTGTCAGGTAGGCTGTTCGGGGCCCCCTGATGTCCAATGTACTCACCTGACAAGGGCCCTTCTTTCCATCACCCTCTGTAACGCACAGCATGCTGGGGTTCGCAGGGTTGCTTAAATCGGGCCTCCTGTGTGTGTTGTAGATACAATTGCAGGTTCGCCAACCAATCAAAATTTGTCCAACTTTCTGTAAGGACCTCTTGCTGTCCAGGGGCACTAAGTAAGGTAAAAGGAAGAAAAGTCCATTGGAGGAGGGGAAGGGGGCTTATAAACAAAACAAAGCCCCCCCAACACAGAAGAGTCAGCACTTGATAAATGCCGACATAAGGTGCCCCATTTCCCGTGCCCCACTCCTTCTACTCACCATCCTCTGGCACAGTCACCAGACCGGTGGCATAGCAGGTTCTTCGCAGGTTGAATCGGTGGGCGCTCTCCGGAAGACAAATCGGGGAGATGAAACGGGTGAAATTCACCGGAGACGGCAGCTCCACCAGAGCGATGTCGAAGCCGTTGGTGTATTTGGTGAAGTTCTCATGGATCACGATCCGGGATGGTACCATGGTGACGGCGCTGCTCTCCACTGGAGTGTACCCCATTTTGGTGACGCCCAGGTGAACTTGCCATAACTTGGGGTCCCTTTTGTCCTCATTGGCTTTACTTAAATAAGAGAATTGATATTTATTATTTTGAGGTTTGCTTCACCTTGAAGTTAACAACACAGTAAAAACCTTGGATTGCGGGGCATTATTCATTTTCCCGGAAGCAAGCTTGTAATCCAAAGCACTTGTATATCAAAGCAAATTTTCCCATAAGAAATAATAGAAACTCAAATGATTTGTTTCAAAACCATTTATTTATAGGTACTTCAGTTTAACCACCTCAATATCGCACGCCCTCATATGATGTCCTGATATTGAGGTGGGGATATCTTAAATGGGTGGAACAAGGGCCGCCATCAGGGGGGTACAGGCAGTACACCTGTTGGATTACAAGCATTTTAAATACCGAAGTTTGGCGTTATTTCATGAGTGTGCGCAATTTTAAAGCGTGACGTGTTAGGTATCTATTTACTCGGCGTAACATCATCTTTCACATTATACAAAAAAATTGGGATAATTTTACTCTCTTGTTATTCTTTAATTCCCCAAAAAAAGGCGTTTGAAAAATTATTGCGCAAATACCGTGTGAGAAAAAAAGTTGCAATGACCGCCATTTTATTTCCTAGAGAGTCTGCTAAAAATATATATAGTATGTTTGGGGGTTCTGAGTTACTTACTAGCAAAAAAATGATGATTTTTACATGGAGAGGAGTGCCAGAATAGGCCCGGTATAGAAGTGGTTATAGTCCATATAAAAAGATTATAGCGATGTGATTGGTTGTGTAACCATAAAATGTCCATCCACCAATGGAAGCCTCCACAAGGGGATTAGAAACAAAATCCAGGTGGAGC